>JAWZYV010006179.1:0-287355 GCA_038373885.1 Cheiracanthium punctorium
GGACCATATGTGGAGCTTTAAAAGTCATTCTCGTGGCTTCTGGGATATCAAAGAGAGAGTATACCAAATATATCTACTTCTTATGCGAGTGGGAAAGTCGAAACAGAACACGACACTTGATAGAGACAATGGACAGGATCTGGATTGTAAATAGTATGATAAAAACGTTTTGAAAAAAAAACGTTTGTAGAGCCAACGAGTGTACCTTGAGCCAACGAGTGCACCTTAGAGCCAACGAGTGCACCTTGTCAACGAGTGCACAAGAAACCTTGTAGTGGATATGAGCCAACGAGTGCACTCATATCCACTTCACGACAAATTTTGAATAACGACGCAGCCTCTGAAAGCTTTGTCTAAAAAGAGGAATACTTCAAATACGTGTGTGACAAATTCCCAGTACGAAGCAAAGATCAAAGTCGAAGTACTTGTCGGTCTTTACATTTGGATTCTAAAAGCAGAGTTTCAGAGACAAAAATGAATGCTAAGACAATTGCACCCAGAATGCTGTTCAAGGATGTATTAAGTTCCTTGCACATATTAAAGATCCAAATTTTAGGTCAATCATCGAAGCAACAAAATTTGAAAGAAAACGATGAGCCTCAAGTTACACTTTTTTTCTCTCCCACTAGGACTGCTTTCCCGTGCATCTAGGAGTTGTTGTCGAGGAGCAGAGTGAGCATTTCAATAAGATTCAAAAGAGATCGTGAGGCGACAACAGGGACGTTGGAGCACATAGTATGTTAGAAGACTACTTCTGGAGATGTCTCCGAGAAACTGCAGTAGTGTCGCATCAAAGAAAAAGACTGGAAAGAAGTTTTCAAAACCAAGAGAAAACGCTACAGTTTGGCTGAGTGAAGCAAAGATAAAATTGCGCCTGGCAATTAATTTGTAGGATTCATTATTGTATATTTGTTTAAAACATACTTTTTAACTTAGATACCTATTTATTTAAAAAATGAAAAATGTAGATTTCTAAAAGTTTCTTATTAAATCAATTTTATGAAACCCATATTGATTTCTATGTAGTTTATTTTGACGAACTGTTCTTGCGTTATGAGAAAAATTCTTACGGGATGGACATAAACGAATGCAATATTTGGATTTAACACACCAAACAGCGTGGTGTTCAGCAGCTTCGCAACTCCACTTCAAAGACGCTCTGAGATAAATTTACGTGTCACAGTATATTTGTTTAAAAATCTCTTATTGGTGCATGTTTTCCAAAAAACTCTCATTAGGCTTTATTTACACATATCTAAGCAACATATACAACAAAACATATATTTATTTATGGAACCCTAGAAAAATACTTTAATATTCACAAATTCAAATATTTCAGTTCATGTCTATCCTCTGAAACATGCTACTGATGCAATTAAACTTGGAATTGACAGTTGACAATGGTTTACAATGAATTCGTGAAACACAATCACACGGAAAAAATGCATCTCTTATGCATACGTAGAATTGCTCATAAACGCAAGTAAGTCAAAATAATCGCTTTTATAACCGTATTATATACTCTCTAATCATCTGTGGGTTTTCTTATCTTCATTAGGTATCCAGAACGCACTCTGAGATAAACGCTAACATGTGCATCTGAAAGTACGTGTTTAATGCTGTTTCAGTGGTAAAACGGTGGAATTAGTCGACATTAACTCAATTTCAACCGCAGTTATTCATGTGCTCAGAGCTACACTGTATTCCGAATAAACAAATGGGGAAGCAGCCGCTATCACCCTGCTTTCAGAATTAAGATGAATTTTAAATGCCACAACGAATGGAATTAAACTTTCCGCGTGGATTCAAATGGCGAATAATTTATCTAAGAAACTAATTTTGACATGAGCTGTTATGCATGCTGTTCATTTAAGGTTTCTGCATGCTGTTATTAATTAGCTTTAATCTCGTTCTTAGAGACAGGACAAGCCAGTACCTCAACAACGAACAGAACTGAAAATTTTAGAATGGTATTAATAAATATTAATATTGATCCTAGACAGTAACAAAATAATACATTGTAAAACTTTTATTTTATGCAGTATACCATATTCTGTAAAAAAAAAAAAAAAAAAAAAAAACTTATGAAGATTCACGACGGATAGAATTTAGTGTTTCTTTGTTAAAAGAGATTATAAAGGGATTTTCAAAACCTTTGACATTTGCTTTTCAAAGTGTATAAAGATTCTTAAAATTTTCATTATCGTAAGAGATATTTACGTACCGAGAATGTAAGTGTAAAAACAAGATCGATTTTATAAAATTAATTTTTTTGTGCCTGTAGTTGAGACCAAAATTGATGTTTCAGATTCAACGCTATAAATTATATGCATCAATTTAGTAATAATACGTTTTACAAATCATATTATTACTCTCAATTTTTAACAGTCAATTTTTTTATTCATTACTATTATAAATAAAATATAATAGATGCTATTTGTGAAGAAATATAAAATATATTAGGGATCACTCAAGAGTACTCAATAAAGTAGATGCTCGAGTAAATAAATAAAACAGGTGATATATTTTTAATTAAAAATATATTTTTAATATTAAAAATATGAAAATTCTCCTTGAATCAACTTTTCAAACAAGATTGAAAATTCACATTTTGCACACTTACTTAATTTGGAATAAGTTTTATAGGATATCTTTGAAATTAGTTTTTAAAATCTTACGAAATGAGATTTTATAAAAATCTTCTATTGTAATCATGCCAAGTTAAATCTTGTTAGGATAAATCATGCTAAACATATCGATTGTAAATGAACTTTCAGTAAAATTGTCTCTACATTAAAAATTAATCAGTTTTTTTCTAAAAGCCAGTTAAATCTTATTTTTTTTTAGAAAACAACAAAAATTATACACAAAAAAATATACAGTAGATTTCCAAGGACTTGGTTGAATTTATTATTGTAGTTTGGCTTCAAAGATAGCATTACTTTTTGATAGCATTGTCATGCACAAAATATATTTAAAATTATGTAAGGTAAGGTAAAATTATGTAAGGTAATGCTGTAAAATACTATTGTATGGGAAGGTGCCCA
The DNA here is from genome assembly GCA_038373885.1 of Cheiracanthium punctorium. Taxonomy (NCBI): domain Eukaryota; kingdom Metazoa; phylum Arthropoda; class Arachnida; order Araneae; family Cheiracanthiidae; genus Cheiracanthium; species Cheiracanthium punctorium. Next base: position 3,048 of record JAWZYV010006179.1, read on the forward strand.
AGTGATTCCCCTTAAGGTTAAAATTTGTATAAAATAACATAAATGTTTAAACATTATTTTTGACCGTTTGCTGTCATATTTTACACTATGTTTCGCATCATCAAAATATTTTAATAATATTTTTAAAGCACAGTGAGTAATGAAAAAATCGAATTTTTGAAAGTATCTGAAGAATCATTTTACTCTCAACCAAAGAGCAAATGTTCCTTTATTTGGAAATAATTTTAAATTGCTTTTTATCGGCAGAGTAAAAGATATAAAAGGAATTATGACATATATAATAAAATGGAATAATTTTTACAATCATATAGTATGCAAGATTTATTTTATGAATATTTCAAAATAAAAAATGTGTCACGAGCAATAAAATGGAACATTTTAAAATTATAATTAAGATAGTTTAATGTTCACCATTGCAAATCTATTTTAATATTTAATAAAGGTTTCTACAACTGTAGTTTTAATTAAAAAAAACAGTGTCCTCAATAAACTGATGATTCAACATTACACGACGGTGCGCCAATCGTACTGTCTTAATTAAACGATAACACAAAGGCGTTGCAATTACGGATTCAATCAAGTGGATACATGTTGTAGATAGTCTACGTATAATTTTCATAAACAAATTTCCAACTGAAGACTGTGCATTAGAAAGACATTTTATTTATCGCGATTTAGTTAACATATAGATCAAACAATGGATTCCGTAGCATTAGAATCTTACTAGCTGCGCATTGTGGAGTTGTCCGGGTACAGTGGATGAAATAAAGAAAAGGAAAATCTGAAACACTTTCATATTTTAAATAGGCACTAAAGTACTATGTAATAAACGTGTAGTAATCCATGCATCGGTCCTGTAGGTCTTTCTTGTTCCATTACGTTGCAAAATGTATCATAATTCATCAGTATGCTGTATTTGTCTTCCTTGTTCTATAAAACGGTTTGAGATCGATTTCTGTATCAAAACCGTGGAGTAAAACTGTTTTCATAAATCTTCGCCAGGGATATTATAAGTACAGTTGAACGTCATGTGTTCCGCTTGAGATAAAAGTGCATCATAATGCTTGAGTGTGCCATATTTGCTTTTTTGTTCCATAAAACACTTCTTAAGAACAGAAATTTATATTAAAATCATTTATTAAAACTGTTCTTCATTCTTCGCCAGTCGTATTCAAACTGCACTTCACCATCACTTACATTAATATCGACACCTTTTTAGGCACTGACTAATATTTTATATAAATAAACAGAAAGGTTTGGCAACTTCTCGCCTCACATAGAAGATATCGTCAAGCTCGATTCTGTTTTTTTTTCGCCTAACTTGGCGATAAATCGCGAAAAAATGGCAAATCGATGCGACTTTTGTTATTTAATCAGGAAACCCTTAAAAATGATAAGCTGTTCACGACGTATACAAACATTCCTATCTGCAATCAATAGCATTCAAATGAAAAAAAAGAAATCAGCTGATGTCAATCACTGCTGCAGTAGGGTTTATTTTTGTATCAATACACGTTATTTTACTATTTGTGCATTCTTCCATTTTTTATATACAATATTCTATTGGACCGATTTGCGTCATTGCCTGATGACGAAGGGGGAAGAGAATAAAATATTGGAAGCCGCCAAGGTTTACAATTTTTGATGACTTATCGTCATGTTTGGCACTAATAAATAAGTCCCCAAACTGAACCTAGCGTGGCGGATATCTTCATTTTGACGATTAACTCAACTGGCAAACCCTATGGATTATTAAAAAAGAAAAGTATTGTTAGAATATGCCTATGAGAAAGCGTAAACTACTTTAGTAGTCGATTTTAATACAGATTTCAATTCTTAAAAATGTTTTATGGAATAAGAAAGGCAAACACGGCACACTCATGGATTACAATGCATATTCCAAATAGCAATTATAAAGGTGAAGTATAGTTAGAATATGCATGGCGGTGATTGTAAAGTTTTAGTAAGCGGGCAAATTTAATATACATTTCGGTTTCAAAGAAGTGTTTTTTGGAGCAAAATAGGAAACTACGGCACACTTATGAATAATGATACATTTTCCAACATAATGAAAAATAATGACGACGCATGGATTATGATACACTTTTAAAGATAGCACTTTAGTGAGTAGGGGAAGGTGGCCCTAAATGATCCTATCTGGTAGAACGATCCATTTACGTTTTCTTTCCAACAGACAGTGATATCATGAGGTAACACATAAACTAAATGTGCCAAGTCAAGAAGAAGCAATGGCGATGTTTAAGCGATCGGTGTATTACGTATCTCAGTAGAATTCTTAAAAAAAACTGGGTTTTATCATATCTCTTATAAGGTAAGTACTAACGTTCCTACTTTCGTAGAAATACAGTCTTTAATGTACAAAAATATGACTTGGTTTACTGAATAGAGTATATTTATAATGCGAATGACACTTGCTGAGTTTGTTTTGTTTCTCGGAGTGTTCCAGTAATATGACCTAAAGTGGGCAGCCATAGTACCAGGTAAAATGATCCATCGAGTGTAGAAACTCCAGTAACGGCTCCTAATCAGCATGGCAGGCCTTCATACGTTCTCAATATGCGTGAATTCCCATTACATTATTTAATTTATCTTTGAGTTTATATAGGCCATAATTGTTGATTTATAATTTTGAAATATTCCATTTTATTGTTTCTGACACCTTACTATATTAAAGTTTTCATAAAACAAATTATTCATCTTATATGATTGTAAAACTTATTTTATATCATTATGTGTAGTCATAATTACTTTTACATCTTTTATTTTGCCGATAAAGTACAATCTGCAATTATTTTCAAAATGAAGGATCATTTTGTCCTTAGACGAGGCTAAAATGATCCTTCGGACTGTTTTTCTGTATTCTATTTTTTTCGTTACTTAGTTTGGGCTTAAAGTATTATTAAAATACGTTCATGATGCAAAATATAGTGTAAAATATTGTGGCAAAAGGGCCAAAGTTTTATTTAACATTTATGTTATTTTATACAAGTTTTCCCCTTAAAGGGATCATTTCGGTCCACCTCCCCCCCTATTTAAAACATGAAAATATTTCAGAGGTTTTTTTTTTTTTTTCAGAATAAAACGTAGCGTGTGTGTGTATAAGCTATCTCCATCCCGAATTCCATCCATATCCGTTCGGATACAAACTCTCGAATTTTGAGTATATTAGTAGAATAGACTTCTACGAAATGCAACAACTGTCTAATCGTTCAGAATATTACCAAACCCCTGACACTTTCTTCCCCCTCCTCAGTTTCCTCTCGATCATTTTGAGCAACATGCGAGCTAAAAAGGAAAGAAAAGAAAAGAAAAGAATCACGACATCCAGCTCAAACGTTCGAATTATCACTCACGCCACTATCTCCGGAGTCAAAACGACCCTTCATGATCCCTTCTCGATGTCACGCCTCATCTGAAAGACAGAGAGCCAAAAATTCATCTTTCGACACACACACACAGGTACAATTTGTTGAAATCCAGGGACAAAGGTGAAAGTGAGTTGAGTTGAGTTGACGTTCGTCGGTTGGGCAAGCAGAGATTGAAAATAACAAAACCGACTTTTCGGGGGCAGTTAGGGGGGTGGTGGGGTGGGGGGATCCAGTAAAAGTTGCGCGTGTCCTTGGTAGCTAAAATTATGCTATCAATCACCCGGGCTTATTAAATTCAGAGAGCGTATCGCTTGGTGATTAGGAAAGGAGAGCCCTCCCTCTGGGTGGTAAATGGGTAATCCATTTTAGAGGGTGCTTGCAAGACAAGGAAAGATATCAGCACCTGAAGGGAAGAACGAGATCGTTAGAAAGAAACGGGTTTGTGGTGGGGTGGGTATCTGTGGTGTGCATGAAACAAACGGAGTACCAAAGCTATTGAAGAGAAAGTTGTGGCATGGTGGTATTTTATGCATGCACATTACTGATGATGCCAGTTCCTGTAAAAGCTATATCTTTTAATGTACCTTAAGCTATCCTTCTATTATAATATACTATAGATCAATTAAAAAAAATATTCAAACTGTTCATTAGTGTTTTAGAAATTAAGTCATTTTTAAATAATATTTATTAATAGCTAATTGTATAACAAAGATATTGAGGAATTAGATCCATGCTAATTGGGAGCACAGACTTGGATATAAGACGATCATCGACGTAATCTAAAAGTGTTGAACGAAATTTGCCAGTAAGATGGCACTGTGAGTCCTAATTATTATGTTGTACGCATGCGTGCTTTGGTAGTAGATGGAATTAGGATTCGTCGGTATGCGTAGCGTGAGGGCGTTCATGTAGTTAATTATTAAAAGGGGGGCTGAGTGTTGTAATTTACGAGGCTGACGCAATTTCGCCGGTCAGCGGCTTTCAGACGATCGTCCTATATCCAAGCCGGTCATTGGGAAAAAGTGGTCATCGAGATCTAAGGATCTTTTAAAGGATTTCTTTCAGTTGCTCCTAAGTAAAAGATCATCTTTATTTCAACGCGCAATTTTACGTTACAATATTTGAGCAAACACATGCATCCATGGGTTAACAGGATTTGAATCCGAGACCAAAGCGGTCGGCAGCGATAGGATAGGTGAACAGACCCGCGCACTCTTCAGGTCTCCATTTTAATCCGAATGCTATATTACAGTAAAATAAATAAATAAACATGTGCAGCAGAGAAATTACCGGTCCATCATGAATTAAAATGTTCAATTTACAGTAAATACTCAATATATTCTGTTTGGGAGGCCCTCAAAAATTGGAGGAAATGACTCATGTGAATGGAAATCAGACCCTGATTTTGTCCTAGATCGTTCGTGAGTCGCTAAGGTGCAGGTTAATCACTCAAAGAAAAATTAAAATACCAACGATACATTAAATACATATGCTTGCTTATACAAACAATATATTAAATACATATACATGGTAATTAAACGTTACATTACATGGTACTTCGTAATGCAAACGATACCTAAATATATGTATTCAATGTATACTAATGCAGTGTATACTTTCAATTTATATAACTCTGTTTTAAAACCATGACCACATACATAAGGTAGATAATTTGTTTTTTCTATAAGTTGTACACTTTTTTTTTCAAGAGTAAGGGAGAAATATACCCGAGTATTGTCGTGTAATGAAATATACTGTATGCTATACTAATTTGAAAGATGAATTACATTTTTTATTTATTATTTAAGGAATTTTCTGCAAATAAACGAATACATAAGTGTATATTTCGAACACAAAACTTACACTTACGACGAGCACTTACACTTGTAAGTAGTTAAAATATTATAATTAATACGTTAAGTATTTAACTAACTCGCAATTCAAAATATCTTCATCAAAATATATTTTAAGATGTATCTACACTGAAACCTTTATAAATTTGGATGGCTAAAATCCAGCTGTAAAATAAAGGGGCGTTCTCTTTTAGATAGACAGGGATTGTTAGAACGCTAAAAAAATAGCTGTATGTGTTATAATAGAACTTTGCGCAACTAATGAGTTGAAAAAAACCATATACTGAAATTTTATATTCTTTTTTAATGAGATAACATGATATTCTTTATACATACAACATCAAAACCCAGGCTCTAGAAGGGACGTTAACTTTAGGTTGCAGACTCCTAACTTGGTTCCTCAGCCTAAATTTTCTGACAGGGAACCGGTACTTCAACTAGTCTCAAATAAACATATTTTTATTTAAAATTTATGCCTTAAAGTGCCAGATTTTATTCGCATTTACCTTACACAAATAAATAAAAAAACATACAGAAGTCATAGCTTCTTACATACACGATGAATTAATTTTATTTTCCCTGAATGTTATAAATTAAAAATGTTTGGGGGAGCTTAAAACCTGTTCACTATTCTAAACATTCATTTTGAAATATACATTTTTCAGAAAGTAATCGCATTAAGTCAAGTCAAACAAAATAAAATATCGCAATGCTAAATATACCTAAAACAATTCAAAAAATAGGATTAGTTCGAAGCTTTTATTTTTCCCATTTAAGCAGATTATGTTATGTCATCTTGAATTGCATAAACATGGATTTAATTATTGAATTTATAAATACGATTATTTTTTTAAGTTCTGAAAAGCCGATAAGAAAAACAACATGCATTATAAATTTCAAATGATATTTATATTGATTTTTTTCTCTGATGCTTTTGGACTTATTTATAATAATCGGAGTTATTTTACTTGAATATTATTTATATTGCAATCGCTTGTATTAAATATAAACATATTTAATTGACTTTATGATTAGTGAAACTAGTTTCGTTAATTTACACATCATTTTTCAGAGTGACACCACATTTGCTTTTTGTTCGAGTCAATCGGATGTGTAAGTATACAAATATATTTCACGCAAAAATTAATTTATTTGCAGTTGGCATTTTCAGGGACCCTAAAAGATAAAATAAAACAAGAAAAAACAAGTTTCAAACCCATATGTTATAGAAATACAGTGGGTGACCAAATCTGCAGGACAGTAACAGAAAATGGTATTTGTGAACTTTATTTACGAAATAGAAAAAATATTGGTTGTATAGGATAAATCATTTCATATGCATTTATTGTACATTAGTTCATTACTTTCAGGTACACAAAAAACATAACTTCAAAGAATATAGTATCAAAAATAGGAGATATAAGACTGTCAGTCAGTATTTGGCGACATTTCCTTTCACCACTATAATGGCTTCAATACGCCTAGCCATACTTTGCATTCACTTTCTTGCATATTGTTTGACTTTCGGGTTGTGATACCAAACATTTTTTAATTTTTCAATTAGTTGGCGTCTATTTGCGATCATTTCCTTTACAATTTCTCTCTTTCTTACCTCCCAAAATTGTCGATAGGTTCATATCCGTAGAGTTGCCAGTCCATGCCACTCTTAGGGTAAAACTGGGTATAATATGGTCTGTCAGTTGAAACAGGTATAATATGGTTCCTTTGTGCGATGCAGTAAATACTTTTTATATGCTTATAGCTGGACAAAGTTGCTTTTACTGAATCTCGAATGTTGGCTCATTCGAGAAAAAATATCTGAAACAAAAAGTTTAGTTTAGTTATTAAAAAAATATTGTTGCAAGTAGCCTATTATATAATTAATAATGAATATTGAGCTCATTTTATTCCTAAGTCGTCATGTGACAATGTCCACGATCTCTGTTAAGGCGTTCTTTTTCGTTGCATCAGTGGAATGTGGCTTACGACGAGGTCGAGCCCTCTTTAGACAGTCTCTTCCTGCGCTGATTGAGTCAGAAATAACAGCACACTTTTTTCCTATTTTCCAAACAAATATCCTTAATCATTCTGACGCAGAGGCGTAGCCAAGGGGGGGATAGGGGGTCATAACCCCCCATGAGGAATTTTTTGCCATACAAAATGTATATTCTTCACTACAATATCACACACACGTATACATATATATGAGTTGCAGTAGTCATAACACCCCCCCCATGAAAAAGTTCTGGCTACGCCCCTGCCCTTCATAATTATGCTTTTTGAGCCTTAGTATTTCTTTTTTTTGTTTTTTTAAATTAGTGTATGAACTGCTACATGTATTAGTTATAATTTTGAATCAGAAGTTAACATTACTTTTTTTTTTCTTTGCAGGTAAGGTTTATTTTTAATTCTTCAAAGTTTCTTCTGGTAAGTTTTTAATTCATTCTTGCATGTAAATTCACAGAAAAATCGCAACCATCCTTTAAACCACGAGTAAGTGTTCAATCTTTTAATTAATACCGTAAACATCAGTTATTTTGACAAATCACCTAGTGGTAATTAATCAAACTAGTATCGCTCTTCTTTCAATAGCGCTGCAGTTTTTTAGTACGCAAACCTGGCACTCTGAACGTGTAATAATGATTATGATTTTATGATCTTTTTGTTCAGGTAAATCCTTATTTACGACAGCAAATTTGGACTTTTAACATCTTGTTTGGAATGTTTTAAACAATTTCTAACCTTAGGAATGATATTAGAAGAAAATAGCAATTTTTATTTAAAAATTCTGACTTTGCGGAATAAAATTTATGTAGTATTGAACCGGATATCCCGTGATCGTGATTCGGATATGCGATGTTATTTCGGATATTGAAAAAGCAGCCGGATATTTGGTATTTTCCGGATATGCATCCCTAGTTGGGTTGGAAAATGTTTGTTTGTCACGACTTGTCCTTCTTGTTTTTTCTACTTCTTGAGAGAGATGAGTTAATGCGTTGTAGAGATGAGTTATTGCGTAAAGGCCTTATTACATGAACAAAATTTCGAGCAATTTCTTTGTCGCAACCAGCGTAAACTCGTCCTGGCAAGTCGATGAGCATGCAGAGTTGCCATAATAAACAAACTTGACCATGCTCACAAACGCCAGAGATTCGTCGAAATGGTGATTGATAGAGCATGCAATTATAGGTAACATGTCCGAAGAACACCTTTTTAAATATTTGGGATCTCGAGGGTTCCATAAATGTGGACTTTTACTAATGCTTTCAATATCAGATCTATTTCCATATTGTTATTCCATTTAAGACACATTTTTTTTTGTTCGCTCATCACTACGACAGCTATCGCATAGTCTTCTGCCATCTTGTGACGTAGAAATACGGTTGGATGGCATTCCAGCAACCAGCAGTATTTTCGCCTCTGAACGAAAAAATTGGAGTTGACCGATCCTTAGGTAACGGAGGGAAACTTTCAGGAAAGCTGCAACTGGCCGCGGCAACCAAATTGTTCAAAAAGTTTCTCGTGTATAATAAGGCCTTAAAGCAAATCTATGAACCAGCTGCAAAGGACGAAGCCGAAAGCAGAAGTAGGTATGGGTAGAAAGGTGAGCGAGGCTCACTGCTCTGGGATACGATCTAAAGTGAAGAAAAGCGATTTTTATGTATTAAGCCTTCGTTATTAATTTGTTTTTGTGTAAAACAAAATTTCTGGTTTTGGGATTCAGAAAATTCCGACAAATTGTAAACATTTCCTCTGCTTTGTACCATCCCCATTAGGGCGGGCCGAAAAACGCACTTTTTCACTTTTTTTCAAAATCGATGAGAGCCTAGTGAGGAAAAGTTGTCCCTTAGGTTGGTTAATAAGGGTGTGAATTTTTTTTTGAAATCGGGCATCTTCAGTCGGCGCCAGCGCTTTGAAAATCCGGATTTTGGGGCGAAACAAGCATTTCCTCCCGAAAACACAATTTTCGCTAATTTTCGAGATGGATATCAGCCGAATGTGGAAATGTTGTGTGTTGGGCTGGTTAGTAACCATATCATATTTATTTTTTAATCGGACAATATCTTCAATTAACGCCGGACAAAATTTGGGCAAAAATAGACATTTTTTTTCCGAAAACACAATTTTTGCAAATTTTTGAAATCGATATCAGCCAAGTGCGTAAATGTTCTTTACATTATATGCTCTTATAAAAGTAACTATACTCTAATAAGAATAAATAAAAGTTTACCGGATTTTGGAAATCATTAATAACTGTGAAGTAAAGTTGCGTCTTTTTTTTTTTTTTTTCTCGGATGTGAACAACATATTTGGTGGCTCGGCACCACTATTGACGTATTTCCTCTGTTCTAAGCAGGGAATTAAATATGAAGCAATGCAGCTCTTTGCTTATCTCAGAGAAAATTCACTGAAATAACCCAGAACTCACCACGAGGACGTGGCTGCATTTCGAGTTCCACCCATGTCCACCCCAACCTCCCAACCATATATTTACAGTGGGCACATTATGGTTTCAAATTCTCTTATTTGTCTGCTGCCTGTCCTGTTGGTAATTTTCTGTACTTCGATTTACTTTCGAAGGATGGAATTAGTCTTCGGGATTCCAACTGAGCTCTGATCAGACCATCCCTTGCAATTGGCCCAACCACAGAAGCTGCAGCCTCTGTTACCATTTTAATTGTTTTACTGCCTGAGTGTGGCATGGAAACTTCTTTACTTCTATTAAATCTGGGGCTTTTTTCTTTATCATATTGAAGAGATCTTTGGTGCTGATTTCACGAAGTATAGTCGTCTCAGTTATAACATAATTCTTCCAGTGTATCATGTCGGTATAATCCTTTGCGTCGAATTTCAACATAGGAACTGTAAAGAATAATGTTTTCAATATGAGCATAAAAAGCATTTCGGCTTATTGCTTGATCCACAACATTCTTCAGTTCATCTGGAAGATAACGGGACAAACTGATCATTTTCCACAAGTGTCCAGCACCATCTTGACAATGTGGCCTTGACTTTATCAAAAACCACATCGGCACATACACTTTAACTACGAATTCCGCTAAAGCTTTCAAATTTGCCGACATATTTGTCATAGTAATGTATAAGCGCAGAATTCGACAAGCTGCCGTGAGCCAACGGGAGTGAGATAACTTTCCTGGCTTTTTTTCTGCTAACGCACGTGAGCAATAAACTTATGTGACAACTTCGTAAATGTCGAGCATGTATTGCTGATCGGTGCTCAGATCCTTAGGAAGCTTTGATACTGTGAAGGTTTCATCTTCATCCACTTCAATCTTTTTGAAATTTGCAACCGATTTAAGTTCGCAGTTTTCAAGTTTTTTACCTATTGGACTGGAGAAGGTTCAGGACCACTTGTTTGTCCATCTAACTTCTTTATAAGGTGCCGCAACGGTAATTCGTTTGTGTGCAAAAAACATATGAGCCATTGAAGCGACCTCCCAATATCTTCTTCTATTAGGCGTAAAAATCCTTTCCTATAACCTGTATTTACAGCTGTCCCGTCGCAGCCAATTGCCAGGAGGGATCCTGTGTTAATGTTCTTCTGTGAAAGATAATTAATAATGTTGGTCTTAACCCTTCAATGCATGATTTTTTATATTTTTACCAAACATTTTTTTTCTTCAATATCATGGCTTAAATACATGTGAAAAAATATTTAACTATTTTTATTGATTATTTTTTTAAATTTTAGGTTTGATGCATAAATGAATCGTCATGCATTTAGCGCTAAAATGCGAGTCACAATAAAAAAATATTTACTATCACATAATTGATAAAATTTGGCATAAAACACTTAATTATTTATTGTTTTCAAAAGATATTGATTTAAATTGAAAATTTTAATTAAATTTAATTAGTGAAATTGTTAACAGAAAAAAATGGCAGTGACAGAATAAATAAAAACAGAAAAAATGACATGCCAAATACTTTGATATACATTCATTACTATCAAATTTATGTTGAATGATAAATTTTAAAACAATTTCTGTCCTTGTTTAGACATAATGCTACAGCACATTTTTCGCATTCAATAAATATTTAGAACTTCCAAGTTGGCACTTTACAGCGAGTGCGGTTTTCGTTCCATACAGGCATATGTTCAGTTTTGTCCTGTGGAACACATGTTGGAGGAATATACGCTGCAGGACCTCTTTGCCTTTTCACATTGTATTCATTCTGTAAAAGGCTACTGGGTCTTACCCACTTCACAACAGAACTTTCACACATTCGACATAGTCCGACTACAAGCTCACATCGAAAGGCGGTGTGGCGTCCTAAATAAAAAGAGAGCTCTTTTGCTCACACAAAACACTTTATTAGACGCACATAAAAACACATAGAAGATTTGAGTTGGAACTTAAACAGTCAGATGGCGGGTTCGAAAACATTTTTGGCCGTGCCGGCCCAAAACCAGAGGAAAGTACCTCTGTACTGGTCACTGTCTGGAACAGAACTGCTCTCTGTCTTGAACTGCCTATCTTGCTCTGCGCTGGGATCTCAAGTGGATTTCGATCACGTGGCACGCTTCAAGTAAGTATTCGTAAGTTATGAGATTTTCAAGCCGCTATACTGTCCAATTCTGAAGAGCCCTTGAAACACTCGGGGATTTATGCGTTCTATAACGTCAGATCTGCACATTATCGAAAATCTATAGCTCCTTGTGGAATTCTTTATGATACCACACAGATCAAAGGTTATCGGAGAGATTCAAGTAGTGAGGAGTAAGAAAGGGAGCGTCACAGATATATCTCTTAAGTTCTAATTATTCGTAATTAGTCGGAAAACGTCACAGCAGCTAGTTTTAACAAATCATTAGGGTCTGCTCCATTTTGTTCTTAAACTCTTTTATATAGCAGCCATGAATTTACGACTGCAAGGTCTAAGAAGTGATAAAACAGTCTCATGTACCACTTTCTTGACCTCAGAGTTATTTTATATCTCCCTACATGACTATCAAGCAAATCTACGCCCCCCATATGTTTAAAGCCATATGTGATAAATATGACATCTACCACATGGTATACCTCTGTTCAAAAGTAGTGACAACTTGCTTATGTTGGCCTGCTGAAATCGATCTTATGACACTTATCACTGCTGTTTAAAGTTCCATGTTTTTGGATCGATAACAGGGTTTTGGTAGATAAAAATGTTTTGGGTCGACAAGAACTTTACATAAAAAAATATTTTACTTTGTTAGCAATAGCACAATAATAATAAAAAAATGCTATATAGGATTTAATACTTTTGAAATGCTATCTTTTTCCATACATTTTATTTATTATCAGACAATGATGATTATAATAGAATTAAAGAAACAGGAAAATAGTATTTATTAGCCAATTCTATATATAGTATAGTTATAAATATTGCAAATTGTAAATAAAGGAATTTTGAAATGTACAAGAAAAATATATATTTTACTTTGTTAGCAATAGCGCAATAATAATAAAAAAAATGCTATATGGGATTAAATACTTTTTAAATGATATGTTTCTCTATACATTTGATTTATTATTAGATAGTGATGATTATAATAAAATTTAAAAAAACAGTAAAATAGTATTTATTAGCCAATTCTTTACTCGTAAAAGCAATTAATTACCTGCTGAATTAACATGATTAAAAAAAATAATTTAGAAATTTTTCATACAAATACTATACATTACAGAATATTTTATGTCTCTAATAAACAACAATGCATCTAAATAATGAATGTGTATGTGTGATTTAAAAATTAGCTTGAAATAAAAAGTGTTATGAGATCTTATAATTATAAATTCTGCCCAAATTTTAAACTGATTCATAAATGCATGAAACTGCTCTCTGCAGTGAAGCCTATTCTTAAATGCATGCTGATGCATATTTGAATCAAACAAAAAAATTGAAATTTTTCACATAAAAATAATTCTTTGGTTAAATTTAAACATAGAAATGAAAAATACATACATTGAGCTATATATAGTAAATTTTACAGGTCTCTAAAGTCGAACTGAAGAACAACAACCACTTGACAAGATCATTGAAAATACAGAAATAAGATTTAAACATTTGGCGCTAATTCAATAACAAGTGCTGCTAAATACTACCATCTACTGGGGAAAATGACAGTTACATATCAATATGGATGTATGAAGATAAAAATCAGGCCAGAAAACCGCCTGTTTTTTGGGAATTTTTTAAAGAAAAATTCGGTAAAAGTTGGTATGATTCATATATGCATCGCCATGCATTGAAGGGTTAATAGATTCTGCTGAACCACTACCTGGTGCAACGTGGCAGAGATATAGGGGTCCTGGTTCTTGTATTAAGACCACATGTTCTTTCAGTTATCGTTGTTCTGTGCTTTTTGTATCCTCTGATTTTGTCTGTCAAGGTTTTATCTTTTCATGAATCGAAAAAGAGGGCTTCAAGATCTTCTTTTTGGCCTTGACGTTGCAACTCCATGCGTTTTCTTTTTCTCTCTCTTCTTATTTTATTCTTATCCTTAACATTGGCATGGTCGTCATCAGTTACTAATCCGACATCTTGCAGAACTGTAGAAATAATTTTCGCTGCCGACCTGTCTCCTATCCTTGCACTATCGCATACAAGCGTTGTAGTTGGCAATTTTATTCTCATCTGGTAAGCTTTCTTGTCCATTTTGTTTTTTCCCCGGGACTTTTTGATACGTTTCTCCCTGAATCGAGGAGGTGAGTATTCTTTATCATTAGCAATTACCCATTCAGGATTTTCTTGGTTGTCACAATCCTCCAAGTCAGGTGATTTAACCGTATATTGTTGATCTTGAAACTCCTGTTCACATGCTAAAGCACATGAAGTATCTTTCTTTACAGCTCTCGACATTATCTTGGATTGTCTATGTCGTTTGCGGAGTAGTTTTTTACTCGTTTTTGAATCAATGCCGGCCATGATAATTTGCCTGGTTGTTCTCTGATCAACCAAAAACGATTGTTCTATTTGTGGAATCTTTCTAGTCCTTTCGCAGGAGCATGATGAAAATAAATGACACTTGCATGTGGCAATGTCGAAAAGAATTTTCTGGGCGTCTTCCGAAAATTGCTTTACTGTCTCTGTACGACGTGGTTGACTTTTTTTTACTTTTAAGTATATTTTTCTACTTAGTATAATAAGATTGAAGCATCCGGACAATTCTTTTGTGAGAAATCACAGGAATCGAAGCTTTCTTCCATATATCAACCACCTTCTTCACAAGAACGTCGGCGATATCAGAAAATGCTGGATTTTTGCCATGATATGAAATTTTCAGTTGTTGCCGTACAAATAAGTAAAATTTCATAACTTGACTATATGTTGGTAAAACGTTAGACTTCAGCTCTTCGGGCGATCCGAAGACAAAGCAATCAGACGCTTTTCTAGTTGATTGAGAACCTGCAGCCATTCTGATTGAGTAGTTATTACTAATGTCTCTAGTGAATGAGAACTACATTTTGAGACTTTATTTCAAATTAAAACGATATAGAGCGCACTTAAACATTGAACGAAGTACATTCCTTATCTATATGCTAGTGAAACTGAAACCTTTACGATGAGTAATGTACTTCAGTAACACGTTGACTGACGACACGGGCCACGTGATGGAGGATGCCATTAAAGTAGGAGGGTAGGGGAACTTAAAAACCCTCTTCTGCTTGCTCTTTGCGCTTTGAGCTCCAATGAGAGTATCATTTAAAAAACGTTTTAGCACTCGGTTGATATGAATTTCAAAAATTCGCAAAAATTGCGTTTTCCAAAAAAAATGTCTATTTTGGTCTAAATTCTCGATATTTAAGGCGTTGGTAACACCTAAAGATATTTTTCGATTTAAAATTTTTTTATATGGTTATAAACGAACTCAAGACACAACCTTTCCACACTCGGCTGATACTGATTTCGAAAATTCGCAAAAATTGTGTTTTCGGGAAAAAAATGACTATTTTTGCCCAAATTCCCGATTTTTAACGCGCCGGCGTTAATTGAAGATATTGTCCGATTAAGAAATAAATATTATATGGTTACTAACCAGGCCAACACACAACATTTCCACATTCGGCTGATATCCATCTCGAAAATTAGCGAAAATTGTGTTTTCAGGAGGAAATGCTTGTTTCGCCCCAAAATCCGGATTTTCAAAGCGCTAGCGCCGACTGAAGATATTGTCCGATTTCAAAAAAATTTTACACCCTTATTAACCAACCTAAGGGACAACTTTTCCGTACTATGCTCTCATCGATTTCGAAAAAAAGTGCAAAAGTGCGTTTTTGGCCCGCCCTAATCCCCATCCTCCTATTTTTCCATTGGACTCGTTCAGTTAGTGCATTCGCGCTTGCGTTCATGGGCTTACTTAAGCTGGGGAAACAGCAATACAGTGAAACCTCCGTAAGTTGGTCAAAAAGTGTCTAACTTTCAGAGTAGTCCAAATTTATAGTGGTATATTTCTATATCACAGACACGTTCTGCTGCCCAAAAAAAGTGTCCAGTTTTGAGGTGTCTACCTTGGGAGGTTTCACTGTAGTACTAGGATTAGAAATTACGCAAATTCACATCAGTAAACACGAAAGAACTGCCTGTTTATCATTTACTTCTACGTATTGTGTATTGAATTTCTCTTTATGATTTGTCTTAAAAATATTCTGAAGCTAGTTTCTTGAAAAAAAAATATTTAAGCATATAAGTTTATTATATAGGTTTTTGTAAACTATTTATAATGAAGAAAAGCAAGCAAGAAACTCATAAAAGTTTTCTGAATTCAAGTTTTTATTATAATATACAAATATTATGTTGCAAATCTACAGTGTTTAAGGATTATTACATGGTAATTTCACAAAATTATTTTGCATTGACAGAAAAAAAATATAAATTTATAGAAGCATGAAAGTCTAAAATAAATGCGCATGTTCATATTTCAATGTTCAATCGTTTCTTGACGTATGCACGGAAAACAAACTTTGAACAGACCAGCAATGCGTGTCTTTTTGCATTTCAACCACTGTCTCAATTTCTGACTTGAGCTCAAGTTCTTATGACATTTTCGGCTGCCAGAGGTACAAGACGGACTTTCGGACGCTCCATTTTCTGCTGTTCTGTTATTAGCCGCATATTTAGAACGAGCTTCTAAACGTAACGAGTAGAAGGCAGTCAAAATGTTTATTTTCGCAGAGGTCAGTTCTTCATCATAAGCATAGTCTATTGGCCCAAGTTTTTTACGACCTCCCAAGAGTCTGTCTTTCAATGCTTTTGCAGCAGAAGGCCTCTTGCACGGATTGAGATGCATAAGGCAAGAGACGAACCTTTTGGAGTCTTCCATCGACGTCTTGGAAATTTCCGATTCGGGAAATGCGCTGCTCATCAGAGCTTTCAGGTTCTCGTGCCGCAAAGTGTTCCAAATGGCTGGGTAAACGAGTTCTGGAAAATTGTTAGCGTTGTATTCTGGACGACACAGCGTCTTCCAAACATGCCGTCCGCTCAACATTTCTAAGGCCAGGAAACCGAGCGTCCACACGTCGAATGCAAATCCGTCCATCGCCCTCGGACCTACGCGTCCAGTTTCGGGGGGACGATATACAGAAGGCGTGCCATAGTTTGTAATTGGACCATCCGTTTCTTCGATGAATCCAAAGTCACATATGACGGCTTTATCAAGTTCGGAAATCAATACATTGTTCGCCTTCAAGTCCAAATGGCAGATTTTGAGACCATGAAGATACGCCAGGCCACGAACGGTATCCTTAAGCCAAGACAAGGCTCTTGAAAACGCCTTTTTATCGGCTTTAAACGTACTGTCTTCGAGGTACTTGTCGAGGGACGTTTTGAGCATTGGCATGAAAAATACGTAAGTGTGAGACCCAGGGAAGTAATTGACGCTTAAGAGAAGCAGTATGTTCTTATGTTCCAGTTTCTTCCACAAGTTTACTTCGCTTTCAGTCACATCATCGGCAATGACTACCTTAGCTGCGATTGTTTCTTCATTTGGCTTTTTCAGCTCAAATACTGCTCCAAAAGTCCCGCTGCCGATGTTAGCCAGTGATTCGTATCCCAAACTGATAAAGACGTCTGTGGTCGCTTCAAGTGCTTTCTTTTTGTAGAAATCACGGCCAATTAGTCCGTAGTTATACTTATGCAAAAGCATATCCATGTTTGTGTGGAAAATACGCAAATACACGTCGGATTACATTTCAGTATGTTTTAAAATTACGCTAAATAGAAACTTTTTCAGCTTTGGATACTATGTCTCATATGTGGAATAAATGTACTTTTGTAATGTATTGTTCGGGTCTATTGTTAGAAATAAATTGCAAAAACGCAGCACTATTATTGCTGACATTTCCTAACAATGCAATAATTGTAAAACATTTTAGTTGAATAATCATGAATAATAATAATAATAATAATAATAACAATGATTCAAACTAGTGAGCCTAGCCGCTTGTCGCTAATGCTGGCCAATTCAGGAGAATAGCTTGCGATTTTTTGGGGACCACTGCGTATTCCCAGTTTGCTACGCTCTCTCGTCATACAACTTTCTATTGTTACTAGCTTATTTTTACAATGAATGGAAAAGAATTACATAGCAAATACAAAGCGCCTAGTACAAAAAACGAAAAATCTGTTTTATATTAGTTGAAAATTTAAAAAAATTAATCAAAATTTTAAAGTGTATAAACGTTCAAAATAAAAAGCTTGGGAATAGCATCTCGCATTAATCTTATCAGATAAATAATACGTTATCTTTCATTTCAATTGGATCGTCTAAAAAATATTTTTTTTTAAATTTTCTGAAGCTCTACTGTCTCGTCTTTGACAACTTCGCAGAAATTCCCAAGCAGTAATTCAATGGATATCAGTCAGTCGAGCAGAACGGAATTCTTAGAATCGCTTGCACACTAGAGTGCTGAGGTTTCATTTAGGTCAGTTTGTAACATGCAGTTTTCAGTGTAGACCGATAGAAGCTGTGATATTAGGTGATACCGGAAAAGAAAAAAAATACGCCTAGCCAAAACTACGGAAGCCAGGGGCGTAGCCAAAGAGGTAATAACACCCCCCCCTCCATGAGGAATTTTTTGCCATACAAAATGTATCTTCTTCGCTCCCTTATCACACACATGTATGCCTATATGTGAGTTGCAGTAGTCGTAACCCCCACCATGAAAAATTTCTGGCTACGCCCCTGTCCTGACGAATGTGGAGTAGTCAGTCGTTTTCAAAAACAGTTTCATTTTCGTACACAGGATATTGAAATTCTTCCAACTTCAGAAATGGTCCCCTAGCAATGGACATTCCGTGTTTGTTATGCATGATTAATGGTGTTCCTGACAGAACATATTCCACAAGTTTTACCCTGTCCTGACAGCTCTATGAATTTGAACCTTACCAGGCATTTGCGGGAGGAAGGAAGGGGAGAAATCGTCAAAGGAATGATCGTAAAAAAACGCCAACTGATTGAAAAATTGAAAAATTTTAAGGAATCACAATCCTGAAATCAAAAAATGTTACATAGATAGTATGCGTGGAACACTTGGAAGCCGCTATAGAGACTAAAGGAAATATCACCAAATACTGACTGACATATTAAACCTTTTTTTTTTTTCATATTATGTTCTTCAATTTTATAACTATTTAACAGCAAATAGAGATGGAATGGAAAATAAATACAATTGAAATCATTTATACTAAAAAGGCAGTGTTTTTAATTTTTTTTCGAAACTTAAATGTACTGAAATACCATTTTTTGTGACTGTCCCTGATAATTTGACCATCCACTGTACGTAGTTTAGAGTGACAGAATTAAATTCTAATTTAAACTCTGACTATTTTGCCTTTTTTGTTTTCTAAATACTAGATCATTTTATTTATTTAATTGAATGTAAATTTTTGCAACTATTTCACTTAAAGTAACAATTTTAAGTGTTTTGGCATGATTTGGAGCAGTATAACGAATCCTAGAGTTATATGATTTTATTTCTATAAATCAAAACTTTAAGCAAAGTTCTCCACCAGTATATATAAGACCACGAATGGCCAGTTGCTAACGATTTTAGACGCTGATCATTAGTAGAAGGCTGAAGTGTGAAGCCAGGAGGGAACAGATAACGTCAGCGAATGCGGAGTGTAGCACATCTTCTTGTCCTTCCTGTAATTTTCTCGCCACAATTTGGACCATCATCAGTCTGTGAGAAACTACCACATATATAATGCAACCATCAACAAGTGCTAGCCAGCTCTGAAGGGATTTTCGGAACCACGGATATATCGTGCACGTTTCACCCCACGGTAGTATTGAGTAGTATATGTCGGAATCAAACTTGCAATTGTACGATTACATTGGTCAACAACAACAACAACAACAACAAAGGGGGAGGGGTTCTGTTCTCATGCTTAAATTCTGATTCTAGACATTGAAGAACACTTAAGTTTTCATTTTTAGTTCTTAAAGTTTGCTTTTGTCTGATTTACGTCGATAAGTATATTTTAATTTATTTCATAAAAAAAAGGTGCCAGCACTTTGATTAACCCGAAAGTAAACCGTATTATTATTTGTAACTCTGTAATATTGCTTGTAGTATTATTTGTAATATTATTATTTGTTTGTATTATTATTTGCTCATACGAACATAAAAGAAATACGAAAAATATTCACTTTTAGACATTAATTTCTTATTATTTTACATTTATATGTTATTGTTTATCACAAATCTTGAATAAAAAAGACTTTTATATCCAGCAAAAACTTTTCTGATCATAATTTAGAGTGGAATTATAAAAAAATAATATAAAAATCAGTGATTTTTGCCAAAAATTGAAAAATTGCTTTAATTTCTACAAAAGCAAACTTTCATTAAAAAAAAAATATTTTCCTTAGTTTTGGCGTAGGAGAAACTAAAATTTAACATGTAGAAGTCAGACCCAAAAATCGTGTTGACCCCAGTAGCACAACTAGTTAAAATAACGTTCAAAGGACGTTCATTGAACGTCTTCGAACGTTCTGTGAACGTTTTTTTAACTAGTTATGCTACTAGGGCACCGGTGTTATCAGTCCAACCACTGGGCTAGCGAGGACTATGTTGCACTACAGTATAAAACTCAGTACAAATGTCGAACGTTCGAACTTCTAGTTCCGAATTGACTAAAAATTAAAATAATCACAAATCGAACGCAGGAAAGAACGGAGTGACAGTGACGCCGCAGAGAGAACCAAACTTTCTTTCAAACAAAAAAATGAATGAACTCTTTTGTTCCTTTAGAATCATTTTCTTTTCTTTTGAAGAATAGTTTTAATTTCCATCCTAAGGGAAAAAGAAGGATAACCGACTCAATATTATTTGTTTCAGGATTGTAGATTATAATCTTTCCCGGTGTGATCTGGACCAATTCTCATGGAGAATGCTTCATAGAGAAATAAGAAAATAGTGGCTTGTTGGATTTTGTACTTTCTACGATATATGAAACTTATTAATGATCATTATTACTTTAAGATCGTAACATTTAGTATCTTTACACATTCTGTTTTAAGCTATTAGGGGGCCGGAAAGTAATGTTTTTAAAATGTCAATAATTTGCTATCCCAAAACTATTAAAGCTAATAATTTTGAAGGTGAATTTAGCATGTATATGGTGTTTTTGTTTACGTAATCACTACATTAGATAGCATTTTTCAAAATTCATAAGTTATGTGGAATGTAGGACAAAAACGTTCTTTTTATATATCCTGCATGATCTCAAAGAAAAAAAGAAAGATTCATAAAACTTTTGTTGTAATATACAACACTCAGTAATACCCAAAATTAAATCTCATGACATTTTGAATATCGCACTCCAAGTTGAATAGATGTGTAAAATTGGACAATTTGGTCATCTTATTTGAAAGAAAGAAATATTATCGATAAACGCCTTGCTTTATAATGTAACAAATCGTAATCCAGTGTTTAGCAAAAAAGTTCTTTAAAATTTATGTTTTGAATTTTGTGTAAAAACGGCATGAACAGTAATAACTTTGCGGTCCCCTCTAATGCTACGTTTTTATGAGTGTAACGTTTTATACCTTCGCAGAGTTTGTTTCATTGAATAATAATTTTTGAGAAGACAGTAGATGCAGATGTGATTAGCTCTTTCTTACTAGTTTTTTGTTGGAACTCTCAAGTCTGCAAAATTCATGGTGAAATTTGCAGAAATTTTGTAAAACTTGATAAATAACAGCGGTGTTGTATGCTTTATAATTATTCTGCTTATTTAGGAAGTTGTAATCTCAAAGCTATCATTTCTCATGCTTTCGAAAGAGCAAAATCTGAAAGTAGTCTCAACTCAAACTGAAAATGTGGCTGCAGGCGAAATCTACCAAGTAACCTTACAAGAGGGTCAAAGAATTGGCTTCTGGAAGAAACGTTAATAACACAAGTGCCATGGGAGACAATTTGTCAGCGGTTATTTCAACACAGTTTGCTTCTCTGAATCATCAATTTCAAGGTTCTTTTTCTAGTCGTGTTCCGCGTCGGTTGGTCAATACCACGGTCCTTTGTAAAGACACCTGTAACTTAAATTGGAAAATAATAAAGGTTTTAATAAGAGGTTTCATATTCTTAATGCTAATTTCAGGATCGTGAAGGTTACTTGGCGTTTCTTTGAATACCTGAAATGGGGTTAAGCATTTCACACTTACGACGGAAATTAAATACGATTAACAGAATCAATTAAAAAATATTGATACATGTTTAATAGTAGAAATTAAGAAAAAATTGATATATATTCATTCATCAGTACAGTATTTACATGGAAAAGGAATAAAATAAATGCTAATTTTCATTTCATTTTAATCAGTTACTTTTATTTTCTTCAATAATTATTTTGCTACTAAATTATTTACTTAATTTAATGAAAATACTTAAAGCTTACATTAATAATACTTTTCAAGAAATTTATTCACGAATGATTTAATGGGAGTATATTTATGTAGAAGAGTTAAAATCAAAAATGCAATAAAATTTCTTGGAAAAGTTCTTTTCAAATTGTAAATTTTGTATCATAATGCAGTCCGTATACGAATTAAAAAGAGCATCTTGAAGCAAATTAAATTACAATGTATTGAATTCATTGTTAAAATCATATTCAGTTAACTGGAACTATTTTATCTCCTCTCAACAACAAAATAGTATTCAGTAACATAAATATAAAGCATAAATATATTAAAGCTGAGTAGAAACGAATTTATATCACTTCTCTCTCTCTCTCTCTCTCTCAGGAATGAAAAATAAATGGAACTTAAGCTGTTTTTGCAGAAAAGGAGATCTAGTAAATGAGGAATTGATGTAATAAAAAATGAAAATCAACAAAAAAAGAAATTGATGTATATGTGATGATACTCGATGATGTATTCATGCCCTGAGTTGTATCCCATATTCAATGATGAAGTTTTCTTTTATAAACACCACTTTTATAATGATCTTCAACAATACAGTTCGGCAAAGACCTAGAAGTTATGAGATCTGCTGACGACGTATATTTTCCAACGCTCTACTGAAATATATAATATCTGTAAGAGCTCAAAAATTCAAAAATTTTCGTTTTACGTACATTCTATCTAAAAGGTATTCGAGCATAAGTCAATTTTCTTATGTGAATTTCCTGTTTAAAATATTGTCCCCTTTAAAAGCGAAATCATATCATAAATGATAACAACTTCTATTTCTGACGTAGTGTTTTTTTCAAAAACTAATTAGTTATTCAGAAAGCTAAAATGGGAAATTTAGCTATTATTAGAATAATTTTTTGAGTGGGTGTAGCACGGTTTCTGTAGCTTACCCCTGGAGAGACAAAGTTAATGCGATAATTGTATTTGGCTTAGAACTTTTAATGACAGTTACACATGTCCTTGGGCTAAATAAAAAAAATGGGACCCCAAGAAAGCTTCTGGCGGAAGTTTGTGCCCCGCTACTATGTCAACTACAGTTCCCGTACATAGAATTTCGGAAAATTTTTATACATTTTGAAATAAAATGTTATTTATTTAAAGTAAAAAAGCGATATGCAACGACCAAAAATGGAATCTCACTTGAAGATTCTATTTGTGGTTCGGGTTTTATTTACTTATATATACATAAAAAAGAATGTAAAGAATTTTAAAAAAACCTTGCAAGAAAGGAAAAATATAAATTAATATAGAATATTCCGTACTTTTTAACTTTTCTTTTATGTTTATTTTTTAAATTTACTTTACCGAGTTTTTATCGATTAGTGAGGTTGAATTAGGAAAGAGGATGGACCTAGTGTTTAACGAAAAGTATGTGGATTTTATTTTACATTTATCGTTGTTATAAAAATGTTACTTAATCGATTGAAAATGTTTTAACAATATTTTAACTCACCGCCTTGCAGAACTACGGTTGTTTTTCTTTACCACCACGCACTACTATTCTAGTAAAAAACAAATATTTATAATTGTTTTAGAGGGAAATTTTAAGTTGAAATTTTTAATGTATTTAAAAAATGTATTCAGATATTCGCGCTAAAAAATTAAAAGAAAAATATGTAGAGAAATATACGTGTTTAAGATTAAAGCATAAACATTTAGATCATTGAAATAGGACTATTTATGACTAAATATCTTCATTTTACTATCAAAGTTTCAATACAAATATCTGAAACAACTTTTTTGCAATAGTCAACTCACTTATCAAAATTAAAAAATATTCTAGTACTTTTTTTTCTTTAAATGAGCATTATTATTCTAAATTACCAACTTGTGATAACCAAGATAATTACTTATTAATGAATTATTTTTTCATCAATCTTATTACAAGCGTACAAGAAAAAATTTAATTACTTAATTAGTTAATTAATTAATTACTTTTTACTTTTTCTAAAAAAAATAACTGAAACAAGTTTAAATTCCTTGTTTATAAATAGCATGGATGCTATTGATTAGAAAATAAGCGATAAAAGCAAATGTCTAGCACGTTAGCAACACACCAATGATCAACAGTTTTATTCGTTTTAAAATATATTTTTCTTATGTGTATTATCTCAGTTTAAGTTAGAGAAATGAAAAACATATATATATATATATATATTGTAAAAGTACTGAAAATTTTAGAAAAAAAACTAAATAATGAGTATAATTAATACGATAAATTGAAAAACTGAGACATTTATTTTTAAGAAAAAAAAAACAAGTGAGATATTTTATAAATAAATGTAAGACTAATGAAAGAAGAAAAAAGTCACTTAAAAAAATTAGTTTTTATATTGTTTGCTAAAATGTATTTAAAGCTTCATCTTGAGGCTTAAAAAAGGAATAAAATTTATAAATATTTAAAACGTATAAGGCACATTTTAATTAGCATTTCAACAGATATATTAATATTAAAGCAATTGCTGAATGAACAATTTCGAAAGCATGAAGAGATATGAGTAAATTCCACACTAGGGCACATTATGATTCCTTTTTTAAATATCATTTTTTTAAGGGCTTTATAATCAACATTTGGGCTGTTTTCAATTTTAAAATCTGTAAAAAGTGAAATTAAATTTTCGAAATACTGCTATAAAATATTTAAAATATGAAACGACATCCCATTTAATGCGGATAACAGTTAAAAGAGTATTATAAAGTTAACATATTTTGTTTTACTGTGTGGAAATTGTTAAATCAATTTTCTGTCACTTTTTAAGTAAATAAATATACCTTTACAGTTATTCCAATGCAATCTGATTCATGCATTGCTAATAAATGTTGCAATCAAAACTTCTTTGTAGATGAAGTTATAAAGATGACTAATAAGCTGTAAATAATAAATTTTAAAGTCATCTATTTATTTATATACAATTAAAGTTTGTTTACTCAGAATATACTTTTACATGTACAGGGAAAAATATCTGAAAATTTAAGATTTTAAAATGCAGCCGTTTCCTCTGACTCATAAGTAAAAATGTTTTTTTATTTGGTTTTGTCAAGCCTCAAGTCTGAATTTAGCTAACGTTTGTAATTATTTTTAAAATCTTTTTTTTTTTTTTTACTTTAGCTTCAGTTTAATTAATTTCTGAATAAGTCTTTGTATACTTCTGGTAATTTTTTTATGTATTATTTAAAAATTTTCTTGCTTTATTACGCCATAAATATGATTTCCTATCATAATTTTACTATGTCATTTAAGCACATTTCAAGATTTATACAATTATATTCCTACAATAAATTTTTAGATTTTATTACTTGGCAGTTTACAGCAATATATTAAAGTTACTAACTGTAAGTCAATTTTTTTAATAGCTGAAATAATGTTTTTTTCCCTATTGCACATTTATGTTCTAAACATAGCACTCGCATTTACTTAGTTATTAATTTAAAACTAGTTTTGTATTTTTCTTTTATTCTTGCAGTTGGCTCTATTTAGATACGCTTCTCATGCTTGATTATTTTCGCCCTTCAATTATTTAAACAATTCCTAATCCAACTTCCTTTATCTAAATAAATTGGATTTATATTATCATAATATATGAGTTGACTTTTGTTTTGACTATCGAGTATAAGATTCTCGAGAACGAGGGGATCTCATCTTCAAATTTTATTTTCTTATTGTACTCGCGCTTGTAATAATAACCGGTAATAAAATCAATGACCATCAGACAACTTATACTTAATACCGTAAGTTACGGTAACAGTGAAATAATTATAAGTCATGCTTAAAAGGATTCTTTTTATTAGTTGTAAGCAACACAATTTATCGACAAATATGCAATTATATTCTTTACATTTGCAATATTCTCAGTACAGCTTGAGGTTAAGAATGGGCACCACAAGAGGATGCATTAGCATGCCTTTTGTTTATTATTTCACTAGAAAGAGATATTAGAGATTGAAATATTAATTATAGGGGGAATATTTGCATAGGTCAATTCATATATTGGCTTATGCTGATGGCATATAGTATTTTACAAGCTTCTAAACAGGCCATCATGGCATTGGAACAAAATGCAAGAGGAATATTTAAAAGTTTCTGTTAATGAAAGTAAAATAAAACATCTTTTCTGATTAAATTTTGGCTTGCAATTTAAAAAAATAAATAAGATGCATTAACTCTAGAAGTATGTGAAAGAATTTCTGCTGTAAACTGATATTTTGTGGCCTGAGGAGTATTTGAAATTTAGCAGGGAAACCAAAAGTCCGATCGGTTCACGACGAAGTTGTCTTCAAATTCTGTTGAGAGCGTTTTGTAGCGAGTCTTTTATTGAGAATAGTAATAATAATAATAAATTTTGAAAGGAGGTACTTCCGACACAGTCAATACCCTTCGCAGAGGGTCTTTGTCATGTGCACGCTTAATTCCAACGAGCAAAATTCGATCAGTCGGAGAGAATTTTCGATCCTTTCCGTACTTGAAAGTGCACTTCTCCTTTAGGAGCGTTTTTCGATCACAGAGCGGAGCGAAATATTAGGGGCGTTATCAGTATTTTGGTAAACAGGAAGCGCGTCGTGGATTTCTGGGCATAAGGGTACTTAAAGAACATTTTTGCGTTAATACAGTTTTGATGTAAAATGTTCGAAAGCGACATTTTCCCTTTCACTTCGTCTTTGATCGTTATTTTCGCTCCTTTGAATTAAGGCTCTTACTCGTGTACTAACTTCGGAAGTCGATCGTCTCAATGTTATTCTATGGAGAAAACGTCCTTCGCTACAACCACATTTCGAAACGAACTATTGCATATTTTTCATCCATTCTTTTTTCCTCTTAATCTGAAAATACTGATCCACATTTATTTTTAAGCAGAATTTATCTGAAGCAATTAGAAGTACATTAATTACATCTAAGAATAGCATGACATTTGTCCAGAAAGAAAACTTTCTTACAAGGTGTAATTAATGTACTTCTAATTGCTTTACATTAATTCTGATTAAAAATAAATGTAGAGCATTTCTTTCAGATTAAGGTGAAAAAAGAATGAATGAAAAATATGCAATAGTTTGTTTCGAATTGCGATAGTAGAGAAGAAGGTTTTCTCCATAGAATAACATTGCGGCGATCAACTTCCGAAGTTAGTACACACGAGCCTTAAGTTTGCAGTGACACCTCGTTACATTACTTAGAACGGGTACTGTAGCTCGTTTTTTCTAAGGTCATCTTTGAAAGTACTAAACAAACGTCCATTAGAAAATGTTAAACGTTTTTAATTTTTAACTTGACTTGCGCACTTCGTATGATGGTTTGATTCCAGGCTTGACTGTGAATTGAAGAAGGGCTCACTAAATTTTGAGCCACAATAAGGAGGCATGGAATTTAGCTTTCTCAAACTAGGCACTGAACTGATTCTTTATAAGATTTTTATGAGGTTTGTTCTAACTTATGCATCTGAGACTTCTTTTTTCCCCCCTTGTCTTACTGGATGAGGGTGTAGTGGGGATTTTAAAGGAAAATATTTTCCGATGGGTACTTTGTGGGGTCTAAGTGAGTGGATCATGTTGAAAATACCTAATTTAGAAATCTACATAATTTGCAATCGACCTGATATAGTAAAGTTCAAGAAATTACTGAGACCTAAATGGTTTAGTCATTTGGATTAAATGCATGAAAATCGTTACTGTAAGAAAATTTTCAGCTTCATGGATCTTCCACTTCATGGATCTAGATGTCGTTGAAGACCTCCGTTGAAATGGATTGAGTACGTTGAAAAAATAAAGAATTAAACGCACTCGAAAGAGAAAAAAAAACTTGGATCACTGTTGCCAGAAACAGAGGTTCCTATAGAAGATCAGAGATGGGACCATCGTGATTAAACCGGGCCTGCTTGCACACTCCGATGAGTCATCCAAAGAGGCCTACGGATGTTCACTTATTGGTTCCAGAATTTAGATACGTCATCTAGTGGACGAATCTAACCAATGTGGAAACATCCGTAGGCGTCTTTCGGAGTGCACAATCAGGCCCGGTAGAATGACGATGGCCCCGCCAAAGACCGTCAGGTAAGTCGAGGTAATCAAGAATAAGACCATTTTACACGTATCTATTTCACGCATAGCTATTATGAGGATCAGACAACTTTGTGGCCCGGAGTGGCCTAGTTCCTAAGCCCCATTCCTATTGGAAAGTGATGCGGCTTGGTCAGACTTTTGGTTCGCTTGGAAGGGTGACAGCCTCTCTCGTCTGGACTGCTGTGGACCCATGTACGTTAATGCGAGCTGATGCACATAAAATCTGTTCGTGACTCCAATGTCCTCCTCGTTCAAACAGTATTTCTAGGGGTAATGATCCCGGTGCTAGGTCTCTCATCTGGAATTGGTTCAAAATTAGGAGACCCTGAGCTAGATCGATGTTCCTCTTACTGGGGCATATTAAAATGGAAGCCTTAACCTTTCGCACATCGCCGTCCTATATGGAGGATCTGGCCTCGCTCCGCGGTTACTGGAGTTGAATTAGCAAGAAGTACAACAACTACAACAAAAGACAATATTGTAATGAATCCCATCAGGTCAGCTATAGTTTAAAATGAATTATACTCTCTATATAATTTGTGAGCAAATCAAGTGATTCACGAATCTGTAATTATATTCTGTACATTTGCAATTGTATTTAGTTTTATTTATTATTTTTTGCTAGTGACCAAGTATAAGAAAAATTTGCTAAAGATTTAAATTTGAAGGGTTTGCTTGTAAAAGGAGGTAGATCAAATTATTCAAGTATAGAGAAGACTGTGTGAAAGACTCTTGATGATTCAACACAAACTAACAAGGCTTATAGTTATTTTTTTTTCACTTTTACTACTATTTTATATAAGATCTTAAGATTAGAAGTTCTTACCAAATAAAAGAATTTTTAAAGTTTTTTTTTCTGCTAGAAAGTACACGTAATACCAATCTCCTCTTGTATGGAGCTACCTGCTTTTAGCACAAAGTCTTTGATTCCACAAATGCTTCATACCTAAATATGCTAGTGTCAGACACACTGACAAAGCAAAACCTTTAAAATAAAATATTATTATTTTTTTTTTTTTTTTTTTTGCATCCTGTAGATTTGAAGATGTGAAATATTGCCACAAAACTTTAAGCCTTGGACCTTAATGAAGAAATTGAAATTACTCTAGAGAAAATGTTGTGATTATTGTGAATCGCATGCTCATACAAACATTAACAAACAAAACATAAATTAATGAAACACGTAATAAAACAGTAATGGGAGTAAAACTTATTGATTCATTTCAAGTTATTGATTCATTTAGGAAGTTATAATCAAGAAACAAATATTAAATTGTAATTTATCTAATGATTCAAAATAAAAAATTAAATACCTTTTCAACCGTACAGTACACATTTTAAGAAACAGAAAACATTTAAAACAATAATTTATTATTTTCTTATTCATTTCGTTACATTATTCGTTAGTTGATTTCTATAAATTCACGTTCGTCATAAGAAAGGAGAAAACAGATATAAAAAAAACATAAAACCTCCTACATCTGACTGCAATCTCCCCACTAACTTCATTCTATCTTGAATAAATTATGCACATTCAGTAGTTCCAAGCGTAGCTAACGATTAAAAAAAGACTTATTCAAAGCTATTCCAATAATAAAATATAAACGAAAAATTCCAAAATACTTTCAAGAATAAATAGAATTTTTTTTTATAATGTACATATTTTTTAAGCAACAAAATATATCCGTGAGTTAAAGGGAAATATATACACGGAATTTACAGAATTTAATTCTGAGCCATTAAATTTAATTCAATTTTAGCTAGAAGTTGTCTACTTAAATTTCAGTTTGATGCAGCACATCAAATATTTTTGCTTTAAACTGTGCGATGAACTGCATCACAAAAAGTCATGTTAGTGACTTATTAAAAACGTAGCTGAAAATAATTTTGAAAAATGCATACAGGTCATGGGAAAAGAATTCATAACTTTTATAAAGCTTTTAATACGTTTTAGTTTTCAGAACATTTAAAAAAATTCTACAAGTGTTTTTTTTTATTCTTGTGTTAAACATCAAGTATTGTTGATCGCCCTTGCAGTCGCCAAAACAGAACCGTGAAGACACGCATCTAAAACAAGTGCTTTTCAAGCTCGGATAATCAATAATTCACCTTGTTAATGAGTTTAATCCAAAGGACTTAATTTCCATTAACTGATCTTTGCTACTTATGGTTATCAGAGATACCCTCAATGTGTACGCTTTCAATCGGCGAATAATACCTCAATTAACTTAATTGGATTTCAGGAACTTCGTAAAGTGCACAAGGTAATGCGAAATCGTGACTAATGGTTGAATGAACTGTCCTTCGGGTTAAATTTCCCCCCAAGAATCCACCTCAAATGGGGTCAAGGAAGAGATCTGTAATTATTAAACTATTAACAGTTCATGGGGTTAATTAATCGGGCTTAGAGATTGAAATAAAGTGTAAGGAAGTGCGATTAAACGTAGAATTTGGCCTTAAAACTTTGAAAATTCCCGGCCATTAAATTGTATTTTTTGATTGTCTGGCCGGATGATGAAAATTTTGGGGTCAGTTGTATAATCCTTGAATTTTGTTAAGTATATGGTGATAGGTTGACCTCCAGGAAAAATACTAAACATAAAAAAAGAAAACATATTAGACATTGAAGTAAAATTCCTCTTTCTTCCAGTTATATTTATTACTGTTGTTTATGTTATTATGAACAAAGCTGTTCACACAAACACACGCATATAGTTATATTTTCACTATTTAGATTAATGTTCAGCAAAAGCTACTTCTGAGGATGTTGACAAATTTTCAGGAAACAGTGAAACCAGGGAGAGTCATATAAATGGGAAAAAAAAAACTCTTAAATTACCACCAGATGGGGTTTCATAATGTTTTAAATGCGTACTAAACAGGCAAATGAGGAAAAAATACTTAACGATCATGCAATTCAACGATTTGCAAAAGTTCTAATATTTATGAAAATAGTTCAGTTTTTATTCGAAAACTCAGGATTCTTTCTAAAGGAAAGCGTTTTCTGAAGGAAACAAAACTTTCACAATATCAATAAATAAACACGGGAATACTATATTATGCTTCATAACACAGTATTAATGATCAAAATATACTAAAATTTCAAGTCGATATCTTAAACACGTTATGAGGTATGACATTTATCGTAAAGAAGGTTTACGAAAACCATGCTTCTTCAGAAAACACGTTTAAAGATTTGGATACTCTACAAAATACTATGCTCCTGCTTCATTATTTCTTGTATAACTTTTCTTCTAGTTAACGCAGAAAGAACTGTAGAACGGTTTTGGAATTCTTATCATGTATCCTATAAACTAAGCAAATAAAAAAATTTTCTAAAATTTTCACAAAACAAGGAATTTTTGAGTTGTCTCATACCTTAAAAGTTGAAGGTCCGAAAAAGTCCGTAAAGGTCCCAATTACGGAAAAGCCAAAGGTGCAGATACACCCTTTGTGGTTAATTTTAAAGCACGTAATTGCATGATCTTAGTGGTTAACAACCATTTTAGAGCTAGAAATATATTTATAACTCTGCGTGATGGAAGAATTTTTCGTTTCGTTAGCTACAATATTGTGGAACGCCACCTGTTGGTCATTTTCTGAACTATTTTTTTTTATATCGCTCTCCCATGAACTTAATAAGTGTGTATGTTGAAGAAACTAAATCTGCCTGACGGTCTTGGCACACAAATTGAAATATTCTGATTGCGCCAATGACTCAGAAAATCCATACGTGTTACTTCTACGTAAAACATCATGCACCAAATTGAAATGGATGTATTTAGTTATGTTACACGTATTTACAGAAGCATCCCTTTTACAGAAGCATCCAAAATAATTCCAGTACATCATGATCTAGGGGTAATCATTGTTTAAACCGTATTTTATAAACTTTTGTCTGTTTTTAAAAAAAGAATATATGTTATTAAAAATCGCGAAATAATTATCTAAAACACTGTATATAGCCTTTATAATTCTTTTACAGGAACATCCAAAAGTATACCAATTCATTATTGGTGTGTAGCAGTTTTGAGACATTCTTATATTTGATGCAATAACATCATAACTGATAAATCATGGTTATGCGTTTGAAGTTCTGTGAAATTGTAGAAAAGAATATTTGGCAGAAGGATACTACCGCCATTCCAAGGATGAATTTTAAACCTCAGAAATGATAGTCAGTCAATGTAAAGTTCATATCATTATACTAATATGTCATAATATATAAATATTTATGATAGCTTACTTTTAATTTTTTTCTTGCAGGTAATTTTCCGCTGTTATCTACTTGTACATTTTCCTCTCCTTTACCAAGTATTTTCGTAATAGAAAATCTAACTTCCTGTCGAAGACGGGTATTTGTTAACCTCCTTTCTAACTCTTCACTTGCTAGTTGCTTTGCAAGATTCTTCATAAAATCTAGCCTTGACTTTTTTTCATAGTCTCCTGTAGCCTGGTAAATAATAAATGCGTTAACTGCACTTATATCCATAAGACGAAAAAATATAGCCATTGGCCACTTTCTTGTTCTCCGACAGGTACAATATGTCACACATTTTTCATCTAAGGAATCAACACCAGCTTTCGTATTGTTATAAAAACTGATAATTTCTGGCTTATTGATGTCTGTTATATGATGAGTGCATTGTTATTGATGATGTTATTGTGATGTTATGATGTTATTGATGAGTGCATAGACGACACTAGCAATACAGCTTTACCTTTTTTAGAAACATGTGATAACAACGTTAAATCTTTCGAAAAGCCGTAAACTGAACTCCCTACTTTTCTGCTTCTGTTTGGAAGGAATTCTTTAGGTATCTCTGGTTTGTTTTTCTTTAATGTTCCAACATAGGTTAATTTTTTTCCCTTCAAAACTTCCCCCCAAGCCCCCTTTCCCTTCAAAACTTTCCCCAAGGTTCCCTACAAGCTCAACCGATGAAAACCAATTGTCTGCTGTTATATTCCTGTTTGTGCCTGCAATACAAGCAGACAAGCGCACAACTGCCTGTGTTGGTTTTTGCAACATTTTATCTTCTTCTGAAAGTGTCATACCATCAGAATTTTTACCGCAATATATGTAGCCATTGAAGAAGTAATTGTTTCTAGCATCAGTTAAAGCCATGATTTTCAGTCCATATTTACAAGGCTTATTGGGCATATACATCTTGAATTTACTCCTTCCTCTAAAACTAACGAGCATCTCATCGACACATGCTGAAGTGCCAATGCTGAAAGCTGACTGAGAGTTTGTGATTAATTTTTCGAAAATCTCCGATATTAATGCCACTGGATTTTCCCTTAATCGCTCTTCTCTCGTATTTGGGTCATCAAATCTCAAGCATTGGAGTAGAACTGCAAAACGTTTCACGTTCATAATGCACCGGAAAATGTCTCGCCCTCTGCCATCTGTTCCAAACAGTGAACTGATATCCTCATGGTTTGATTTAAAAGCAGCAGTGTAAAATAGTAGACCCATAAAGCCACGTAATTCCACTGTATCCAAATCACGCAAATCTGACTTCTCTTGATCTTTATACTTTTGCCTAATTGCAGCAAGTTTTAGATTTGTATATTTCACGATCATAAGCAACATGTCGGTCGAGAAAATATAGGTCCAAGCTTCATTTTCAGTCAAAGATAACCTTTGAAAATTAGGACGAATTCCAGGCAGCTTCAAAACAATATTGTGCTAAGATGTACGGGAATGTGAACTCACTAACGACTTCTTTGACCACTTGTATCTATTTTTTCCTTTCCCATAAAAGAATGTAAATATTATTTAAAGATATTTTATAGGGTCTGGCAAACTTAAGCGCATTGTAATACAGATTGTTTTGAGGTTGTAGCCAAAATATTGCCAAATTTCAGTACGGTACCTCCCGTAATCGCCTCATGTCGCAGCACCGCAAAATTTGGCGAAGCACCGACAGTTGTGTGCGAAGATATTGTAGAGTCGATGCATTTAACGTAGTTTCTGTTTCCTCTTTTTTATAACTGGAACCTACAAGAAAATGTACTTTAAATATTTAAAAATATTGGTTAAAAACATCTAAGTACTTGGTTAGAAAGAGAGAAATAATAATTCTGCCATCGTTAACATGTTCAACTCAGTGTCATCAGATAACGCAAAACGCGTGTGACTCAAAATTTTCTTTTTTATGGCTACCGGAGCGTGATAAGTGAAGGTGTGAAAAGTTCTATTTATTTATTTATATTTGTTCATTATTTTTTGTGGATATTTACTATATGACAATAAAATAAGTAATCGATTTTGTAAGAAGAAAATTAATCATGATCCACATTTAAAATTTTACATACTTTCGATCTTATTTTCTCGTCTTCGAATTTAAATAACATTTCGATATAATTTAATGAATAATTTTAATTGCAGTAACATTTCCTAGTTAGTTTATTTGTTTAACCAAAAAAACGGAAAGCGATGCAATACAACTCATAATTTAACTACTAAGCGTTACAGTTGTAGGTGTTACTCTAGAAGCTCAACTGGTTGAAACAAAACCAGAGTTCGTGTCTAATGAACCATAATACAAGTTTTATGTTATGTGGTGAAATATTGAATCATGAAGTGGGAAATACATAAAAAAATAATTTCAAATTTAGCAAATTAGAATTTTCTTCGTCATCTGTTGATTATATAATTCAATTGTTAATAAGAATTTAAAAAAAAATGTGTTTGAAGGAGTGACGCTGGGGACTCCATGTCAAGACTGCCTATTTAAAGCTATTTTTCTTATTCAATCAACTAGTTGACGCGTTTGTGTAGTCATTTAATTAAAAATTCACGCTGTGTCCATTTAAAATTGAATTAGTTTGAATGGCTTTAGATATTTCCAATTTGAATTAGTTACGGAGAAATATTTTGGCGCTTTTGGAAAATAAAATGAAAAGGTCGAGTGCAAAAAAGGCTATATACATGGGTAGTAGGATTGTGTTGCATAATTACAATGTATTTCCTTATTCAATAAACTGGTTACGTAACGCAAAAATAATTTATGTGTACTTATTTAAATAGAATTTGCTCGGTATTCATTTAAAGTAGGAAACATTTTGTTTGAATATATTTAGGTATTTCCCATTTTAATTAGTTAAGGAGAAAAATTTTGGCTCTTTCGGAAAGTAGAAATATATATTCGACATCATATGATTTGAAAAGTATGTATGTTACTTTGAACTCGCTTAAATGAAGAATTACAAATCCAATTTATAAATTATCTTTGCGTTACGTAACCAGTTTTTTGAAAAGGTTATGCAATATAATTATGTAACATACTCTTAATACCCATGCATTTTGTCACAAGAGACATACTTCGACTATCCATTAGAGAATTTTAAAAAGATCTGATTTTCTTTGATCGATCGTTCGAATATTTTTTTACTAACAGCTCCCTGGATTTGAACAATGTCTGCTAGCAACCTTCTTGGCACAGTATTCATGTTGCTGAGCTCTTACACAGGGACATAGCCGAAAAACTATTTTGGAACTTGACATGAAATAAAATTTCTTTAATAAACAAAATTTCTCCAGTTATAAAAAGAAGAAAGAGAAACTATGTTAAATGCATTTATTATAGGATACTTTCCAGTACAACTGTCTTTTTTTCTGAAGATCTGATCGCTAATGATATCTAGTGCGAAAATCTATAGTAAAGAAACATACCGATACTTCCCCCCTGGCTATACACTGCTATCACACTCTTATAACAGGCTTAAACCCAAGGATAGCCTATGGAATTTGTTGAACTTATTTCAAAATGTCTCAAAAGAATTTTCAGGTTTCTTCAGGAAAGTGACTAAGAATTTCGTGCAGCACTGAGACG
This sequence comes from Cheiracanthium punctorium, assembly GCA_038373885.1. Lineage (NCBI taxonomy): Eukaryota > Metazoa > Arthropoda > Arachnida > Araneae > Cheiracanthiidae > Cheiracanthium > Cheiracanthium punctorium. Next base: position 39,103 of record JAWZYV010006179.1, read on the forward strand.
GATTGTGAAAACAAAAGAAAAGGCCAGTTAGTGAATGAATAAAATTTCTTTGTGCACTTTGTCATCATTGCTAATCATCTGTATAAAACAGGTATGTATAATCAAAATTTAAATTACAGTTAGTGTAGAGTAGTTTAGCTGAAATAGTCTTTAGTGATTTTTGGCAGGTTATGTGTTAAGTAATTTAAGTTTATAATTATTTATACTTACATGCATTCATTTTGAACTGTATCAATGATTTAACGTACATTCACTTTTTATGAAATATTACATTCAATATTTATTTTGTAACAAAGATAAATTTTTATAACATTTTCCTTAAGTAGTGTATCAGGGAAGTCTCAGGGGAAAAATTGAGGGGGGGGGACAGAAAAATTTAGAAGTAAGTAGATTTTTTTACAAAATGTTTTCAAATATCCAAAAATAGTTAGAATTTTAAAAAAAAAGCTTGGTTATTGACATCGGATTAAAATAAATGAGGGGGGGGGAGTTTCTGATACCCCCCTCTTTATCTTCCTATAGTTTGTACTTTCCTCAATAATACATGCGGTTACAATTTTAAACTAAAAATAAATATTACAGATATCGTCGTATATTAGAAATAAGTCTACAGAAGAAATTTTGTAAACACAAGCCATAGACATAGACCTAAAATATCTTTCGGTGTGACATTAATAAAACCAAAATAAAAACGTTGTTTAGATTATACAATGACTCAGGCTTTTATTCCTTAAAATGTTGATCATAGACGTGTACTGCAACAAATTACAAGGATACACAAAAAAAGTAGAGAATTTTATGATTTCAATAAAAAAATGTTAGGAGATTAGATCTAAATAAATACCAAATAAAAATTTTATACAGCTTTATTAAAATGAGCACCATACATTAATGAGGTGATTTACAAAATTTCGTCATTATATCTTAAAACGTGTCGGAGACGTGAAAATAAATATATGCTGACTTAAACCATTTTTAAACTTTATACATCACCTCGTGAATGTATGGGGTCTATTTTACTACTTTGGAATTTTTTGTACGGGGAAAGCATAAAAATTTAAATTTTGTATTCATTTGGATTTAATCTCTTGAAAACTTTAATCGGCACCGTAAAATTCTGTGCTTTTTTTACGCAACTTTGTAATTTACTGTACATGCTCATCATCAGTTTTATGTACATGCACATGCTCAAAGCTGAATTCAGTGTTATTGGGAAACCCTGTATATATATTCAGGTTGCTCTGCTCAGAATATATTTCCTTCCGTTTAAATTATTCTAATGATTGTTTAGAGATAAATGTAACTAAATTACGAAAATATTTGTGAAAAGTCTTAATACTTGATGAATCTTACTATTAATATAAATAGTATTATACTCAACGTCTAAAGTAGTCGCTATTGTACGAATGTGTTTTACTAATTTACTATTTTTGACAATAATTATTTACAAATGTGAGCACTAAAACCAAATTCCTAAATCCGCAAATCATTGAAGTGTCTAGAATTTTGGAAGTAAAAATAATATATAATTTTGTTGAATAATCATTCAGTTTTTTCGATAATTATTTGTACTTAAAACTTTTCTTACACTTCTTATACTTTTTTACAATTTTCTTTTTTCTCATACTCAATATTTTAGTTTTAGAACTAAAAATGTAAGATATACAAATATCACTTACACAGTCGCGTAGCCAGGAAAATTTTTCGGGGGGGGGATATGAACTTATTTGTGTATAAATAGGCAGAATTTCATTGCTAATCCAAAAATTTCGGGGGGGGTGTATATATCCCGATATCCCTCCTGGCTGCGGCCCTGCACTTACATAATTATCTGCTTAACTTCAATTCATCCTGGATCCTGAATTCAACAGCGACAAGCATATTAAACACCTGGTTTCAAAGGCTGGTAAGCGCCTTAACTTTCTTAAATATCTAGCTGGCAAGGATTGGGGAGCTGATGCTATCACTCTTAGAACCACATATATTTCGCTTATAAGACCTATTCTGTAATATGGCTACCCTATTTATTCCTGCGCGTCTGAAACCAATCTCCAGAAATTACAACGTGTACAACTGAGTGCCGCTCGAATCATTCTCGGACTTAAAAATAGCTGTCCTTCTGGTATAGCCCTATTTGAAGCCAACTTACAACCATTGCATCTTCGAAGAAGAGCTAACTTGGTAAAATACTTTAATAAAATTTACAGCTATGGCTCCCAACAGTGTACTTCCTTGTATCTGCACACCTGGCATAATAATCAAAGACTTAAGAAATTCAGCCCTTTTAGTTTGGCGGAAACTCAAAACCTGATCTCTCGTGAGGTTGAACCTCAATCTTTGAGATCTTATATTGATCCCTCAGAGGGAATGCCAAAAGTTTTCTTCCACTTTGATCTGAATTCCACTGCAAACAAGCAAACTCATCATGACGACCATCTTCGGCAACTGGCCCTGGAAATCATTAGTCACATTCCTAAAGATGCAGTGCAGGTCTATACTGATGGTAGCCGTACAGAAAATCGTACTGGCAGCGGTATTTACATTAGAACTCCTCATCTTGAGACTTCATTAAAACAACGAAACCCTGATACTTGTTCTGTCTTCAGGAGCGAATTAATTGCAATAAATGTTGGACTTGACGCTATCTTACCTATTGATTATGAATTTGGTGAACTTTGGATCTTATCGGACAGCCGCAGTGCACTTCAACATCTTAGTGACTGGTCCTCTGCAGGCGATGAAACCAGTATATCTATCCTGCTCAAACTAAAGAAACTTTCTCAGAACCACGACATCCATCTCCAATGGATCCCATCACATGTAAACATTAGTGGTAATGAGGTTGCAGATAGATTAGCAAAAGAAGGCAGTGAGGACGAAACGACCACTGGTGTTTCGCTTACTCACCAAGAACTGTACTCAAATGAAAAATCTAAATTAAATTCAATTTGGCGCATTCCACCTGCGCACCAATGGTACACCGGAACATCCCCTGGCTTTCTACTGGAATTTAAATGTGATCGTGGCTCCCAGACTGCACTTGCTAGACTTAAAAGTGGCCACCTTAAGTGTCTTTCGTACGAACATGGCAAGAAATTCCACCCCACTTGCAAGAAATGCTGTGATCATCCAGCCTCTCCAGAGCACATACTGAGTTGCGTCGGACTTTCTAAGGAGGACTTAACATCTGCTCCCCTTTTAGTTATAGACTTTCTGTCGGTCAACAATCTATTGGAGTTGATCTGACTTATGTCAGATCTTTAAAGAGGATAAGCAACAACAACAACAAAAAGATTTTTTACTCCTATATTCTTTGAACCCACGACAAACTATGACTCATTTGACCAAAATAATAAATCAATAAAATAAAATAATAATAATAATAAAATATATACAGATTTAGTTATAAGTTATTTCTAGCTTTTCAAAATCGAGTAAGGGTTGATATATACCGAAAATGCTAATTATTATAAATAAAATTTTCTAATAATTTGCCAACCAGAAGTTAAGAAATCTTTTCATTTCAAACTCGAAGTTCTGGGAAATAGCGTTTATTTTTCTTTACACAAATACATTTATACATCTTACCTCAAAAGATTAAAGCATTTTATAGAATACCGAAACTGGTCGGAAATGTATGAAACGATTATAAATTTCACATATTGCTTAGTCATTCAATGGAATGAAAAATAACAAACCACAATCAACTCCGCTTGTCCCAATTTTGCTTTTCATAAAATATAAAACTATGTGAAATTCAAAATAAAATCTTTTCCTCTTTGTTGAAATAATCAAGTTTTATTTATTTACTTATTTATTTTAATGAGAAAAGAACAAGTTATGTTTTGTAAAGCTTTATTGTTATTCTTTATACATACATATTTAATAAAACGTTTTTAACAGCAGTACTTTATTACACTTTCAAAATAACGCATGTACAGAAATGAACATCTTAACCCTTTAACGCGCAGCATTTCCTCTCTGGGAACACCAAACTCTGACGTTTTGACTGTTGCCAGTCACGAGGAATAGATTTGATTTCTATAAAAATAGTTGTGGGTGACAAAGCTCCACAAGAATCCTTTACTTTTTAGCACGTCATTTCCCGTAAAAAAATTGTCACGATTATTTTTAACAGCACTGACATCTGCTGAAAAATAGAAGAATGCGAGAACACCTGGAATGATTGCCCAATGCTGTAAAAAGGACAGCCGTCGCCATCGCTCGACTTAACTACCAGCAAGATGGCGGACGATCGAAACGTCCATCGAGTGCCACCAGAGGCGTAGCCAAGGGGGGCTTATGGGGGGGTCATAACCCCCCCCCATGAGAAATTATTTGCCATACAAAATGAATATTTTTCACTACATTATTACACACACGTATACATATATATGAGTTGTAGTAGTCGTAACCCCCCCGATGAAAAATTTCTGGCTACGCCCCTGCGTGCCACAGATCTAGAGACCCTTTTTTGACGCAGCTGGCAGTGCCGCACAGCCAGCTGCGTCAAAAAAGGGTCTCTAGATCTGTGGCACGCGATGAACGTTTCGAACGTCCGCCATCTTGCTGGTAGTTAAGTCGAGCGATGGCAACGGCTGCCCTTTTTTCAGCATTGGGAAAGGGTTACGCCTCAAAGGGTTAAGTAATAGTCTTATCATCCACTTTTTTTCACACTTTTTTGCTAACCAGTATTGGGCATCTAGGTATTACATAAAAAGCCTAGGTAAAGTATATCAGAGTTTTTACACATCATCCATTGCCTAAAAAACGTGAGTTATTCCGTAAAATGCCGAGATACTCTATAGAATGCAGGTCTTCATACATTACTTGCAACATATATAAGAAAGAATTTGCAAAATTTTCTAAACAACACACATTTAATGCTCCGTAAGAGAGAAAAAATATCATTACAGATGAGTAAATTCAACTAACACCAAATAAAACCTTGATAAAACGCCGAATCTTCCTTTTCCATCTTACATACTACCATATCTTCACTGCAATCACAGTTTCTCTAACAAGGAAATCAGAAAAAAGTTTACGACGCTGTAAACAAACTTGAAACAAAAATTTATAACCCTTAAATCTAAACCAGCAGAAAGGGAAAAAGTTAGTGGCAGAAACTCGTTTGATCCGCTTGTAAATAAAACAAGAAAAAAATCTGGATGGGAAACCGTCAGATATTATTTAGTTTCACTTCCTTGCACTAAATCACATAAATGGAAGAACATTTTGTAAGAAAAACAACACTGTAATGAAATGTATAAATAAATTTAAAGGGAAGAAACAGATAATAAAACCTAAAGTAAATGGAAAGTGTCGGTGATTGTGAATTTTTACAAAAGAAAATGTGATTCATGCATAAGTTAAAGATAACTTATGCTGTTTATGGATGACGGGAAATTTTTCTCAGCATCTCGCTTTAGACTAATTTTATTATTTTTGTAATGATTTCTTTTTTGACGCTCTACATAACGGTACAAGTGTCTCTAAATATTTCAATGTATAGAAAAAAATCATCAACGTCATTTAAGTTTCATCACTGGTTGAAAACTAACTGAATGAATTAAGTTAAACAGCTGGTATTTTTTAGGGAAATTATGAAGGTGTGACGTCACCAATTTAAAATTTCGTGAAATTGATAAACAATACCACAAGAATGTACTTCATATTCGAAATTTGTGTGATTCTCTCCGAGATTAGACGGTTTATATGTTTCATGAAATTGCAATATTTTCTCATGAAAAACTATGGTGGATTTAAAGTCTTAAAATGAGCATTTCTGATGGTGGAGCGAAGATATATAGCATAAGTAATATCAGTATATTCTTTAAGCCTTTTAACTTTGATGATGTGCATATGTATATGTATAACTAGATGATGATGATGTGAATATGTAGGTAGAGAATGTATATTCTCTAGATCTAGATGTTCATGCATAAAATATTGATAGATATTCAGATGTTACAATGTCTACTACATCATCTAACTTCACTGCGAAAAATAAGCTCCTCCGTAGGTAAAAATTAATTAAAAAATTTCCAAATTTATTTTTTCCAAAACTTTTTTTCCAAAACTTTAACTTAAATTAGAAAATATATTCCATTAATTAATAATATTTTTTAGCAGTAATAATATTTTCCCCCATTAGCATGATTTAAACTTTAAGTAATTTTAAACAGTATAAAAGCTTTTAATAACATTTCTCATTATAAATACTTGCAATTAAAATATTTTACAATATTTTTTCATCTGTTTTGAGTGACTGCATACTTTAGATTTGCTCTTTTTTACGCATAATATAAAAATATTCTTCAATAAAGGACTGAGTTAGAAAAAAACGCTTTATTCCCTGAGAATTTTCACAAATAGCAATTTAGCTCTTTACGCTGTTTATTTTTTATTTGCATTAAAAAATGCATTAATGTTCTGGAATACATAGAATACATGTGCATTTATAAGGTTTCTTTAAATCTGTATGTGGGTATTTTTCAAAATTTTTTTGTGATTTTTATGCAGTTGCAATGCATAAAAATAAATAGTTAATAATTTAACATGCCTTATTTTTTATCCAATTCCAAACCGCAAAAATTTATTTTAATTATTTTTATTCGTGTGATGAGTTAACTGAAAAATGTGTTATTCGCCATTCACATAGTGAGTCAAAAATAGTTTTGTAAGTTTCAGTATAAGCATCGATATTTTTTAATTTCATAATTAAAAATACAAGACTTGATGTACTCAATTATTTAAAAATAAACAACTGAATAATGTGTAAACGTATCAGATGTTTTACTAGTCTAATAATTTATTGCTTTATTTGTAACAACTTCACACCCCTGTCATTTTAAGTCAATGTTATTGGTCTCTCTTATCGTCTGGATATGTGTCAGTCAAAAGTGCTCCTGAATTTGAAGATCGTGCTTGAAACATCACCAGGTCAAAATTTATTAACTCATTCTAAATTCTAATTAACAGCATCAAGTAAATGTCATTAATATTAGTACGTACCAATTTATCCTTACAAGTAAGATGCAAAGTTTTACATTTTATATACGCAATCTAGCCTGGTATGTATAAGTTACTGGTTAAGTTGATTGTGTGTTATTTTTGAAGAAGCAGGTTATTTTTTGTCTGTTCAAATCCAGTTACACGTCCTTTGGAAAATTACTGAAACAATTAAATGCTTTCTTATAAAATTTAGCGTATACATATTTTTAAAATAGAATGTACATTAAAAACGCTTAAGACAAAGGAAAATTTTTGCCCTAGCAGGTCTTGCTTTCTGCCGCTTTATCGGTTCATACAAAAATATTTTTGTTGCCCTTTGGAATCAAAGCATTTATTAAATAAAAAAAAAAAAAACACGCAGTCTGCTAAAACTAATGCACTTTTTGTTACTACATTATGTTTCGCTCTATCATTCTTTTAAATATCCCATAATCATGCATTCGCAATCAAATAAATTTATTGAATTTTTTAATAAATTAAGATGAAAACAATTACTTCTCTTTTTTTAAGGCATTTTTTAAAAAAGCCGTCCAAAACTTCGGAATACTTCCGAAGAAGTTTTGTTAATGCTCGTATTAACTAATTTGTCTTAGGAATATCATGAAAAAATCTGTAAATAAAATAATAAGCAATCCGAAAAATTGCCAAAACCAAATAACATCACGCACATTTTTTTTTTCTTCTACAATAAGTTTATTAAATTTATTCGAGACGAGAATGTTTGCAGTTATTACTTCCTTACCATTTTTTTTAAAACGTGAGCCACATTTTCGGCATTTTTCCTGTATTTAAAATTATTTTCGTATTTTTAGAAAAATAAAAACAAAATTGCGTTGCGTGCCATGAAATGAATGTCATTTAATTAAAGCTCACGCACATGCTCCAAATCATCGAGATATTGGAATGCGGTGAAAGATCATTCCAATTCAAATTATCATCTGCAGCTTTTGAAACTTAATTAAAATCGGAAATTAACTTGTTCTATCATGCAAGACCCTAGTAATTTTAAATCTTTAGCCGTAAAGCTTAATTTGAAATTATCTAGTAGGTGGAAAAGGCCATTTTAGATCTTAAATGATTCCGTTTAAATTAAATGATTGGACACTGAAATGATAATTGTATTAATGGATAGTTTGAATTCCATAATCATTTTGAGAATATGCACTTAAAATAAAAGTTGGGTGGATTTCAAATTAGTGATACTGTTATTGTAATACTGATATTAGAGTCAATCACTTTAAAGTAGAGATATTATTTAAGAGTGAAAAATAATATGATATGAAACGATTCGCTTATGGAATAGTTGGGGAGAACTAGCTCTGAATAATAGAGCATCGCTTTATAATAATACACCGGTTTCAAAATTGAGGGAAAAGTTGTTGAATCCCCGCTTTACATCCACTTGGCAAAATACTTCATTTCTGGTGCTTCGTCCAACTGAACATTTATATATTTTTTAACTTAAAAGCATTTATTGGTTTATTTTCTTTGCAAAAGTTGTAGTTTTGGAGTTACATTTCTTCCAGGTTGAAAAATTCATCATGTGAAGTCCCCCTGAATAGAACAATTCTCAAATGCATTACTTTTGTTCTAATTTTAAAATATTCCATAAACAGGATTTTTACGTCATATTTTCTTTTAATCTCCGATATGGAGACACCATGGCTGATTGGATAAGACAGTTTATATGCTAGATGGCTAGAGTGTGAAGATCCATGGTTCTGGCCCCTGGTGAGCTGTTGATCTAATGGTCTGGAATTTTGGAATTTTGTTCCCTTGATGTAGCGTCAATAGGCACTATAACCCGGTAAATGTATACTGCCAGAAGCATCCACTTAGCGAAATGCTCCCTTTGTAGGTTTGTCTTACACACAATGAATTCATGAATTCCATGTGTGGCTTTCCCATTTACGTAAAAATGTACTGAAGTAAAAAACACATTTCCCATTTATGTTTAATGAATAATTTAATTGTGAATTTCCTAAAAACAAATAACATAATATAAAAGTAATGACCTTTACTTTATCTAGAATGATTCCTTTTGCGAAGACTAAGCTACTGCTCTGGAAACCAATGTAGGAAATTTCTCTTTTACTCGAATATATTTGAGTAGTTGTACTCGCACTCATGCACATATCTTTATTATCATTAAATAAAAAGTTATTTAACAAAATATATAATAGTTAGAAAAGAGAACTTTATTTAAATTTCTCTTTTCTAACTATTATATTACACTTAAAAATTAATAATACACTTAAAAATTAGTAATATAAGCGCAGATTAATATTGGGTTCTTCTTTAATTCGTAGGAGATTTCTGAAACTGTATTGGGAGCTCAGTTGTTTAGACCTGTGTTAGAAGCTTACATATCGCTTTAATAAAGCATTATTCAAAACGCCCATTTCGGCTTCTACGGTCTAACTGCGCCGACTATCTGCGCCACAAAAAACAATGTATACATTGTCTTTTGCATATTTCAGATGTGATTGAACTTTTCTACATAGAAACCTTCCTTGTTTTATATTTTGTTCTCGACTTGCATTATTGTACACAGCTATAATCTTGAGTCATTTTAAAACTTAACAATCTGTCACAGTGTCACATACGATAGTCTTGCGCATATGTCAGTAGTCTGCCACCACACTATAGTCTTGAAAAAATTCATCTGATGATTTCTTATGCCATTGCCTCTAAAAAAATAATTAAGACAAATTGATAAAACGCCGAAAACATAAACGAGAGAAACGTTCGATCAAATATTTAAAAAAAATATATATACTTTCCATAAACAGAAAATTTTCGCGAAATCACTTTTTTTCTCTCATACTTTATGCTTGGGCAGACATAGAGATTGGCTTTTATGATTCCCATTGCGCTAATAGCAAAATTATAATTACCTGAGTCAAAGCGAGAGAAACCAGTTTCACAAACAGGTGCTAATTGATTTTTCCCTCAGGTTTGTTATCTTTCAAAACAGCCCATTCTCGGAGCGTTAAAAAGCGGTTGTTTCTACTCCTTTTTAGATCTGGAAAGTCTTTGTGTGATTCCTATTTCCTTCGCTCTTTGAAGAAAAAAAATCTTATTGCTTTTTTATAAAGAAAACACTGAAAGCATTCATGGGAATAACAGCAGTAATTTTTGCTCGGAGAATGATAAATTAACAACGGCGTATATTTTCAAACATATTCATTTTAGAGGAATGCTTTCCGTATTTCGTAATTATTTGGGTGTTATTTTACGTGAAAAGAGTGTTTTTTTGTGGGGAACCTCAATTGACATTACACAAGATATCATTATTTCAAATATTAAAATCTGCGATTGTAGTGTTTATTCTGTTTAGTGCGAAACAAAATTGTAAAAGCTTATTGAAAATGAGAAATATACTAGAGTAAACAAAAATGATGAAGACCTCTGTGATAAATGTATACTTTAATGCTACATTGCTTCGTAGTTTCAGTCATAACACTAATTTAAAAATAAATGTTCAGGTATAACACAATGACTAAAATGAATAGTTTATAAGAGGAACAGTTATAAAAAATGGTAATTAAAATACATTTACAGAGAAAGGAGCACCTTTAAACATTCTAAGTACTTCCATGGGAATAAGTAATACTTCTAAACAGAGATGGCAGTACATCAGTATCGTTTCAAAAAATAAAATTAGTGAAAGACTTACAATTTTATATTCGTACTACAGACTGAGCGAAAATAAATTTCTTTTTGTCTTCAATCTACATTTCATGAATTAAATTTCTCAACAAATATCTCCTGATGGTAGCGAAGTTGCAATAACTGTCCTGACTGTCCCACTATCCAAATCTCCGCTTCACATCTTTAGCTGTCCTGCCACTCTGGACAAACACTTCAATATTGATTTAGTCTCCCCGGGGATTAATTCCTACATTCTTCGAAGATTATTGACGTATCCAGAGCTGTTTTGGATACTTTTAAACACATTTGGAAAAGATAACAACAATAAATTTCTCAACTTTTCGTTGATAATTTTGTATTCATATAATTTTAATTAAATGATTAATATTTAAATGGAAGTTTCTCGGCTTCAACTTATAAACATTTTTATTTATATTATTGAGTCTAGTTTCCTATATTTATATGAAACTGAAATCTCTGTGATCGCGCATGTTAGAGCTAATTGAAAATGTGCTAATTGCTGATGCAGATTAGGCTTCTGTTTTAGAAACCTCCGATATTTCCACTTTAAAGCTGAGAACAGACTAATATTCAAACATTCAAAAACTGAACGGCTGCTTAAATAACTTTTGAAATTGCAGACTTCCTTGTGCAAAGTCGCATGGGTTTTCAGTGGTAGGTCGGGGATCGAACCTTTCGAATATTTTTCTACCCTCTATTTACCAGACTATCTGTGTGATTGCTGGCTCTAATACTTTCAAGACCATCGGATACACAGTAGTGCTTTATTTTTTGTGCATCTTCAACTAATTACAGATAAAAGCTACTCCAAGACACCTAAGTCACAAAATTTTGGTGACTTTAATTTTTTTCTCAAACTCACTTTATGTGAAATTCACCATTATTCCTTTACGAAAAACTGGACATCCAGCAATATAGACCTACTTTTAATGGTGGCACATTTACTAAAAAAACATTTCTTTCTTTTTGCAAGATCTGGTATGTAATCAATTTAAAATGTGCTAATCTTCTAGTTTTAAATAAATGGATTAGGATAATTTATGAAAAGAGAATTACTCTGGTAGACACGATTTTCAGAACCGGTAGGTCAATGAGTATTTAATAAGATACACTTCCTAGTGAATCAAACAATATAACCTAATATTATCGACGGGTAATTTCTTTCAGTTATGTTTCGATAAAGCAACATACATATTATGTCGCTTCAACAACGACCTCTTAAAAAACTATTTCTAAACCATGTTGAAAAAATTCCAGTTAAATATTTGGAAAAGAAAGTCTGCATAAATTATTAATAATCTTACAGGCACGCTTTAACAAATGCAACCAACTCTAAAATAATTAAAACTTTGTAAAATAACGCACATTAAAGAAACTTATTAATCGGTACACGTGTTTCGGAGGAAAAAAAAATTCGATCATCATCGGCATCAGCAGAAGTCCATACAATGACTGGGAGAGAAGACGGAAGAAAGTCTGATTCCCCCTGTACCAGAGGGCATATAACTACATATAATTTGAAGGGACATAATTTGAATAGATAAAGAGAGATATAATTTGGATATAATTTGAATACATCATATGATTTGAAGCAATTCATCTTTTGAAACTGATATTTAAACAATCTGATAAATGCATGCATTTTTTTTTATAGTAGTACTTAAATTCATGAGCTTCACAGCTTTTAATAAAATTTAGAAGGTCAAGTTGTTTGGAGAGAATCGGACAACTCCCGAGTCTTGACAACTGGTCTATTACTGATATATGTTTTTGATATTTATTACATAATTGTTTTCATACGGGGAAAGAAATTGGGTTTTCAGGAATAAGGGGATTATATACTGTTATTCACTTAGTGATGATATCGAGTTTGATGTAAATCTTTGGGTGCAGAAATAACTTAGACATCTCTGTTCAAACTAGTGTACTTCTGACAACGCATTAACTGTGCCTTTAGTAGCACATATAAAGTTCAGAGCATTTATTACATAACTGAGCTTTTTACCATCTTCCCGAAGCGCTTGTATATTTTTTGTGTAAAATTGTTTCATCTCACTCGTTAAAGAATGGTAAATGTTTTTCTTGAAGACACTCCTAAAATCGATAACTGTACATGAGTTCGAGTATCATCTTTCACAGGTGAGCAACACTAGTACGATTATCTTCAACATTCACAATCATCGCTTTAAACTTAAGTAAAATTTCATAAATATGCGTATAAAACGCATTTACATGGGAAAGTACTTTATATTCATTGGGATAAATTAATATTACTTGTACTCATCTTGATTGGTCAGTTGGGAAAGCTTTATAATTTAACTATTTCTCCTGCTTCAATGCAATAATAAGAATCGAGAAAGGCAAAAGCGCTTATTAAAGCAACATGGATTAACTATTAAACCGTACCTAATTACAATAATTTTAGTGATGTCCTTTTTTATGTACACCATTAAAAAGACCGTATTAGATGGAAAAATTGCCCATTCATGCTTTTCTTCTTTCCGAATGACCATCTGAACCGTGTCACCATTGACGTCGCTGTTTCCTTGAGCTGTCCCTTTAGGGAACAAATGCGCTGTGAAGGATGGAATGGTCGTTTGGTGAAAGTACTTTAATTAGCTACTCGCAAAACGTGGGCCGGATAATCAAAATCTGAGAAAAACCACAGAGTAGCGATTTGTTTAGTTTAAAATCTTATGAAATGTGACCCAAAATGAGTAATACAGTCAACAACAAAGTTAGGTCAACCGATAATGTTTTTCAAAGAAATCTGCTGCTTGCACCAACTTACTAGAGACTGTTTGAAAAAGTGTGAAACTATAAAAAATATCTCTGCAAATGTAAAGACATGAAGGTTAAATTAAGGCTTTATTAAGCTTTAATGTTATTTCGTATAAAAAGAAACAGTTTTGATGTGCATGTTCCAAAATTTTATGCTCAATTGAAAGTAAATTCCTAAATTGTATTTAAAGTTCTTGTAGATAGAAGAAAAACTTTTTTTAACTATATACGTCCGTCATTTTTAGTTCTGTTCACCATCTGGCACGCTGTTCTTTTTTTGCAATGTATTTTAACCTTAATTTCAATATTAATTTAAGTAAATGTAGCTTGTTTTTTTATACGAATTCCTTAAAATACTTGGCCAGATCTTTTAATGCATCACTTCCTACCGAATATTCACTAAAGTACACTTTTTAGCAGCATTATGTATTTAAACGTATGTATTTAAATATGAACATGGAAAGTATGCATTAACTTTGCAAATTAGGTAAAATTGAACTGTCACTGAAAAAGTATACACTTTATACCCCATTTAAATGTCAAAAAGAAGTGGTTTGTTATACAGTATTGGGACGATGCCATTGGGGTTGGTTATATAGAGGAATTAACTGAAAAGGTGTTGAAGGAAAAAGCTAGATCAGCATGCACTTCAAAGAACAAAGCACATTGCTGTTTGTGCATAAACTTAATTATCTTTAAAAATGTAGTAGACAAAAATGCCATGTTATAACATATCTGCTTAATTATTTAGTGCAATTTATACAGTATTTAATAAAAGTTTAAAAGTTGAAAAATTTTGGAAAACAAAATTTAATTATAATTATTTTATGAAAAATATATTTTCTTGAAGAATTACTCATAAAAATTTAAATTTTTTAAATTATACATTCCATAACCTTTAATTCAAATCTAATTAATTTTTTTTATTATTTCTCTAATGTACTAGCTTGTTCTGTCTTTTACACATTAGCATAATTGCTAATTTTTATATAAAAAGTTCTGAAGTTTTTTTTTTTATTTATTAAATATAATTAACAATTTTGTTTGTTTCCTCTTTGTATCATAAACATCATTACCGTTCCCTAGTTTTAAACATTTTTTATTTCCCATTAGCTTCATTTAAATTAAGCGAATTATTTAAAATATGTAGGTAAGTTCCATGTACAGCTTTGTTTATAAATACTTTAATTCGCATGATACACGAACGAGCTAATTAAAATATCACCGATGATTTAAAACATTAAGAATTTATTACTGGTTTTTTGTTTTTGTTTTTGTTTCTTTCATGGCAAGAACTCATACTTGTTTATTAGTAGCTTATTCTCCAAACTGGTTAACTTGAATTCATTGTAAAAATTTTATAATTTAACTTTAAAAAAACAGTCAGTGTATTTTTATAATTAGAAATAATTTTCTGATTCCGTGATCAAAGTCATTTAATAGGATGCATTAATTATCGTTAAATAAAAAATGTTAAATGTAAGGAGAGAGAAAATATACGAAAACTTTCTTTTTTCTTTTTTTTTCCTTTGAAATAACCACTGACTTTTTTAAGATCAATTAAGTAATTATCGTTAAATTAGAAAAACAGATTAATAACTAAAAGTATTCCTGCGTGTTTAAAATGTAGTTCCGTTGAACACGATGAAAAAGAAATAAAAACTGTTGCAGCATTTAGTGTTACATAAAGAAAATAAACGTGTTTTTAATTTGTAAAAATAATAATATAATTTTAATTACGTTACCAAAAAATACTCTCGCTAAAGTTGAAAGTTTAATGTATTAAATAAGATAATTTAGCATACTGATAATTTCTTTTGCACTTTTTAATGTTAGTTATCATACTAATCCAACAGGAAAAAATGACCATATGATATTTATAATTAATGATATAAATAAGTTACTTTATTTTTAAGTCTTTTCAAATGCACACTAGTGCAGTGATTCATATTTTTTCTAGGGAAGTCCTTCTAAAATCTGAATGAAATTGGCGAACTTTTTGTGTAGTCAGAGTGAATATTATTTCCACGGACTCCTTTGTGCACCGACGAATCACTGCAGTTTGTGAACCACTGGTTGGGAACCAATCCATTAGTGCAGGGATCTAATACAATGAATGTCCTATTTTTCATTGAAGGCAGCCATGGTAGTGCTATTTTTCATGGCTATTTTTCATGGAAGGCAGCCATGGTGAGTTTTTAGCATTAAATATCACGCGATAAGAAGCATTAAATGTCTCATCTAGGTAATCCTAAATCTGCGAAAATAGCTTGTAAAGGCCACAAAAGCGTATCCAGAAGAAAACGAATGAAAATATTATGATGTCGTTTGTTAAGTTTTCGTTTGTTGACGTGTTCAAGGTACTGAATGATGATGGGAAAGATGAGATGGATGATGTATCATTATTGTCTATGGATGATGATGAACATGCTACTTTAGACTCTTCCTTTTTTATCATAGGCCAACCTGAAATGGAATTAGAGAGCCCAACAAGAAACAAAAATAATGAAAAACTTTCTTACTAATAAACATAATATAAAAAAGGAATCACAGATCAGCAACCACTACACTTTGACGAATTTCTAACATAGACTGAAATCATTTGTTCAAATTTTATTGCCTTATACTGTTGCGAACAATTCTGGAATTTAAACATGCAGTATTATAGTAATATAATGATATGGTTGAAAAATAACAATATTACGAGTATGTTTAAACAAACACCCCCTTTTTTTCGACGCAGTATTTAAAATGTAACATTCGTATAAAAAATCGTATTAAAGACCTCTTTTCACACCATTACATTGGCATAAGCATCAAATTTAACAATTTGTAGCTGCATTACTGTAGTTTAATTTTGCTGAAATCAGGCAATGCACGTTGTTAACTATACAGAGAAATTCTTACGGTACTGGGGATTATACCGTTCACTGAGTTTGCTTCGCGACAATAGAAATACCTCAAGATCGCGGTATTGCTTTAGGATTGCAAACGTCTATAGGAATGCAAACTTTTTTGTAAGATTTCAACATCATCAACTTAGTGCTGTGTCTCTTAGTTGTTGATAGACTTTTCAAAGACCTCTATAATTCACGAGTATCCTTCTTACACGGATCATATATAAAACTGAGAATTAAAAACTATTTTTCCCCATATCTAATTCGTTTTTTTTTTTCTTCTTCAGTGAGTGAATCTCAGATCCCTTGCTATAAAAATAAAGTAATTTTTATATAATTCGAAAAAAATATTTGGAAGTTAAACAACACTATTCTTATTATGAAGTGTAACGCAGGCGTCAACAATGCATTTTGCTGATGTACCACTTCAGGAAATCGGAAGTTTTCAGCAGTCCATAAAAATTTAATATATGCAATTAAACGTGGTATAAACGCGGGAATTAATTGAAAACTCGCATAATCCTGATTGAAACCTAAAATTTGTTTCAAAAATTACAATTACGAGAATTCTAGAAAATTCTTTTTTGTATTCTGAGATAAACAGGAAGACTTGCTTGCTATTACCTGTTTTCCATTTTCCTCCCATTAATCAGCTAGCTTAAGAAAACTAAATCGCTAGCACGATGAGGGCAGCAGGTTGCCATTTGGTGTACATTTATATGCCTGCATGTGGTGATTTGGAGAAATGCCGAGGCACGAGTTAGAACACAGTCGTTTTTGTATTGCTACGGGATTAGAGGTGTAGAGAAATCGTGCCAAGAAGGTAGGAAACGTTTCTTTAAATGTTCAGTCTGAAGAGTTATTGGGGTCTTTTAAAGTACAAAAACTTTCAATGTGCTCGTGGTATACACATGTCAAGCAATTTTTTAATAATAAACGGAAATTTACTCCTTGATTCAGTATTTAGCTCCAGTTTTCTCTCTAACTTGCATTTTAAGAACAAAACATAAGCTCTCTAAAGCGAAAATAAACTCCAGTTATCTGAAAAATATCCTCACCATTAACCGCAACATGTTTTCAGTCATCGAGCTCGAGACACTTGGTCTATATTATAACCACTTGGAATATAGTGTAAGCATAATGCGAACAAGTAAACGACGGCTTTCACGCGCATTTTTCTTATTGTGAAGAAACCAACTTATCCAAATCACAAATGCTCTTCTTTTAGCTAGACATGCTTAAAAAGGAGAAAATAAATAAATAATGAACTAAAAATAATAACGGTGACTCTGAAAATCGTTTAACCATGAGTTACGTCTGCAGATGGGATCACAACACTAACCCCTTAAAAAAAAAAAAAAAAAAAAAAAAAAAAAAATCTGATTACTATCGTCAGGGACTTTCGTATGGGAGTGTCTGTACTATAAATTTGATTGTCACTAAATTTTACTACAAGTGTTCTGAAGGAAAATTTAGTTACATAGCGAATTTTTAACCTCCATTATAGTAAAGTTTCTTAATTACTCATCAAATATAATTTCTTATTAATATGAATTTTAATTTTTATGCGAAATTAGAAAATATTTTTATCGCATCAAATTTTGCGGTACGAATACTAAAGGTGTATATTCGGCCGAAATTAGCGTTTTTACGTAAACTAAGCTGTATGCCCAGATCCCTAATCCCCTCCCTCCTATAAACTCCCGTGACTACCGTAATAAAAAAATTGCTTTTTAAAAATTTTACATTGGAAACAGCGGTCTTCAAACACTGTCTACACTCAATTTCACGGGCTTTTTTAAATGAATAACGTTAGGAATAAGAGCGTAATTCAGGAAGAGAAATCAGAATAATCAAAATATATCACCGCAGTGAATAGAATAGTTCAAAATATTCATCTGCTATTGCACTGATAAAGTTGAAAAAATGATATTGTCAACTTCTCATTTGTCGTCTAAGAATCCAAAATGGAAACAAAATCTTTTACAAATGAGGCTGAAGACACACCATTTAAGACACAGTACTTATTATAAGATGATACATGTATTTAAGTCATGTGCTACCTAAACTAGAAAACTATATTTGCAAAAAACTGTAATTTTGTACATGATATTTAGATTGTTTTTACTCAATGTTTTGAGCGTTAACTACGCTAACGCGTGTATCCCTATCTATGATAATGAAAACATAGATTTGCATTTGACAAATGTTGTGTGGTAGGCTATTTTGTACAATAATTTGTGTGATTTCGGTTGATGCACCCAAGGCATTGTATTTTCGGGATATAACACAAGTAGATATAAAATACACTGATAGTTATCACGAAATCTTCGAAATTACGAGAAATTCCGTGTGATCAATCGTTTTTATAAGAATTATTATTTTTTAAACTAAATACTCGCTGCAGATGTTGGAGAGAAATCAATTCAAACAAAAGGAATCACCTCTCTTTGAGATATAAAAGCAAAATCTTAAACCTGCATTTATTTTTATAAAATGACTTTCTTCCTGTAGTAGTCATCGTTTCAGTCTTGATTGCCTTGAGTGAAACTGGAGCGAATATACTCTCGTTTCTGCTTAACAGTACAAGCAAAAAAGAAGATTGTATGATTCAAAAAAGTATAACATACCAAAATGAAAACTATTTCAAAAATGTGCAATAAAGTATTGTTTTTAATTACGGTGTTTTAAATCAAAGTATCGTTTCTTGAAATGACCTTATTTCCTACCAACTTTAATTGAAACTGAATGATACATTCATATCTTGGAAAAGAAATGCCTTTCTACTAGTAAAGAATTGAGGAAATAATTTTATACAAAGAAACAAACAACAAAACAAAAATCTCTCATATTATATCCTTACATATGTATCCTGCATATTACATCTGTATATTACCTATGTATCCTGAATTAAAAATTTAATACACATTCAAATAAATATATTTTCTAAATTACTCATCAATGTTTAGAAGTATCTATAAATATCTGTAGGCATTTGAATGAAAGTAGGTTGAAAATATTGATTAAAAAAACATATTTTTGCGACTTATTAAAAATGTTTTAATTACCATTTCGAAAGTACATAAAGGAAGACTTTATTTTGAATACGTACACACACTTATATGTTGAAATAACTTTTTTTCACATTTTAAATATTGAAAAGGTATTTTAAATAAAATCTCATTTAGAGCATTAAACTGATACACTTTCACGATGCTTCAGATTTTGTTCAAGCGCAATTTGGATCCATGCAGCCGTTTTCCTTTTATTAGTTATAGCAACATCAGAACAATAATTAGTTGTACTTAATCCATCTTAATTCATATCAACATGAAAGTATGTATTTAATTATCTGTTCCAGCATTCGTTAGAGATTAGTGCAGTTAATTATAAAATAACCTAAGAGCCTGCTAGGAGTGAGAAACAAATTAAAAAGGTTGGGCAAAAAGTACTTCTGTAATGCTGTTAGTAAGATTAATAGCCGGCATTTTTTCCTGAATATTCTGCTCTGGTTTAGGAGCGTACATTTTTATTCAGAAAAGAGATTATGCATTTATTTTTATTAATTAATAATTTTCGTTTAATGAGCAAAGTTTACCATGGATTTAATCACTCAATGCTTGAAAAAAAAAGCATGAACGGGTTATAACGAAGGAAAAATTTTGAAAGTGCAGACATTTGGTATTAATACTTTTCTAGTTATTTTTAGAGAAAAGCAATTTTCTTAACTTTCTTATACAGATTAGATTTCGAATTTCATAATATTTCTTCGTTAATACCAGAGGCAGTTTTAAGTTCTTATACTTTGCTAAGTGAAAAGGGCAAATTTATCTAAAACTAGCAGCTAAGCACTCATAATTGCTAATTAAACGTTCTGTAAATATTGCAGAAAATTCATCTAATTAGTTCTACGTTGAAATTGTTTTCGCATTATTTTCTAACAAAAGCCACATAAAATTTCTATTGAACTAATTGTGCATATTTTTAATTAGATCCCGAAATTCAAACTGTATTTAAATAGTGAATTACTTATATCGAGTACTCAATTTTATTAATCAAACCTCTTTCAGACTAAAATGCAACTTCTCGATAACATGAATGTGTAAAGACCATTTTTGTAACTATATACACAAACACACACATAGATAGATAGAAATAGATATATTAAACAGATAGATCGACATATTTAGTATTTCGAAAAAGAGATTTTTCTGTCTGCGTCAGTGGCGTATGCAAAGGAGGGGTTTGGTGTTCAACAGTTCAACACCCCCCTCCCTTTTTCAAAAATTGTTTATCAAAATGTCCATAAATTTTCAATTTTTTAACACAAAGTTATGTCTATAACCCCCCCCTTGAAGGAAGTCTGCGTGATATCATTACAGATTCATAAACGTTGATCCCAATATTCATAACAAAAAATAGTGGAAAAGCAAATTGAGCAATTTTTCAAAAGTAAGGACGACCAGATGAACCTTTCAGGTTTAGAGTCTGTTACAGTTTCGATTGTTTTTTCTATATGAGTTCAGTCGTCTTAACAGAAGGACAACTCCTTTCCTATCGAGAAGTTCTGTCTGCTGCTGGTACAATACGACAAAACACAAAAGAGCTGTTACGGTTTTCGGACATTATTAATGGTCTTAGTCACATTGCTAGCAGAGATGGGGTGCAAAATAAATATATTCGTCTTTTATGGCTATTGTAGAAAACCTGTTTCATATCATCTGTACAAATTTCTCATCATATGTTTGATTGAAAATTGAACTTACTTACGGCGTAATAACCGAGATAAGAAAAAAAAAATAAATGTTTTTGCTTCGGCCAAAACGGAACGAAACCTTTTGCACAGGATACATATCTTTCCAAGCGCTGATGTAATCAAATGCTTCCCTCAGATATTCCAAACTCCCTACAGTGTGAGAAAAATTTGTTTCAGTTATTTTTTTCACTTTGGGAAGATCCTCGTCTACAGTATAGAAATTTATCTTGGACGCTGCTACCTGTTTGATGGAATTGAGCTGGAGTACATTAACATTACCTGTTCTCTCATCTATGAACTTTTAAATGTGAAGGATATTTCTGAGCAGCTTATACAGATTTTCGGTAGAGTTCAAACTCATAAAGTAATTATGATTTGAATATACATTTTGACAAATTTTTCCTACTGGAAAACTCCGAACTGAGCGAGTTTTGACTAGGACATAAGTGTAACACTTCATCATGGCAACGACGTCAATATATGCCGGCTGAATTCAGCTCTTTCTCAAAACCAAGCAAACAATTTTAGTTACCTGGCAGAAACCAGCAAAGTGTGTCATGAAATATCACCCAAGGCTAAAAAAGCACAACAGTCATTTTCAAAAGTCATCAAATAGGTTTTTGATTAGGATTTGTTGTTAGGTTTATAAAGACAGGACTCTGATATTGCTGCTACGAAAAAATGTGCAATCAGTCCCTAAACTTTGTGTAATGATGTTTAAATAGAATGTCAGAATAAACTGTAAGGACATAAACCTAGATTTTTCCAAATGCAATTTTAAGAAATGTATAAAAATTAAAAAACTGTATTAAGTCATTTACTTTCATTTCGTATAGATAAACTTACATATATTTCTTAACTTTGAAAACAAAGGATAGGTGTAACAAGTAACTGAAACTGTAAGAGATAACTTATTATTATAAGCTTTTATTTCAGAACTGTAATCAAATTTTGGCGTCAAGTAATTTAGACATCTTCAATTTATGCATTTTTTTGCCTCAAGGGAGCTGTAGCTATCAAACACTGAGATTTGAAACTCAGTGTCAGTTACTAGTGCTGCATCAATTTCCTGAGGTACTTGCTGATCTACATTTTGTGGTCTTTTTTTTCAGAAAAGGTAATTTTCAAGTATATACACTTGTTGTTAGAAATTTTAGAAAATGGTTTCCATGTCCGAAAGACCTTAATATCGATACGGAAGTCAAACATCTTTCAATTCGGGTTAGGTGATCGAAAGCTGCTGAGGACTATTGAATAATTATCGATGGACTCTACTGAGATCATACGATGCATTTGAATAAAAAACTGGCTGACTAAAGTATAAAGTATATATGCACTATATTCCGATATAAGTGGATAGTACGGCCTACTGTATATTCTTAAATACATAAATGGGTGTTTTTAAGGATAAAATAATTAAAGTTGATAATTAATCGGCTGATTTTTTACAGTGTCACTAAAAATATATATTTAACATCGGTGAAGTATTATTTTAAGTAATTCGAATTTTAGTATGGCAGATTTTAATAGATATCGTTTGCAAGAATTTATTAGAAACGGTATCAAATATACCTTTTTATCAAACATATGTACATTAAATTTTTTTCTCGTTTTCTTCTCTATGATTCCTTTCTTTATATCGCAGAGCCCACTGACCCCATGAAGCCTTGAACTGGAACACGAAGATGAAAGTGAATGATAAAAATAACCCCCGCTGGCATGCCATCATTCACAGCTGGAGCTGAAGTTATCGTCTCTTTTTTTTTAATTTTCATTCGCCTCAAAAACATTATTTAACAATGAAAGGATGAAACTCCACCTTCTTTATGAAATAATGAAATCTAACGTTTGACAGCGACATTATAACAGGTTGAAAGAGAAGAGAGGACGAAAGAAAAAAAATATGATCTCTTGATTGCAGACATGTTTTTCGTGATTTAGGAGAAGCAATGGGAGACTGCAGACAACAAAGCTGCTGCTGGGGAAGCTCTGTCAAGCGGCCATTCATGTCAAGTTATGGTTTGCGTGATTTAGATTTGGCGAATAAAAAAGAACTGATGATCCCGTAGCAGGGATTATCTGTCGTTTGAATAAGTTTGATGAGCTGCTTAGCAAAATAGGAATGAATGAAGTACGAAACAAGTAATTGATGGTGATTTAGTCTGCGAGCTGTGATGTTTGTTTTTCTTGTTTAGACATGGTGGGTGCAAAATATGATTTAGATTTGAACAGTTGATAAATTGTTCATAATTAGCAAATAGCCATTCATACCAAGTTATGATTTGCGTGATTCAGAATTGGTGATTATAAAAGACCAGATGATGCCGTAGTAGAGATTAGCTGTAGCTTGAATATATGCTTTTTGAGCTGTATAGCAAAAGTGAATTGAATGAAATACTAAGCAAGTAATTGATGCCGATATCTGCGAGCTGAGATATTTATTTTTGTTGTTGAGACATATTGGGTGCAAAATAGGATTTAGATTTTAACTATTGATAAAATGTTTATTATGAGTATATACGTAAACATAATTTGTTAAATATTTTTTTGTAACTATGTATCCTTTAACACAACATTTAAGGAACGCAAGTAGTTTTAAAAATTGGTGTATTAAGTTTCCTTTTACTATATCGAATTTCAGTGTTTTATTCTCTTTATTTTTAGATAACATATTCATTTATAATAAAGTGCTTGGGTAACTATTGTTTGTCTTATACATCTTCTCTTATTTGCGAATGAAATAGATTTTGAAAGCTTTAAGACATTCCTGTATGACGAACCAATTAAAAGTCAAAATGTTACATGTAAAATTGCATTGATAAAATTTAGATTATATAATTGCAAATTTCATGTAGACTGGGTTTGGGGGAATTTATTTTAAATTTAAATAATTAAAAACATATTTTTATTTTTAAATCCAAGAATTTTATCTTGCTTAAATAACAATACATCTTACCACCGTAAAATATAATTTATTTTAAGAAAATGTTCATCTTAAATTTTCAGTATTTAATTGTAATTAAAATGTGTTCAAAGATTAATCGCACCCGTAAATAAAAAGTTGAAAACAAATAAATTTTGCATTTAGAAATATTTAAAAACTAGACAACTAGGGACAACATATAATTGTACATTCTTACAAATTTCTGAAATATTTCAAATTAAATATAATTAATAAGATACCTTTAATATTAATGAATAACATAAGATTTATTAAGGAGCTTAAAATGATGCATTGTGATTAATAATGACATACGAATAATAATTAAAATTTACGAAAGAAAATCTTATTTATTTAAGAAATATCCAATGATGAGTACAATGTTCATATGTTAATAATGTCTGGTGCCTTTCGACATCAAATACATAAGGAAAATGCTTCTTTTATAAACTCATTTCACACCAAATTTTTATCAAAAATTTCTTGACACATTCTAAAATTTATTTATTTTTGTACAAGTTTCATAAACATGCCGTCCTCTATTAAAATTATGTAGAAAATAATTCAGATAGGGAATTCTATTAAACCAGTTAAAAATGTTTCAATTAAACTAATTATTGAGCTTATTTTAGAAATATCCAACATTGTTATTAAAAATGATATTAATAGAATCTCAGTTGATTGAATTACACATTTAATAACACTTTTATTTTCACTGAATTAGTAAATATTCCATACTACTTCGAAAGCAATCGTTTTAATGACTTGAAACAATTTATAGGATGTGAAAAGTTTAGTTTCTTTCATGTAATTAAGCCTGTAAAACTACTATGAGTGGACCTATTATGTACATACTTTTTTATCACGGTAAAATGCTTTTATTAGGTTGTAACGAAAGTTTCCTGCCACTACAAATACCGTCTGCAAACAGTTCACGTTGGTGTGTTTGCTCATATTTTGTCAAACAATATTTGTCATTTGAAAGAAAGGTACTTGCTTTAGAACACTGTGTTGTTAAAAAATAGCGTTATCATTAAGTACAAGGTGTATGAAATGGAACTATCACGTTACTGGATTAGAACCATCATTTACTTCCAGTTCTGTTGCAAAAAATCAGCTACAGAATGTCAAAGAATTATGTGTGTAATTTAGATTCTACTGTTGTACCATATGGCACTGTGAAGGTTTGGTACTGAAAGTTAAAAAACGGGGTCTATGATATTCAAGTAGCAGAGCTCTCTAGCCGGCCTACTAATGTTGATGAGGGACACCTGCGAGAACTTCTGAAGAAGATCAGTATTTAATCACTAGAGAGCTAGCTAAAGAGCTAGATATTAATGCCATGCCCATTAGCCATGCTATGCATCACATAAACTTCATGTACAAGTTCAATCGCTGGGTGCCGCATGAGCTGAATTGGCGGAGAACTTTCGTTACAACCTGATAATATTCTCCAAAGACTTACTTACGAGATATTACTTCTAGCATTCCCATTACTAATTAATGCTTCAAATTACTTCTCCGCCCATACACCAGCATTTATACTCATTTAGACTTTCGCGAACTCCATTGTTAAAGCACACACCTGACTTTTAAAAAAGTTTACTCCAATCCCTTCAATAGAGTGAACTTCTTTTCTAATTCTTACAGAGACGACAGACTTAGCTGCAAGAAAACTTCTATTCTTTTAGAAGTTTTGTACACGGCTTTCACGAAAGGGGATGCCTCATTGAGTTTTTAATTACACGTGCCAAAAAGGACCTTTTGTTGCGCAATTTCTTTTTTCTTAAATCCACTTTCGAAAAAAAAATAGATATATATATAATTAACTGATGAAAAAACGAAACGTTGGGTATGTCAGGGATGTGCAAGACAATCTTGTTAACGCGTTAAAGTACTCTTTCGATAGAGTTTAGATAATCCTTAAAGTAATTTAAAATTTATCCTAGCGTGAAGTAAGACACTCGAATGTGGCAAAAAAATTGAGGAAGTGGGGGAGAGGGTGTGTCCTCCGATTCAATTCGTTTATGCCTGAACGAATATCACTCTTATAATTAGCAAAATGCATCTTCAAACAACTTGAGGAAAAACTTTAATCAGAGTAAGGTAAGATATATGTGTGGTCGATTAATAACATGGAGGGAGACTGCAGCCTTATTTTTGAAAATGCATGATAAAAATATAATTTTAAATAAAGTACTTTTTAATCTAAATGAATGCGCATGCACATATTAAGAATGTTTCCTCAGTGGTTTATAATTGGAATTTAGATGAGTCAGACTTTTAAATGTAAACAGAAAATCGGTGGAATTTTTTTTATATTTTTTATATTTTATTATTATAAAGAATAAAATTGCAATTAGTGAATTACTTTTTTTAACCTCAAAGTTTCAATGACGCCGCCACACTGAAATAACTGCAATTATCCAAGACTTTTTTAAATTTTCACCAAGCTTCTATTACAGTTGTATAACATTTCAACTGGAAAAGAAATGGTTGTAAAAAAATTGGCAAAGATTTTACATAAAAGCAATACTTCACTAAGCAATAATTGCTTAACATAATTTCATTTTTTATAAAAAGGAAATTATATGCTTGAGGATTTTGTACCAATTGCAAAATTTGTTGAGTTAACAGTCTTGCATTTACATATAAAAAATGAGTAATTGCATGGAATTCTTAATTGTGCAGAATATATCAAGAAAGAAGATTAATCCGTTCATAATAGAATATGCCTTTTTTGTAATATTCTACTGGAATATTCTAATCAATTTCTTCATATATTTTACTAAAACACTATGCAAGTTAGAAGCGATACATTTAAAACATGCATCGTTACAAATTTATACGCTTATTCCGAAATTTTTTTTCAAGGTTTACTCTTTATTTAAAATATTTTAAATGTCTCTCTGCTCTACTGTCATACTTTTGTAAGTTTTGAAAAATTTGGTTGAACATTCTATAAATTGTACAATAGACACATTTAAAAAAAGTTATACTGGGGAAATTCAGATTATTTCCACTTTTTTTGTAATCGTTCAAATTAATTCCGGTTAATTCAAATGAGTTGTTTTTGATTATTCAGTTTGCAGTTGGATTAAATCCATTTGAATGAGTGAATAATTGAATGAGTTATTCTCTTCCAAATGAGTGAATGATTGCAAAGAAACGTTTTACAATTTTTTAAACATGAAGTTACAAAAATAGCGTCAATAATGCATATTTCCCCGATTGCACTTGATAAAAATTGTTAATTCCGATTTTTTTTCTTTCATTACATTTATGAAATTGTCTGAGGAAAGCCCATTGTTTATTAAACTTGGTTAAGAAATTAGATGCATACTTCAAGACTTCTTCCAAAGTGATTATTAACAGGTAAATGAAGACAGCGTTTCCGTCTCCGCATTGCTACGTGATTCTGAACCGTCTTGGTGTATCCTACCTCTCCTAAATGTTTGTAAAACTAACTTCGGATCACCCTATATATATATAGTGTGTTTACATATACCTATAATATGTTATGAGTACAAAGAAATTATAAAAGTGCTGGATTAAGCGAGCCAATGTACCATTTCTAGCATGAATGGAAAATAAAAAGGTTGCCATTTAGCTTTTAAAACGACAAATCTGATTTAACATATGCGTTAAAGTGGAATGAAGAAGATCAAGTTTATATTCTTGAGTAGCAAAGGCGAGGAAAAGTTGCCATTGGTACAAATTTAAATAATGCTAATCATAATTATTCAAACGTGATATCATTCTATCTTCCAAAGCGTCTGAAAATTCGAAAATATGAAAAATTTGCTGTTTTGATCAATTTTTAGCCCTTTATTCCCGCATTTTATTTAATGCTGTACTGTAAGAATTTTGGAGACAATCTAAGGCAAACTGTTTCCATTTTGACTGAGCATAACTCGCGCTTTGTCGATCCCGAGCATTCAATAATATCCGTGATTTTATTTATTTATTTATTTTGATAGAAAACTCATACAAAATATAGGGCTAAATAAAAACCAGAAGTCTGTTTTAAAGGTAAAAATATTAGATACGTTGTTACACGAACTTTAACTTAAAAGGGTTACATTATACGGAGAAAATTGATTTAAGTACAATTAAATTGTCTTTTTTAACCCTTCTTCTGGAAATTATAACGAAAACATATATTGGTTGGTAAAATTAGGATATAACAAATTTGAACAAAACATGATCTTCTGTATTACGTATGCCGACGAACAACACTTTAAATTTATGATAACAAAACATCCTAAATTTTGCGGGCAATCCTAAACTTTACTGTTTTTCCCATAAGAGTTATTATACCTTTTCTTTTCTTTTTAACACAACATTTTTCAACAATTTTTTGTACTTGTTCTAAATTATAGCAATTCTTAAAAAGCAAACATATTTTCTTCATTTTATTTCTTTCTACAAGAAAATTATTATTAAACAGCATATTTTGAGAGTTGATACGTATAACAGTTTTGCATGTTACATTTGTGGAACATATTTTTACATATAAAAAATTGCAGAAATTATTACTGCAACAAAATTTTAAAAAAAATGATAAACTTCAAGATGCAGTATACTTTTCTTGTAATTATCCGAGAAGAAAGTTCACCTTATGAAAAGTTAGAATTTTTCGTTTCAGAATTTGGAACCTGCATTAATTTGTCTACAGTTCTACACCCAAAAATTTAGTAATCTCTAATAAATTCTATTAAGATGCGCAGATATTAGTCAACAGATGTTTACCTCAGAACAACATTAAAATATGGTATGAGTGGAAGAAAATACACCTTTGTAATTGTCTTTGTAATTGTCCTCTTATTGCATCTATACTATGCAATAAGAGGCAACGCTATTTCTGGTACTCATCCATCCCTATTTTCTTCAAAATATAATGTTTAAAACAGTAAGATTTGTGAGGCAAATTCTAAACATTTTTATTAAACTTATTTATAATCCTAACTTCATTTATACACAACCTTTAGAACACATTTTACTAATAAAATCTATAGGCGGATTAAAAAGAATAAAAGTTGTTACGCTTAAAAATTTACGAAAATTTTCAAGTTATTGTTTTAGCAATTTGAATCTATCTATCTATCTATCTATCTATCTATCTATATATATATATATTTGCTTTTTCTCTCTAACCTAATGCGATTAGACAAAGCTTATAGCATTACTGTTACCTTTGGTAACCAAAACTTATTTCACGAAATATGATTTTTTATAAACTAACAGATCAACTAAAATGAAAAGGGATTATCTTAAAAGAGTATGAGCTATAATTATCTGACCTCTTTAATTTCTTTTTCGAACTCTCTCACTCATTAGCATTGTAAGCGATCCTATTCTTGAAAAACACATGAATGTTTTTGGACTTTACCGTGATAGAAAAAGAGTTCTGTCTGTTCAGTCTTCATGAAATATACCTGAATACGATGGTTAGTAGTACCGCCCTCGGCTGTGCCTCTCATTAGGTAAAGTAATAAAATTAAGTTTCAAAAGTTGGAAATAAATTACTTGTATTTTTTTTTATTTCTCTTCCCTTAAAATTTTACTTAAAAAACTACATCAATGAATAAATATAGGCTAATTACCTTTTCTTTCAAACTGTTTCTAATGGATCTTTCGTTCTTGTTTTGAAAGAAAGAATCAAGCTTTTTCAATAATTGTTCTTTGTTCAAATTAAGTATGAGATAAATTTTTTTACAGCATCATCACGATTATTTATGTGGTATTTTTTTTAATCAGAATTATCGTACACTGATGAAAACTTTAAACCATTCTCTCTTACTCAATGTTTATTCTATTACTGTATTTATTTAATAAATGACTGCAAGAATGTGTGCGAACTGTAACATGAATTTTGTTTGCAAACGTAAAGAGGTATAATGACTCATTGTTTCATTCTCTCACCTTACTTCCTCAATTATGCAAGTCTGATAACATACATTGGTCTTTCTTTCAAGCATTTGCAACGTTTCTCAAAGGGTAGTTTACAGATGCTGGTACTATTTAACATAAATTAACTTTTTTGTTTATCTTCATAGTTAATGGTGAACTTATTTGAAGAAATAGCTAGTGTATGTATCACTTTTAAAATTTAAGTTAAAATGAGGAAAATGTGAATTTGGCACAATATAATGGTAACAGTACTTTTACTGTTATCTCTACTTATTATAAAAGAAGGTGCATGTGTGTCTGTCGGCAGCGGTACGGACAAACGGTTACACCTAGAAACACCAAATTTGGTACTCGGGAAGATGTAAATACGTAGTTGTGCACCTCGAAGCGATTTTTTCGAAATTCAACCTAGAATTTTTTTTACTTTATGTTTTATGCAATTTTTGGCATTTTTTGTCACCTAATTCGTAATAACGGCGGAAATTACGCTCGCAGCAAAACGGCATTTGTATCATCGGATAGAGGAGAAATTTTCTTTTAAAAACAGTTTGTTCTGAATACGTAACATGATTTACCGATTTTTAGGAATTTTTTTACTAAGTATCTGCTTCGGCGAATTTTTTCGTAAAATAATTTTAAAACTGTCGCATCTTGAATTCTATCCGTCATAACTTTTTGATATTTTGACAAATCGTGAAACATTCTTTTCTCTCTCTTTTAAAACAAAAACGAAAAAATTATGTAAATTAGATGATTTTTTACGAATTTTAATGCAGCCCAATGTTTAGAATTTAATAGCATCAACGCGATCTTACGCCATTCATTACATTGCGATCACGGCACGAGAATTAATGTTGGGTTGTTGCCACAGAAAGGATTAGAAAAAAGGGTTTTTTCCAACCAATTGAGTTTTTAAATGGGATATCGAAATTTCAATTCAGAAGTGAGGATCAATGACGACAGTTGCTTTAAGATACGTAAAAATTACGCCACAAGTTTAGCTCATTTATTCCAGCTCTTTTTTCAACACAGGCAGACGATATTTTGATTAAATTTTAGTGTAGAAATAAACTAAGAAATTTACGATCACTATTATTAGAAGTGGTATTTTAATCCGTTGCTTATTTAAAAACTGAAATGTCTTAACGCAGCTGAAAATGTTCATATTAAAAGTTACAAAGTTCGTTTTAAAGCGCGATATATTAAATTTTTTCTATTTACTTTTTTTATTTTTGGCATTTAATTATGGCACAATCGTTGCCTAATATATGCATGCATGTTGCGAGTATAGTTTTATTTTAACGTTCCTCCGTAGCGGTCCTACATAAAGCGGGGCCATCGCTAAGTAACGGGCCTGCTTATGAGTTGCCATCCCTAAAAATGAGTTTATCATTGAGGCCTGTTTTCCCCAGTCACAATATTCTATTTTATTATTCTAATTATTATAAATGTTATATTATTTTATTATTTTAAAACAAATTTTATACTTTTGTCGTACTAAAGAACTTTAGATGTAGGTAATCGTTTTGTGAATCTTGCGCCATTTTCTTTCATGAAAATTTATCCTAAAATTCGAACATTTTGCTCTGAATGTAAAGGTAAGTGAACGCTTATAATGTATTTACAAATTCTAAAAATATGTATGTAAATCATGTTTAGTGAATAATTACGCATGTGTTATTTATAAATATATTATTTTAATCAGAAATCGTATTACTTGAGTAGTTTTTATTCTTGTAAATAAGCATGACGTTGTGACACTATTTAGACAATTTAATTTTGCCAGTTGAAAATGTTATTTATCAGTTATATATGCCTTGATTATGTGATTAAGACTTACATCTGGTACAGTGCAGAAATACAGTAAATTATAAATTATTGATTTTTGCCCGTTTATACAGAAACTTCAAATGTAGTTAATATTTTGTACAAGCGTTCATTATGCTTGCTCAATTCCTAAGTTCGATTGAGAAAGCGACAAAAGAATAATATATACTACATGAAATGTCTTTATTAAAGAATAATTAATTCAGGGATCGCGCTATAGAGCGTATTTTATCAATTTTCTCCAATATACAGGATATCCCGAAAACACTGAAATGCGCTTTAATACATCATTTGTTAAAGATTAATCTTGAGTTGTTTAAAATAACGTAGGAAATACGACTACGTTCATGAAATATTCATTATAAAAATGTCTTTCTCATTTGTGTATTTAGTTATTTTAAAGTATACTAAATATCCACTTGTGAAACTAAAATAAGCAATCGTGAATCATGAGAGTAAGCGCTACTTTGTTTTTCCTTCAAATTATATGCATCTATTCTCTTTATGTAAATATGTATCATAGCAAACAAATTAATCATGAGTTCGTACTTGAATTAGTAACATAATTAGTACTTAAAACTACATTAAATAACGTTTGAAAGCACTGGGAAGCTTAAGAAATGCCTGATGTATACGTGAAGACTCGAGCATCCGTAGGCCTCTTTGGATGGCTCATCAAAATACACGCGCAGGCCCGTTACTAATTGCGAAGGCCCCGATCAATGACGACAGTTGCTTTAAGATACGTAAAAATTACGCCGCAATTTTAGCTCATTTATTCCAGCTCTTTTTGCAACACAGGCAGACGATATTTTGATTAAATTTTAGTGTAGAAATAAACTAAGAAATTCACGATCACTATTATTAGAAGTGGTATTTTAATCCGTTGCTTATTTAAAAACTGAAATGTCTTAACGCAGCTGAAAATGTTCATTTTAAAAGTTACAAAGTTCGTTTTAAAGCGCGATATATTAAATTTTTTTCTATTTACTTTTTTTATTTTTGGCATTTAATTATGGCGCAATCGTTCCCTAATATATGCATGCATGTTGCGAGTATAGTTTTATTTTAACGTTGTTTATTTTAACGTTCCTCCATAGCGGTTCTACATAAACCAAAGTTTTAATGATACCGTTGAAAACTAATATGCGAAATATCGAAATTAACTCTCGCAACCACAACCAGGGTATCCTTTGCGGCAGTTAAACAGTGACGTCATAAATTTAAAAAATGCGTGAAATTTGTAAACTCTGCAACACTAACGCCCTGCCACAATTAAAGCGGAGATAAGTAGATCTTCGAGATTACACAGTTTGATTTTTTTCAGGAGACAGGACTATGGAGGATATATAAGATATCGCTATATTAGATACATGGATATATAAAATGGAACCCCTTGGATATTTTCTCCCCACGGTAAGATGAAATGGTTTGCGGCGCTAAGTACGCCAATCTTATAAAACTATGCATAAATTAAATATATATGGATAGTTTCTTTAATGGCAACCATTATGTGAAATGATTATTATTTATGCTAATGCGTAAATTGCAAAGAATCGCCATAGAATCAAATGATCCCATGGAGGCCAAATAATCTAAGCTGTTTCTTTTAAGCCAGGCTTGAAGAGGGAGAAGCGAAGATAGATAGTATTAATGTACGTAATAGGTAGTATTATTAGATTTGTATGGATAATATAAATAAATCACAATATACCACGTTAATAAATATTTCATGACATTAAAAGTGTTTATCCTTTTTAAACGGTTGCCTTACAACCAACTAAATGAAAAGAAATTCTAATTTGCGTTAATATATCCCGCAGTAATTTCAACAGAGGAGACTACTTGAACTTTTTTTAAAAATGAAATTTTGTTTTGTCACATGCAGATATGATTTTAGTAAAATATTCGCTTCTTCGCGTATGAAGAGCGGCTGCGCAGCTATTTTAAAAACATCTCTTGAAAATAGCATAAATGAATTCAGAAGACCTCAAACGTGTAAATACACCAAAATCTCGAAGTCGAATTTTTTCATGATTACTATACTTTCCTTACATGGTACATGTTCGGAAAGAAATAAACGGTTGTCCATTTCATGCAGTGTCTTAGGTATTTAATGCTGCAACTTGAACCTAAAAAACAGTATGATGTAGAAATAAGACATTTTGAAAGCCAGGAGTTCCCTACAAACCATTAAGCTTTCCACTTTTTTGATAGTGAATGACACTGACGTAGTTTTTTTAGTCATTATACTGCAATGATGCCAAGTTAGTACTCATGACGCAAACTTTTTGTCAAGAGTCAAATAATTTTGCTCTTTTTTTTTTAAATTCCGCATCACGATTAAATTCGAATTACATATGCTAGGAAAATTTTCGTTTCCTACCGTGCGAAGAACGGGCACGCAGCTAGTTACCTATTTTTTGAAATAATAAGTATTTATAAAATATTATAGTAATGTTGTCATAAATTTCAAAATGAATAAAATTAAAGCATAAAATGAACGTTTTTAATCAGTATATGTACTTATACAGCAAAATGTTAATTATTATAAATGTTTGACATGTTTAAATTATTAAATTAGTACAACTAAAGTTGGACAGAGAGGGCAATAAAAACAATATAGATGCCTCCCCCCCCCAATATTCTTTAACTAAGGTTGATAAAGTCTCTTATTATGAATTATTTTAAGTTTTTGAATTTTTATATTTTCTTGTTGAAAAATTTAAATTAGTTTATATTTGAAATGTTTATTTATGAAATAAAAATTTAAAGGAGTTTATTTAAATTTTTATATTTTCCTGTAACATTTTCCAATAAAATATTTTCTCTTCTGCATGTCAAAAAAGACTCTGAAAACGGTCGTAGCAAGTTCTAGAGTCTTAAACTATTATGTACTGCATTCCATCTTTTGATTAAAGTAATAATTTGATTAAGATTAAAGAATCGTAACAAGACTATTGACAAACTTTCTATTAATCTGATCATGAACAATAGCATACGTTCTGTCTGATTGAGTTGATTTTTAAATAGCATCATGTCGATTTTCCGACTTAGTTTTCAAATGCTGCCAGTTGGAAACAAAATTGGTATTTCGAAGTCGCCCATTGTACCTGCAAATTGCAGCAAAAACTCGCATGGATTGTTCATCAAGTTCAAAGGCAAAAGCCGCACTTTCTGTTCGATAGCCTAATATAGAGTCTCTACGATGTTTATGTCGAAAACCGAAGCGATGTTTTCTTTCTTTTAATCCTGATAAAAGGTCAGATTGTTTACTCATATGATCAGCAAAAGAGAAAAAAAACAGAATTGTGTGACAGTCTGATAACGACTAAGCATGGTATGTGTTTGTCCTCTGAAAAGGAAAGAAAAATACATCTATGCGTAATCCTAATAAACATACGATATCATTTTATCATTAAAAGTGAAAAATATTGTGTGAAATTCTGATTAAGAAAAAAAACTTAATGATATTTCTGTATTTAAGAGAAAAAAAGGAAAACTTTCGAATGAAGTTCTGATAAAGAATCAGCGTGATATGTCGTCGAAAATGGAACGAAAAAAACTGTTTCCTAAACACTGGTAATGAATCACAAACACGTGTGCAACAAGAATATGAGAAAATAAACAAATTTTAAACTGTCAATTAATAATGAGTACAACACAATTAAAAATCATAATTCAGTTCAGTCAAGCACAAAATATGAGTTGAATGCATTATAAAGCAATTTTTCAATGAATCATAAAAAGTTTTCAGAGAATTCTTTCAATTAAATATCAGATTGACAGTTTTCAAAAATTGTAAGAAAATGATAGTTGAGTTAGTACACCTCTTCATTATATGCCTTTAAAAGACAGTAGATTTGTAGAAACCAGGCTCTTTCTTATTTTTTAATTTTATGAAATCCTAGGACAATCTATTTATCCGTTCGCACATTACCTTGTTGACAATGGAAGAATCGAGGAAGTAATGCCTCTTTAAGTATGATATTCCTTACTTCTTTTCATAACATCGCTAAATATTGAAAAATTCACGTATTTATAGACTAATCTAAATATATGTGCTTGCGATAATGAGAAATCTCGTGAAATATATACTCGGAAAACACATAAATTGTGTATCAGTACAATAATTAGTGCTTATGGAAATAGGTAAGGCTATTAACAACATGCAATTGCTATCTAAGACCTCGTCCAACAGTTAAAAAAGAGACTATTAATACAACATAAAGTTATGTTAATTTAAAATTTGTGATCTTCCCATATTTGTTGTTAAATACGTATGAAAAACAGAAACGACTGATATATCCCGAGTCATAAGTTTATTTCAGGTGTATTAACCACACACTGGTAGCCTACCTTAATGCATCAACTGTGGCATTGTTGGCTAAAATTGATTCAGGTTTCTTCCATTTCGTCATTTGAGTTAGACGAAATCCTTTGCTTTAATACTAATCTTAACAGTTGTTCAAAATGGTTAGCAGTAGCTAAATTTCGATACTCTGATCTCTGTTCAGAATTTCAGTCTTTAGAGGATTTTTATACTGAATAATGTATATGTTCTTTTACTGATATTTGGTGACAGCAATTTTTTGAATACAATGCGAAACGTTAGTTACTAGTGGATTCATAAATCGTAAAAGTAGGGATGAATGAAAGCTGGTAATTATATCACTTTAATATTGTAATACTGACTGGATGGTTTTATGTAAAACACCCCTAAAATAAATCTCTGGAGGTTCAGGCAATCTCTGATTAAACTTGCTTATCATTGAAAATTTTCGCTGTTTTTCCGTTAAAAATAATCCAATTTGGCAAATTTACAGGAAATAAACAAATGGCAAGAAATTTTTTACATCATACATTCATTGATGGAAAGTTTGAGTCGATTTCATGAATACTGGCGTTCGGAGTTCTGAAGTTTAAACAATTATGCCTTTTCAGCATGTTTTTCTTGCAGTAGGACAATAACAATGTATAATATATATATATATATATATATATATATATATATATATATATATATATATAACATAATAAATCAAAAGCCTGCTAAAATCCCAAATTTCTAGAACTACGCAGTGTTAATTCAGTTGGAATAAAGGGATTCGCTTTCAAAAACTGCAATTACTACACGGTTCCTTGCAATTCCTTTGTAATTTTATAGACAGTCCCAGCGCCCAGACAATCTGGCGACTTAAAAATCATAACAAACAGCTGCCCAGATTTTGGGATCTGCCAATAATTGCAACGTGCATGGGTCATGTGACACGATCTCAAAAGTTAATAAAAGGGTCTGTTGTAGCCTAGCAGCGACTTTTTCGCGTGACAGCAACTACCAAAGAAAGATGTATCGAATCACCCAATAAAATAATGCAATCGTAGTTCGACTCATTCTTCCACCGACAGCCTTAGCGGCCCAAGGATTATCACATCTAGGTCCAGCGTTTGCCGGCCAGCGAAGACTGGCCACGATGCAACAATAACGGCTCTAAGCCAGAGTCCCGAGCCACCTCGTCTAATACCCAACGCCGAGAATGGGTTTCAAACAGTCTCGCCTCCTCCGGCAGTATGCAATTGCAAGCGACTACACAACAGATTTTTAACGTTTGCCATGATCAGTATCGCAGCAAATCAGTCTGAAGCCGCAGGCAAATAAGTCTAAGTTTTTGCAACTGCTTTTGAAAAGTTTTCTTCGTCCAAAATATTTTATTTTATCTATGTTTTACACGTACACAGAATAAATTTTGTTTCTTAAGTACTCAGTTATTGTAATATTAACGTAATGTGTGTACTTTTAAATTTAAAAACGATTTACATAAGAGTGACGTGCAAGAGCGAATGTTTCCTGGCAGAGTTCCAATTAATTTCACTTTGGAGACGGTCCCTTACTAGCTTCTTGAAATTGGCTGAGAAAATGGATGAAATGTATGATTTTCAAAGTTCCATAACTTGGTCAGTTTTTATCGTAATAAAATGAAACTTTTTGTGTTTACTTTGTTTTTGTGTACTGCATCTTTTCCTAAATATAAGTGATAGGACCTGGGGACCGTATAAAAATTTAATTTTTGTATTTTTTTTCTAAATGGGTTTTTTGGTTCGAAAAGCAAGTAAAAACATTCTTTACCTTTTTTAAAACATTTTTCAAATCGGAAGTGTATATCTAAACCGAATGGTTCGGGAATTAGCTATTGGGTCACATTAAGGCTGGACACCCTGTATATATATACACTGTTATTATAAATATTTACTGAAATAAACGTTCCTTGTCTGACAATGACCGATTACCCATTACCGGAGTCGGAGAAAACATTAATTTACATTCATATGTTATCTTACGAAACGGTTTCTCTCCGTTATTTTCATCCGTCTCAGAATTCTTTCTCATTCCGTCTCAGAATCAGGTTTTTCTCCATTATTTTCATGCAGGAAATTCTTTTTTTTCTATTAGAGAAGGGTATTTTTTTTTCCCTATATCCTAAAGAAGGATTTTCAGCATTATTTTAAATTATGAAATCAGGTTTATGAAATCAGGTATCATAAAATGAAATTATCACAAGCAAATACACCAAGAATTAAGCTTCGTCCTGCCCACTGCTTTAACGTAGCACCCACAGCGAAAGGACTTATCATTCAGTAAAATACTATACTCCAATTATCTGCAGTCATCTGTCTCATGCGTAATGCGACGATGTTTTTGTACATTTAAGGGATGTTAACTTAAACTTGAACTGCAGGCAGAATGAGCAACGACCATATTGCATTCAAAAAATCACGAAAATCAGCTTTGTGGTATTATTTTATTACGAGCGGAGACATTTCATTATTCCAAGTTCGTATGTGCCAGAAGGAGAACGGAAATGCCCTTTTAGAACTAGACTCCGAAGATTCACAGATATTTTTTTGTTTTTCAACAGAGCTTCCGTTCAAAAACTGCAAAAATGCTGTATTCACCAATAAGGGAGGTTCTCCCGTGAAAACCAGGTTGATATAATCTGTGAAATTCAAATTTTCTATAACAGTGTATATATATATGTGTGTGTGTGTGTGTGTGTGTGTGTGTGCGTGTGCGTGTGCATGTGTTTAATAAGTAAAACACTAAGAATATTGCTGTAAAAATGACATATCCCGTAGGAAAAAAAAAATACATGTATCAGAATCAGAGGGCCAAAGCAGTATAAAATTCGGAATAAAGTGAACCAAATTATAACAGAATGTATGGTGTGGAAATTATAACCTCTGGGATATTCTTCAGGTTCATATCCAGAAGATTATAATTAAAGACAACAAAATAATAGGATTTCGTTGTGTGGCATATCAAAAGAGACATCATCACTTCACACATTTAGGCCCTATCGTACTATAGAAAAACAAGAAAACAAATACATAATTAATTTGAAAGCAGAATAATCGAAAAAGACTGCAAAACAGACATACCCAATAGGAAAAATGCAGATCACATGGTATGAGACAGCAAATTTTGTTGTAAGAATGTTGCCAAAATCAAGAGGTGAAACACCGATGTTGCCAGAATTCAGAGGCGTAATAGTAGAATTAAGATTATAAAAGTGTTGCCAGAAAACAGTAGTATAGAATTATTTGAGTGTTAAAATACGGGTATATTAATTAACTTAAAATTATAATTATTGAATAATAATAAATAGATGGTATAGCCATTTAAATATTAATAAAATTATTGCATTTACAACTCTAATGAATATATGCACTAGCTAAATACATGCATTTTGTTTATTTTTCAGAAATTTATTCTAAAATTGAGAGTGAATATTTAAAAACTAAAATTAGAAATATATATATGTATATTTGAACAGATTTTTTTTTTCAAAGTTCAAATGCACAGCCGTTTGAATACTACGTGGCGCCATAGCGTTGCAATATTCAGTTTCGGAAACTGCGAAACAACACAATCGTGCCACTATAATAGTGTGATTTTGTTATCCGGCTTGTCAGTGTACGTTTTGATATGATCGTATTATTGAAGCTAAAATCTGTATTTTAGATTAATAAAACAAAAATATGAAATAAATGTTCACAAACTATTACTTTAAAACTTTTAGCAGTAAAATGGTTAAAATATCTTTCAAAATTCTTTTCTTTTGACTAACTTTTTTTCTGAAAAAATTTAAAAGTCAAATGTGCTTAATATGAACAAAATGAATGCTGCAAAATAATAACAAAATTGAATTATCGTCAATATTAAACTAGATGCGTGCCAAATAACCATAAGACATACATCTGCGAAAGAAAAAAAAATCCTTATCAACAGAGATTAGGAAAATTGTTCTTTAACGTTATATATAATTATGAGAAAAAATACAATAGTCTGTGTTTGTTTTTATAAATATAATTTTATGTTTCGTTCTTTTGTTTACTTAAATATCTTTATCCTGATAATCATTTAATAATAATGGGAAAAATTGATTCAACATTTATTAAAAAAATCAGTCAAAAATATAATTTATGATTTTCTTACAATATTAAGTTTTAACTTTCAAATTTTATTTTTACATGAATACAATGCTTTGTTATGAATATTAAAATATAATTATTGTCTCTACTTAAAACATATCTTATGTTTTTCATAAAAAATAAATCTAGGAAATCTGGGAAATTTATTTTGTAGTATTAATAATAAGATGTCAAAAAATATCGACAAGAAATTTTATTTTTTGATATAAATAAATATTTGATGTTGGTTCATCAGGCTTGGCTTTCTCTTTCGTAAAAACTTCATAACAGAACTGATAAAGTATTCTAGGTCAAACATAAACGTTCAAAAAATAAATGTAGCAAAATAGAAAGTGTTTGTAGCTATTGATGCTGTGGAACTTTTCTGGTGTGTCTAAATAATGCGTTAGGTTGTTTTGGCAGGAATGTTTCGGCAGCTCAAAGAAAATAATTTTGCAATCATTCATAAGCCTTAGTGTAATGGTTTTCCACTATTTTATGCTTTTACTCTTTTTACACAAAAATCTTAGAAATT
The DNA here is from genome assembly GCA_038373885.1 of Cheiracanthium punctorium. Lineage (NCBI taxonomy): Eukaryota > Metazoa > Arthropoda > Arachnida > Araneae > Cheiracanthiidae > Cheiracanthium > Cheiracanthium punctorium. The sequence goes on from JAWZYV010006179.1 coordinate 79,911, forward strand.
GATAACGAATATTCATATTTTGCAGAGTTTTCCATATTCATAGTTCAATATATTAAGATCAATTTGTATCATAGAGACAGAAATGTTATCATATATCATAAGGCGTTTAAGGAATTGTGAATTTTAGTTTTCTAAGGAGAGTAATGTTTGAGTAATATTAAAATGTATTTGCTATAAGTATTCACACTTAACATATTAGGTGATTATAATTAAAGTTTCAAAACACTATAAAAAAAAGAAACTCTGATCAGAATAACGTCAAATTTGATGGGAATATTATTGGAGAAAGAGGAAAGCGTATGACATAAGAAATAATAGTTCCAAATTTTAGCAATAGATGGCGCTGCTAAATTTCGGAACTACTTTTTTCTTATGCCGTATGCTTTCCCCTATCTTCAATAATATTCCATTTAAAATGAACGTCATTCTGATCAGAGGTGGTTTTTTCAAAGTGTTTTGAATCTTAATGTTCAATTATAATCACCCATTCCCCCTTGGGTGATTATAATTAAAGTTTCAAAACGATATAAAAAAGATCACTTATCAGAGTCTAACGTCAAATTTTAACGGAATATTATGAAAAAAGGAGGGAAGCGTATTGCATAAGAAAAAAAAAATCCTCCCAAATTTTAGCAACAAATGACGCTGTTTAAATTTGGAACTCTATTTTTTTTTTCTTCTGCAGTACGCCTTCCGTCTTCTGCAACAATATTCCGTTCAAATTTGATGTCATTCTGATGAGTGGTTCTTTTTTTATACATAAAACGTAAAATTTTGAAACGTAAACTAATTATAATCAACCCTTTGCATTTAATTTATACTTTAAGTTCTTTTTAGTGGTGAAAGGAACCATTCTGTTGGTAAAGATATCTTTAATTAATTTTAAAGCTTTTATAACGACAAAATTTAACACAATTATATTATTAATTCATTTGATAACGGGTAAACACTTTCCTATTAGGCATTCATCATTACTAGGTATTGGCCTTTTTCATGAAGGCAATCAGTGGGCGGCCAGTGCTATCTACTTTGCTGGGACGGACAACCTAACCTCTAAGACCAAACAATATTTTTTAAAAATATTGTTGCGTATATCAATTGATTGTGAAGGACAGTTGAAAATTTCAAAATATGTAAAATAACAACGGGACTTCTTTTAATTAAGAATAATTTATAAATATGTCCAATTAACAATTTTTCTTTATACAAATTAATTAATAAAAAAGCTTTCTATTCCTTGTATACATTAAAAGTTTTCACATCATAGTTACAACTATAATACATTTCAATTCAGAGTAAATAATTTAGGAAGTTAATAAAAATTTTCAGGCCATAAAAAGTTCAGACACATGAATGACGACAGTAGTTAAATAGCTGAGATATACGTAGATGTAAACTTTTAATAATTATTAGCGCTTTTTATTTTGTATGGCCTATTTTTTTTAATGTGCAATGTAGGGTATTGTCTCAATCTCTCTCCATTTAAAACTTGAGACTTTCGCCAGTGTTTATTTTTAAGGGCACTATCCAAGATTCATCTTCTGTGCAGATGTCAGACGACGTCACAGCCAATCAGCAACCCAATCCTCCGTGTTCAGAGAATAGCTTTCGGAATGCCAATCCAGTGCTCCATCTCTGATCTTGGCCAGGTTACAAATTAAGAAGCTGCTTAGAGGCGGATATGGTTTGCCTACTAGGTTCCCTCATAATGAAACAATTAGCATCTTCGTCCTTCGTAGGGCTCAAGTTTTCAGTAAGTCGCTGACTTGGCTATTAAAAAGAAAAGAAAAAGTTTTTTAAACAAATCCGAGTGATATAGGGGAAAATGGGGGGGAGGCAGTAGAACACGGAGCACACTTGGACAATAAATATTTTCCTATGCTATTAAAAAGCTCTAAAATTAGGAAAAAATGCCAACTAGTCACTATGACAATTCATTTTGTAATGAAGTTGTAGGCATTTTAGTTTCTACTATCATTGTCGTAAAAATTGGATACGTTTTCCTTTTTTCGGTTGGAACAGTAAATTATTATCCATAAATCAATAATTTAAGTTTAATATTACTTAATTGCATGCACGTGATGATCTTTATTCTATTGATAAATTTTGTACAACTTTTGAGTTTGTATTTAGAACGCCTTCTTGAGGGGTTGAATGGGACATCCTGATTGGGATACAGAGGGTCAAAGCACCACTGTATATAAACCTCACTGCCGGCTTCAGGGGAGGGCAACCGGAACTGTAACCCCGGATCCCTCATTATAGAAGTTTTTACGTAAAATTTCCTACGAAAACCGAATAATTAAAAAGAAACATCACGATTTTATCCCCGAAAATTTCAGAGACAAAGACACTGCTTCTTGCACACATTTTGCATGCTATTGGCACTGAATGTGATCCGTTGCAAGCTATATCGACTTTATATTAGCACCAGGCATGTAATAGAGAAATAGATATTTTTTGAGTAAATAAAATCTACCTCCACCAATAATCGGACTACTTGGCAGAGTTAACGCTGAACCCATTTCACCACGCAGGTAGTCAAAAAAAAAAAAAATTCTTAACTTTTGTTTAAAAAATATTAGGGGACGCCCCTTCTTTGTTGCCCCAGGCTTCCACACTTCTAAATATGGTACTCATTGGCACAGTTCTCATTTCCAGTAGACTCTCTACCTTATTCGATAATAAAATGAACTTTTGCAAACATTTTGGTATCGTTTAGTGTTTAATTTGCGAGCGAGAGATGATATTTTACTATTTCAATTCATCAAACATTGTTTTGATCAAAGAATTTTTATAGTTTTAAATGTGTTTCACTATTAAAACTATTTTTAAGGCTTGTCATTTAAAAACTGCTTTCATATGTTCTGTTTTGACTATCTCAACCTGCATCTAATTGTAGGAATAGTAACGTGTTGCATAATACATCTGATTTCGTATATCTTACTCATTGTCCCAGAGAGTCATAATTGAACACTTAAGTACGTTTTGAAAATTAACTATTTTTTCAAAGAATAAAAGAAGGATAAATTCTGAAAATAATTACAATGAAGACTAAAATCTGTCAAACTATTGTTATGCATTTAACTGTCAGTTAATATAAGAAAGGAAATAACTTTAAAACAAGTAAAAATTGTCCCACTGTGCCCCGCTCTCCCCATATATTCTTTTTAAAATTGATAATGCCTATTGATTTTTACTAATTATATTAAACGGAATGTATACAATACAAGATAATAGTTAAAAGGAAATACATTCCGTCGAACTCAAAGTCTTTACAAAACAGCGAGAAATCAAATTTAGTGTCTGTTTTCTTGTTTTGTCATATTTTGATGTGAGCTTTTATGTCGTCTGACTGAATGAAATAAGATTGCATGTTTCATATAGGATTTCAAAATTAGTTTATTTTTATAGTTTATACAAACTAACTTAATTTATCTCTTTTGAAGACTAGTTTTATTAGTCTAGTTTTGAATTCCGTGATGCAATTTCAAACATATTCCGATTCAGATGGGAGAAACTCAATTTTAGAGTTGATGTATTTCAATTCTTTGTCTTCAATCTCGCTTGGAGAAATAGTCTTTATACAGGGATGTTAATGGTTTTGTACTCTACTGCTGTTATTAATAAACATAATTAATTAATTAGAAAATGGTATTTAATGTTATCGAAATGTTAATTTCATATATTTATACGTGTAATGCAAAATCCTATATCAGTTTAATACTGCAACAGCATCTCATACCATAAAATGTTGAAAGTCAAGTAAAAGGAAAGGATGTAAAGTTGTTGACTGAAACTAAATATTTTCATTTTTTTATTTTCCCCTTTATTTCTTTTGGGCTTTAGTGAAAGGCACTGACATGTTTTCCTTTCATTTTTTTAAAATAAAACATTGTGTTGTGAATTTCGATATTGTTTTTTTTTAATGCTGTCATGTAAAATTTGCATGTAATATTTTCAGCTGTATGAACGCTCATTGAAATTACAAACAAAATGCATTTGTTTACGTTTTAAACAGGCCTTTTGTGCGATTCATGATTTTTCGCGGTTTTATTATTATTATTGTTGATTTATAGTAGAAGGAAATAAATAAAGTGACGAATTCTGGATTTCAAGCAAATAATTATTCAATGCTCCATAAAAGGACAGGCTTTGAAAAATAAAATCGCAATTTTTCCTACTCCTCGAAGGTTATCCGGTAAATTTTTAAGTTTTAATTGTTAAACACTAGCTCAACTGCTTTCTCTATCAATTGAATTCAAGCGGGCATTAAAAAATAACTTTACTTGTCCTTCAGAATTTTTATAACAACTTTCACGAGTTGGTGTGAATGTGCTATGGCTGTAATTTTTTTTTCTTTCAGTAAGAGTGAAATTTCTTCGTTTGACGTCTGCTAGGAGATACTGACCCAGATCCGAAGATCTCTTGCAAACAGGTCGTTAGAGCAACTGGGTCGAAGCTGCTGATTCGATACCGTCTTGCCTCAGTCCTTGCAGAGTCTGGACATTGGGGGTCAATTCAGGGACATATATATAAACCCACGTATATAGTCCGTAAAAACACTTTAAGCTCAGTAACTGTTAGGTAAATATCGAACGGATAACAACACTGCAGAATTGAAAATGAAGTATCTTTGCATTTTTGCCATCTTCCTTGCTGCTGGTGAGTTTGGCTGTTGTATACTAAAATAATTTTAGAAAGGATACTTTAGAAAGATTTTTTTTTTTCGAAAATTCATTACCGGAGTACCTTTTTTGCGGAAGAAGAATATTGACAAATGTTCGAAAAGATTTTAAGAGTATTAATTTTAAGAGACTGGAAATTTAAAATATCAAACTTACATAAACTTTTATAATTATCTTTTTTTAATGGTATGACACTTTTAAAAATGTCTGAGAACATGTCTTATATGTGAAAGCTCAAAAATTTAATTAAGAAACATTTTATTAGTTATAATTTTTTACTAATTATTTTAAATTTCTTTAGCATTAAATGTACGTTATTATTAAATCGATATTAATCACGGCATTGCTGAGTTTGTAAAACACTATATTTTTTTCAATTATGTCTACAAAAAATGTAAAATATTTTTTTTCGATTTTGGATGTTTTTCAAACCCACTAGTGAATTTTTAAAGCTGTGACTTTTATTTTATTCCTTTTTTAAAAATTATTCAAAGAAAAAATGTTACGTATCTTTTAGTAACAATTAAACAAAATATGACTCGATGTATTAGTCAGACAATATGACGGCAATGAAATCAAAAGTGCAATGGTTTTGGAAGTCACCTAAAATATTCTTATAGCATAATATTTAAATGTAGTGGTCAAATTTAGTTTAGAAAAATATTCGCTTTTCCAAAAAAAGTTTTTAAACATGAGGAAACTTCCCCCTATTCCTACTGTTGGATATGTTACTTGCCGACGAAAATGTTTGTTCTTGCTACACTCATAGATCGTAGAATAACATATTTTAGCTGGTTTAACTGATTTAAGAAAATTCTGTACATAGATATTTTTTCTAATACTGGTATTGATTCGACATAACTTCGTGGTGAGTGGTTTGATACCACTTACACTGGTGTTTCTTGTTCTTTCTAAAATCCTATTTGTTAGTGTATTTTTCTTATCAACTCTTCGGTTGTGTGTGTGTAGCAGTTCTAGCAATTTTTAGCTTATATCATGTCTTAAGTACCTTAAAATTGTTTTTACATAATAATACAATAATTCTGAACACCATATACATTTTATAGTATTATTTGCAAAGAAACTTAAGAAAACAGAAATGCGATTTTAATTAGAATATTGTCACTTTAATGCTAGCTAGATATTTTTCATTACGGAAACATCTGCACCCAAATATCGATTTCCAGATACTTCTCCAAAATAATCATGGCATTTTTCACTGTCTTGTTATCGATTAACCTTTCAAAGTTTGTAAACTCTGAATAGGATATCATTCCAGTATTACGTAACTCAAAATTGCTTCTCTGGTTTTGACAATTTATCCTTCGTTTTTCAATTTTATCACACCTGAAGTTTTAAATTATTACGCTAAGTTTGGATATCAATTTCCTCACGAAAATAATTAATTTCGAACTTATTTTAAATTAAATTTTAAGGATGGGATGCATTTTTTATGCGAGCTTTGCAGATTTTAGATAAGTTTACCATACCTAAGAAGAAAACAATTAAATGCCAAGTTGTTCAACCTCGGTGAATTTAATAGACTAGTTATATCGAAAAAAAAATAGGTGAATCATAAATTTAAGTAACCTAGAATTCGTGAAGGTATAAAAATTAAATCTGTATATATATATATTTTCAATTATAGAATAATTTCATGCGGTTTTATCACTAGCTGGTGTCTCAAAATATTTACATAAATTACAATTTGAAATAAATAAATAAAAAGTAAAAGTAATAAGTATACTATTGCTTTTAAGCTTATTATTTTAAGTGTGAATGAAAGTACAGATATTCTTAGAATAAATTTTAAGACTATCTAAAAAAGTGAATGAGAAAAAATATGCACCCAAATGGGTAAGTTTCGAAGTTTAGCTATCCATTCATATTAAACAGCATTTATCTTTAGTAAATAAACTAAATACTATAAATATAAATGCAATCGATGGTTAAATACTGTCAGGTACCGAATTTGCAAGTTATTTTATTCTAATTTCATTTTTTTGTACATGAATCAGAAATAATAAGCTACGCAAATTAATTCATTTTCAACTGATGATGTTTCTTGTATTGAAAAAAGAGGAATACACACAGAGAGAAAATAATAAGCAAAAATAATAGAAGTATACATTTGTACGGGACAGTCTTTCCAGAGCCGAGCATTTTATGTTCAACTAACTCATGTTTTACAAGCCCTATGGCATAATGGTTAGCGCACCGCGCTGCCGTCCATAGTACAAATCCCGGGCTGGGCAAGTTCAACTCAGCCTTTCATCCCTTGAGTTCGTCGATAAAATGATGCTCTAGCTTTCTTGGGGTCAAACACTGGGGGCTTCGCGTCAGGCTGACCACCGGGCAGACGCATATGCATCCGCACCCCAGAGCCCATAGTCGCAAAGGCTCGGTTGGGCAACGCAGACCTTGTCCCCGTAGAGGGGCTGTTACGCCAATGTTTGACGCCAACGTTTTACAGAACTCATGTTTTTCACCCAACAAGCAGGCCAAATGTGAACCAATATTTCTTTTATTTTTCGTAAGAAACGCACCTTGCACATTTACTTTATATATAGGAATGTGATCAGGTATCACAGAAATGTCCCAAACCATAATCGTGTTGGCTTATTGATACAGATATTTCAGTAGACGATCTTAATTAAAAGTTCCAATTTCATTTATTTAATGCTTGTTTATGTCCATAATGTAAGCATAACAGTTCACATCTGCGAATTTTCTTGAGCCATCTACACGTTTTACAGAATTATGGCAAATAACTAAGACAGCCGCACTATTATTATAGTATTCAACATGTTGTAAGATTTTTTTATGGAAAGCATTTGAAGTTATAAGCAAATATAACATCAAGATAACACAGAGTTCAGTACTCCATTATTATGTTTATTTCTCCATATATCTAATGACGGATAAAATATACACTTACGTATCATCCACTTACAAATAAGTGTTGAATAATCACGAATATTATATTAAATAAGAGAATTATATTAAATAACAGAATATGTAAATAACTGACTGTTATTAAATAAAATAAGATGTACCTTTAACTCTTTAATTTAGTATTAAAAATATTCAAATAAAATTTTTTAACTTTTCATTTATATATATTTTTTGTAACACCTTCGCATATGTATTGTTTTCTTTAGATGTAAAAACGTAACGTAAAGATGTAAAATTAAAAACGAAACTACTATTTTTTAAGTCTTTTTCACTTCTTTTTTCTTATCTCAACATTTTGAGCCTCCAAGAGCCACCTCAAAAAAATTAAAATCGTTAAAATTGCTAAAGCAAACTTAAAAGTAAGTTTTGGTATTAATAATTCTTTTTTTCTGAAAAAAAATAAAATATTGGAAAGACAAACATTTTTTTTAAATCAGAAAATGCATTCATAGTTAGGTGTTTTGAGTATTTTTTACAAAATAATATCCAACAATAAATGTTTTTCCGTACATTAAAAAAATATTGTAAAAATGTGTAAAGAAATTTTAAAGATTTTATTTTGTGCGTCTGCAATTTAAAATAAAGTTACTTTTTAGGCTTTTAAAGACTTTCAATATAAATGGTTGAAAAAATGCTTATTTTTCATCGCTTCTTGACAATTAATTAACGTAGATATCTTCACTTTCATCTTAAATACATACCGTGCTTCACGTAGATAGAGGTTTTTAAAGTGCCATTCATTTCATTTTTTAGGCTTACAGAAACTGTGGATTAAATGTAGGAATAATGTTGTAGGCTTAGTTTAAATGTATTTTTTCATCATATTTTATCATCATTTAAAAGTTTATATATGCATTAAAATAAATTATTATATATTAATTAAAACTTATGTTAGTATATATTTTGATAACACATTAATTCGTATTAACCATTACTATTGATTGGTTCAGCTCTCAGAAAAGAGATGCAGAGTTTAACATTGTCAAAGAAATACGAATCTAGAACGAGCAAGCACTTTATCAATTCTATAGAGTCAAAAACCCATACTGCACACTATTACTTAATTAATAATTCGCATTAATTATTAAACACAAAAAAAATAAAACTGTAATTTGTTACTTAAGGGTTTTAATTTACAAAAAACAAATTTAATAAATTCTTTAAATTCATTTCAATGAAGTGTAAATAATATTAATTCCTTTCAGAATCTGAGACGTAAGTTTCCGTTCACTGAGCTCCAGCTTTCACGGCAATGCAAGTTTTTTTTTTTTTAATTAAACACGCATACACATTTTTTCGAGTTGAATCATAGAATCAAAATCATAACTGAATGGCCATATTTAAGTCACTTGTTGTTACTGACTCTGCATTAGGAATAGTCGTCATTTCTCTGTGGATATTTCAACTCAAGTTTAATAATTTTGCTTTTATCACTAAAAACAAGCAATGGTGAAAATTTCCCTTCTTCAACTGATATTGTCCAGGAATGGTCTTTGAATGAATCACTGAGGCCTTAATATCAAATTAGGGCAACTACACTTTGGAAACAAAATTTTTCATTCTGCAAAATAGGTCAAACCTGGGTTCAAACGGAGGGAGATAAGCCCTTAGTAGTCTCACCTTGCGTACACCATTGCTTTATCTTAATGCTGAGTGAAAGCAGCTTCTTGTCCAACAATCGTAGATGCTTATGTGGTTAATTGGAATTTAAACGATCAGTTTTGCACGAAGAGGAACAATATCCCGGACATTGCCTCCGACAAAGCACATGCATCTCATTTTCAGATAATTAAAGCTAACCTGTTTTGATTGTTTCTTATCAAAACTGCTCGCGGAAAAGAAGTACTTTCTACTTCTTCCATGAGTTCATCTTGTTTTTTTGCCCTACTGCGTTCTGTGTAATAATACGCAATTACGCGTTAGATAACTCTCCCCCCATCGGTATCTAAATCAACGCTTTGCCGCTCTAACCTATTTTGCATAAGAGTCTGACCACATACCAGGTGGATACAGCCAGAGCCCGTTTTTTTTTTCTTTCTTTTAGGACCAAAGCAGTGGCAACGTCCTTTGCTCTCGGCAAAGGGAAAGTATACGTCTCATCGAGATCAGTAGGTCATAGTCCATAAAAAAGAATCTTTTTCATTAGGATTCTAATTGCAATTTCTGACTAAACTTCCTCTCCGGTGTAGAAATGGTTTTTGATGGTCTTTTGTTGCGAGGTATCACTCTCTGGAGTTACGCAGAGTCTCTAGAAATAGATTGCTGGAAATTTCTGCAAAGAACACAAACAATGAAACTAGGTCTGATAGGACTGGTTATGAGTCTGCCTGAATCACACTTTCTCCCGACTGATCCTAGTTCTAGTGGTTTTGCATTTACTCTGATAGTTACGCTGAGGTTTGGCAGTGTAAAGATTAAACTGCAGAAGGGAATTGTTGGTAGTAAAGACTGTTCTAATAGCAACGTTTTTGCGATCACAAAATCGTGAATAAAAAACAATTTATTATCCCTTTATTGAAAGTAAAATATATCAAGCTACAACGTTCATACAAATTAATCCATTTATCCCAATAGTCGTTCTTTTGGGACGGCATTTTCGCTATCAGTCGAAAACGTTATTTATTTTTTCTGGCCTTTATTCATGGGTATTCAAACTCAACTCCTCAAAATATTTTAACATGACCATGCAGGATGTTGACATTTCAATTTTTATGCTTAATGATTTTAAAAGAAATTATCCCTCGTTCTAGATATTGATTGATATCAGAAATTTATCTATTAGTGCTGGTTTAGCAAAAATCGAAGAAAGTCATAAAAAATGGATTAAAAACACCGGCATCTCACTTATAGGCGCTTGTAGGGACCGATTGGAAATGGTAGTACTTATATGAGTCAATCATAACAATGATTTTCTCCGATATCATTTTCTTATTATAAAACATTGCTAAACCTAAATATGTAAGACCGGAGAATAAGTGAAAAGTCACTGTAATGAATGCTTTTGTTTAAAACGAATGAGGTATTAAAAATACAACAATAAATTTAAGCAAAGAGGTTTTTAACTTTAACAAATGAGTTCCATCTTTTCGTTTTGTGCAGCCTTATAAAGATATAACTTATTTAACATTTAACTTATAAATATTTAACTTATTTTTTTATCCTTTATAATAAATGATATTGCTTGTCTAAATTATTCAGAAAAATAAAATGTAGCAGTTACTTTAATACGAACTGATACACATACATTTTAAATATGAGAAATAAATAAAAATTAATGCAAATCAAATAAAAAATTACAATGAACTTAAAAATCGTTTTGCTTTTGAAACATAAAAAAGCGTTTTTTAATAGTAATTAGATGTTTCCATTTTATTTAAGTGATTTTTATCTTAAATTAAAACACGATTTTGTAAGTATTTTTCAGAAAGTATAAAATACGTTTGTATAAAAATGGGAATCATACATAAACAAAAATGGATACCTTTAAAAGTATATAAGCAAAATATTAAGAAGAAATGGCTTTTTAAGTTAGAGCAATATTTTTTTAATTAACAGGACAGTGTTTTACTTTAAGAGATAGAGAAATTTTGTCGTTGAAAATAAACTGAAAAAATAAACTACTAATGAGTTCATTTTTAGTCTAGAAATGTGCGCCAAAGAGTCGGTAAAAATAAAATAAGACAATATTTTCTGCGCATGCCATCAAAAAGCTGTTTACAGAAATACAAATAAAAGTGTAAAAGAAACTATTTTTTTCATAGTTATACATTAATGCATTCTATCAGATGTAATGTGTGCATTTTTTAAATAAATATCTTTATAGAGAAAGGTTTATTTAAAGTATAGATTATTATTATATTGATATTTTTTAAAGTGTAGATCCTTATAGATTTCTTTTTATGTTTCAAATATTCTACAAACATATTAATTTTACTGTTTGTGTTTATTGGATGAAAATAAAGATTGCATTAATTTATAAAGTTGAAAAGAACAAATATAAATTACATTAAAAAAATCTAAATAAATAGCACTTTAGATCTTCTCAAGTTAAATTGGAGCAAAAGAAGCAGAGAATAAGTACTACTTCCTTAGCTCCAGATACAAACTTGTACCGTGATAAACATTCTAATTTTTCTACGATAATAACCATCTTTATTAGCATTCTATAAAGTTCAATCGTGAAGGTATATCGCTACATAAAGTAACTATATAATGCTACCGAAACTTATTCTTGAAATGGGAAAACAGAGCTTTTGATTTTTGAAAAAAGTTACTTAAAAACATACTTTTAAGTTTAAAGATTTTAAATGCAGGATATGCTTTTTTGAGTTTTCAAGCATCTCTCTTACATGCATTTTTAAATAATAATAATATAAATATACTTTCTAATAAAATAAAAAAAAGCAATTCATAAAAATTAAACTTGAGAACAATGAATGTTTACATGAATAGCCACATTTCTATTCATTGAATGCTGCTGTAAAGTCTATATTGATATAGGCAAGCAGTGGTGTCATATTTTTTAATTGATTTTTAACAGAAACCCCTATCAATACAAATAAAATCACCAAAGTTTTTTAAACAGTTGAAGTAATAAGAAAATTCACTCGAATAATAATAAGATGAAATTGACGCATACACAAATGTTTAATGCTGCAGAGAGGTTGGGAAATTTTATTATTAAAGAATTGAAATGTGACATTAAAAATTATCACTATGTTACGTATATGTTACCAGTATGTTAAGTATAATCTACCGTCCGTTCTCTTTTTACATATTTTGTTTTTCGCCAGCTTACCAAGCTTCAGCCCAGTCATGCCACTTGAGAGAAGTAGATCTGTGCATTGCTACTATGATCTTCCATTATCAAGGAAGCGGCGTCCCAACTGACGAAAGTGGAGTTGCCCAACTTTGCGAGTAAGTTTAAATGCATCAATTCGATTTTCAATAACATTTTCTTCAACGAATTTTCAACATTTGGCCGAATATATGCGGTGGAGGTGGAGGCAGTTTATCTCGAACCATTTTGTAGATTGCATATTCCGGGTTTCCTAACAATCGATAAGCAAATCTGGCGCAGTTTTTATTAGCTAGTAATTTATTGAGATTATATATGTATTGGGTGTTTCACGAAGAACTCGTAACTTTGAAAATCAAAATAAATAACTCAAACATGATGATTAATAGAAGCACGAAACCAGTAGTATAAGTATTAAAAAAAACATAAGAATTTGATACAGAAACCACAAAAATTAGTTACAAGTGGCAACGATAGATGGCGCTGCAAAGAGATCTTTAAAAGACAGTCCAAACGCTGAGTATAAACGTTCATCGGAGAGTTTGCCGTAACAGAGACAATTTTCGATTTTGGAACACCGGAAACCTTCATTTGTTGAATGCGCAACTGTTCCAAATCACAAAACTTTCTCTTTGGGCTGCAATCTCATCAATGCATCTTCGGGCCCTTTTTTTGTGAGAAACGGTGACGTCTGACAATTACATTGCTCATTTGAAACACATTGCAGCCATTCATCAGCAAGTGTGGTATGATTGATCTGGTTAATGGAAGATGGTCCCTACCTACCCACGAACACACGTGCGCAAGACGTTTTTGACTTTCTGGACGAATATTTCGATAATATAGTTATTACGTTGAACTATTCGGTAGTATGAGAAACGGCGTGGATTGTCTCCCTTATTCCCCTTATTCCACTCCATTCGACTACTTTCTGTGAGGCACATTGGAGGGTATTGTTGTAAAAATTATTCAACAATCAATGTGCTTGTTGTAGGTGGCTATTTATCAGGCTTGTGTGTCGATTTCCGGTAACATAGTACAGAGAGTTAGTGAAATATTTGGTATTCCTTTGTTACAAGTGTGTAGTGTGAAAGGTGGACATATTGAATCGGTTTTGATCTGATTATTCTCAGCACCTGAGCTCTATTTCTGATATGCATATTGCTGCTTACAACGCCATCTGCCGGTGCAATTTGTAATTGATATTTAGTGACTTGTGTATAAAGTTTTTAGAGGTTTTTTTTTTTTTTTTTTTAATAAACACACCACTGGCTGCATACGCCTATCATGGAACGGTTTGAACAATTACCATGTTAGAACCACCACGAAACACCATGTTAGAACTTGATTTGTTCCGCAGTGGTCTGGGCGCTAACCTCCGTTCCCATTAGAGCACGGCAAGTGAAGCAGCATCCTGCTTGGCCAGTGCTTGGGAGGGTCAACTTCCTTTCGGTTCGACTACTGTGCGACCGTGTACGCTAATGGGAGCTGGTGCACCTAAAATCTGTCGTGGCTCCAATGTCCTTCAAGTTGTTAAACGATACCTCTGGGGATCGCGATTTCCGGGGGTTGGTCCCTTCTTTGGAATTGGTTCAAAATTAGGGGACCATGGGCTAAATCGTACTTCCTCCCACTGGGGCCCTAAAAATGGAAGGCGCACCGCCACTGCCCAACGCCTCCGTCCGAAGAAGATCTGGCACCGCCGTTGCGGCTGTCAGAGGGCATCAACAATAGAACCTGACAACAACAGAACTTGATTTCACTGTGTGCTGAGAGGGCTAGGGAAACGAACAAAAAAATATGTTCCATGAAAATTCCAAGAGTAGATGTTAAGCCAAGGTGCAAAGAAAAATAAATCCTCAATCTAAATTTCAATAAAAATACATAGTTATAACGGAAGTGCCTATAAATGGGTGTATAATTCCAAGTGAGATATTTCACCTACCATACAATATTTGAAGGGAAATTTAGGTTGTACTTTCACATTCTAAGTCAACATCTTGCTACAGGCCTATATAACAAATTACAACATTACACATAAAAAGATACAGAATGCTATGAAATCGATTTAAGTTTTAACGAGATAAAATTTAAAGTGATAAATTAATTAATTTTTATGCATTCCTTGCATTAAAAAATTAGCGTATTACTAAAATGTACCTCATACATGAATTAGCTCTTGCAGAAAATTTTAGCCATTCATCGTAAAATGTCTGAAAGATATTTTAATACATAAATTTGCATGTAAGTGTTCATAGCATTCATAATTTGTTTCGTAATTAGTATACAACCTCTGAAGCGCCATTATTGAACGTGACATTTTTCAGAAGAGAGACAATCAAAAGTGTCTAATCAATACATCGCATCCGCATATATTCGCATATACACAGAGCCATTACATTATGACCACCTACATATTTTTCAATGAGCTCGTCTGGATGACATGGATGAAACGTAATTAAATGGGAATGGTATTTAATTGCTGCTGGAGAAGGTAAGGAATCATTCTTGCTCTTACGTTTGTGAGTGATGGGAAATGCTGTTGATCTAAGCGAATTTGATAGACGGCAGATTGTAATGGCCCGAAGACTCGGGACGAGTACCTCGGAAACTGCACGACTGGTCGGTCGTTCACGATCTGCCATTGTTAGTATTTATAAAAATGGGACTAATGACGGTCAAACTAGCAATAGGCACCATGATGTTGGGCTTCCAAGCATCGTCAAAGAAAGATGACTTCGGAGACTGCCCCACCTAGTACAGCGAAATCGGTTGCAGACACTGGCTCAGTTGACAGCCCAATACAATGCAGATCAAAGGAAAAGTGTTTCAGACGCACAACTCAGCAGATATTTTTGGAAATGGGATTGCGGAACAGATGTCCCACTCGTGTGCCTCCGCTTACCAGGCGTCACTGCCAACTACGCCTCCAGTGGGCTCGGGAACATCGAGATTGGACCATGGATATATAGAACAGAGTTACCTGGTAGGATGAATCCCGGTTTCTCCTTCATCAAAACCATGGTCATGTCAGGTTGCGCCGTCTTTCAGGAGAACAGCTGCTACTCTCTCCCCGACAGCTCAAAGCTCAAACACCATCATGTTCCAATATCTCGACTTTGTGAGGCCTCTGATTAAATATTTGGTACAACCTGCCTCCAGTATCTACCAAGAACTCGTGACATTCATACCTAGGCGAATTCAGCTGTTTTAAAGGCCAAAGGAGGTGCAACGCGTTATTGAGTAGGTGGTCATAACGTAATGGCCCTTCGGTGTTTATCTTCATATCTCTCATATTTATTTAGGAATACGTCCTAAAATTTTGTCCATTATCTCCTTAGCGCATGGAATATACTTTACTAACTGCTAATTTTCTCTACGGGGCAAATGTAAGCTTTTAAATTTTGTATTTACTCAGATTGAATCAACAAAAAAATTTAATCGATTTCATTGAATTCTGTTTTTAACCGAAACATAATTTAATATAGTATGCACAGGAGAACTGTAATTAAACTTCCCCTATAAACAGCATTCTGTCATGAAACGGGAGAACCGGTTGCTACCAGATTTGCATACAGGATGTACGCGAGATGAACTCACGAGTTTCTTTCTTTCTTTCTTTCTTTTTTTTTTTTTTAATAAAATTTAGTTCAAAAAACGTCCACTACGTAGCGAATTGTAAGGCGAATTCAGTTTATGAAATGACTTAAATTTGTTGATAAATTCTAAGAAAAGTTCTTCCAATCAAAAGTATCTCACGTACATTGGATAGACGAACAATGCGTTCACCCGTGTTAGCTGTAGAGCCCTATTGATAGGGGCCATACATGTACAAGGTCCGGCTATTAATTTTCAGGACTGACGTAACTGTAGGAGAACGAAAATCCAGAAGATGGCGCTAATGATTACATATTGAAGAGAGTTTTCTTGCGCATGTGCAGTGCAAACGGCGCCAATCTGAAGTAAATGGTTCTCGGGGAAAGGCGCATTTAAACGTAGCTCTTAAATTCCTGTTGTCGAAGTGAAAATGGAGCAAAGCATTAACATTAAATTTTGCTTCAAATTGGGCAAGACAGCTGCGGAAACCTACGAAATGTTAAAACAAGTTTACGGCGAGGAAGCATTATCCCGCTCAAGAACTTTTGAATTTTTTAAACGCTTTCGGGTCAGTGGGGAAATGGTGAAATGGTGAGGAACGAATATGGAATAAATCTTGCAGTTGCCTAGGTCTTGCGTCAAAATTCGCCAAACCGTCTCTTTGTCCATGTTCAATTCATTGGTGAGTACTCGAATGGTCAATCGACTATCCCATTTCACCAAATGCGAACTTTTTCAATTGCTTCCGGCGTGCGTATGGACTGCGGCCAAACTGTGTTTGGATCATCTTCGACGCTTTCGCGCCTGTCCCGAAAGGGTTTAAACCATTCAAAAGTTCTTGAGCGGGATAATGCTTCCAAGCCATAAACTTGTTTTAATATTTCGTTAGTTTCCGCAGCTGTCTTGCCCAATTTGAAGCAAAATTTAATGTTAATTCTTTGCTCCATTTTCACTTCGACAACAGGAATTTAAGAGCTACGTTTTAATGCGCCTTTCCACGAGAACTACTTACTTCAGAATGGCGACGATTGCACAGCACATGCGCACGAAAACGCTCTTCAATATGCAATCATCCATATCGCCATCTTCCGGCTTTTCGTACTCCTACAGTTATGTCAGTCCTGGAAATTAACAGCCGGACCTTGTATATATATACATAGGGTGCCCCAAAAATGTGGTAATGGGCTTTAATTCTTTCTCTATTAGAGATAAATAAAAAGTGTAAATTTAAAATATCTTCAAAATAAGGTGTGAAATAAGAACCGTTAAAGAAAAATTCCTCTCGTTAATTTTGAAAAAATAACACTTTTTAAATTTGTATATGACCCCAAAAATAAACACTTCCCAACTAGTAAAATGTGCCTCATACACCAATTAGATAACAGAAAATTTGAGAACTATACCTTAAAACGTGTCCGAGATATGAGGATAAATATAACGCTGACTTGAACCACTTTTCCATGGGTCTCGAAGGCAAAAATCACGTCTAATGATCGCATTTCAGGGGTCGTTCAGAAATTATGAAAAAAATAAATCTTTTTCCACTCTAGCAATAAACGTTTACACTCAAAATCATGTATAGTCTCCGATCATCTTTCTCTAAAGATACCTGCTGCGACGTTATGTGATGGAAGAGTCAAATTTGGTATATCCCCTCATTAGTGTATGAGGCACATTTTACTATTCGGAAATGCTTTTGTACGGGGGGCGGCTCACAAATTTAACAAGTGTAACTTTTTGTAAATGATTTTTTCTTAAAGGAGTCTTATTTCGGACCTTATGAACATATTTTTCAATTTACACTCCCACTTACCTTTAACAGATAAATAATTAAAGCCCGTGACCACCTTTTTGGAACACCCTGTATGAATATAGATGATCAGTATTAAAGAAATAAAAGCAGAGGGCAATATTTTAAAGAAAATTATCTTTAATAATTTTGAAGAAAAGAATAGATATATATTTTAGTGGGTCTGAATAAATGTTCAAAAGCGCCAAATCACTTTGCGCCAAAACTTGCTTAAAGAAAAATTGCTAATTAGTAGCTTGATGTGAAGTGACTACTTCAACTGTTCGCTTTGCCTTACATGCTTTCCTGTCCTGAAGAAATGTTGGAAAATAGTTCTAAAACTATGTCACTAATAGTACATACTTAATATAATATATCTCAGATAAGCTCTAAACCGAGACATTATAAAGTAATATATCTACTATAACGTAAAAGAATGCAATACTCTGAAATGTATTCAAATAACAGCAAAACAATTTACCGATCACAAATTTTATGTGATATTTCCGTACCTATTTTTGCTAAGGAAGGAGAGGATGTTTTTATGGTAACGATAAATTTAAGTTAATACCAATAAAAGAATGGAAAGAAAAGAAAATCGTTTTACTTGGGATGCAACGTTGCGCAACAAATGATAATCTGAATATAAATAGAAATTTTGAAAATCTTACACAAATGATGCTTTAAAATAAATTTTAAAAAGAATGAAATCATAATGATGACAATCATACAGTGAACATTTTAAATCACTTTCATTAAATTTTCGTTGTCTAAAGTATGTTTTAAACTGCAAATAAAAATCTTTTCTCCTTTCGTTACTTGATCCTGTTATTTGCATCATTAATTTTTAATCAATTTGAAAAACGATACATTTTATTTGCATCAGAGTTAGATAAATGAAGTCGAGATCGTTTAATATTCTTAATCTCACGGAAATAATATCTAAAAAAAATGAAATAAAAAATAAAAAATAAAAACTGGAAATTTGGATTTTTTCCCCGTGGTTTTGAAAAGTATTTTGATTGATCTAGAAAGTTTTCATAAAAATTATAATATAGTTATTTAGACCTGCATGAAACTGAATTTACGTATATATTTCTATATTGAAAATATGTGTCTAGTTGCGTTTAAAAATCTTTAGTGATTAGATATAAATGAAGAAATAATTTATTTTAATTGTCCATTTTTATGATTATGTAGATATAAGAAAATGCACGTTATGAGGAAACTAACTTAAAAAAATATTGTTCGTTAATCTTTCTACAAACAATGTTAAAAAGTCGATAAAGAAAATAATTAAATAAAGTATGTTCTCAAGAGCTTAATTTTCATAGTTGTTTTATACGCTTAAAATAAATTGTCAAAACGAACGATTGAAAAATTGTGCCTTCTGCATTTTATTATTATTATTATTATTCATAGTAGTAGTAGTATTTAATAATTTCACACAAATCCTGTAAAAATCTTAAGAATTTTTGTTAATAAATAGTGAAAAAAATCAACTTAAAGTTACACATAAATCTTTTTCTTTAAACAGGAAAATAACATTAAGCTTTATTAAATATTGATTTATTTTATTTTTCTTTGTTATTCATTTTATACGATCAAATATTGGCATGGTAGAATGGTACTGTGATTTTAAATCATCACTTTGATTTGCATGATGTTCTATAAAAAACTTGACACTTTTAGTAAGAATTCATTTGTGTACTAACCCTTTAAGAGACTGAGACATAAAATTATGTTTATTGAACATTACATTTACAATTAGTGTAACCAAAAGAAAACAGGTACAGGCTAATTTTTAAATATTTGTACTTTTTTGAAATTGCCTGAAATTACGGCGAAAGTAACTTTACATAGTTTTCGTTTTCTAAGACATGATACGATATTGAATTAATTTTTTTTTATTGGAAGACATGCGTATTGCACAAATGCAAGGCTAATAACTATTTTCAATAATTTTAGATCTATTGATGAAACATCCCAGTGCTTAAGGAACTTCACTAACAAATGTATGACTCCAGTACAAAGAGAAGTTTTAGAGCTTGTAACAGAGGGATCTCAGGCCACAGTCAACGATTTCTGTTCACAAGGTTCTGAGCTTAGAGCAAGTAAGCGGTTTTATTATTATTGTATAAAAAATGCATACAGCTAACGAAACAATTTGAATAACTAACTAGTTATTTCTTCATTCTAAATTAAAGCGGAAAATAATTTTTAGACATTTTTTGTTTCAAATCACGAAACCAAACTGTTTAAAATTCTCTATTATTTTTATGTATCATTAATATTTTCTAAAATAACTTTGTACTACACTCGTTTTTGAAAGTTCAGCATTCATAAATTTAAAATTATACCTCATATATGAATTTTATTTTTCAAGGATAAAACAATAAGAAAGTAACATTTATGGATTTTCACAACTTTACTAAGCGAGGAAATTTCTTGTCACCAGAATAAAGATATAAAAATGCAGCTTTAGTTTGTACGAGAAGTGAATTTTTAGCTTTTCCTTATTAATATTATTGTATGAAGCTATTGCGTTTTACATAATTCAGTAATTATTGCGCTATATAAAGAATTTAGTTTACAATTAATGACAAATGAACGTATAGCAGCTCAAAAATTTCCAGTTTTGATAACATCACCAGCAGCCAGCTAAACTTTCGAAGTGAGAATTATTAAATTTGAAACAGTCATATTACCTAGACAGAAACAGACAACGCTATTGAATAGAAATATATTTTATTTTACTGTTATATGTTCAAAATATCTTTATATATTGTCAGCAATAACACAGAAACTAGCGATAAATAGGTAGCACATTTTTTATCTCGTTATAATCAAATTTAATGAATTTTGAGTGTTATGAAGTATGAAGAACTAATTAAATGTATTCAATAAAAGCGGGGAATACATGTAAATGGATCTTTATAAAATATTCATCTATAATCCCGTATTAAGTCAAACATAAAATCTCAAATGAGACTTATTCATACTAGTAATAAATTTACGTGCAAAGTAATTAGTAACTATCCAACTTTCATAGGTATTCATAAGTATATGTGTAGAGATAAAATATTAATACTTTTGTAAAGAATGGATAATTTAGATTTGCAATTTATGACGATTTTTAATATCTGTTCACAGTTATTCATGCATTTGTTGATAGTTTTAAAATTAGTAGACGTTGAACTACTTTTCTAGTGTGCACAATTTACATTTAATAAATTACTCGATTCATATAAAACATTTATTCATTTTGCAATTAGCTATTCCTCTATCTGAGATAAATTAAACTATTATTGTTAAAGAACCTTATTCATGGAAAATGAAGTGTATAATATACATTGTGAATCAATAGCCAGGTTTTTTTAAAGGAACAAATAAAATTTAATGAGTCTACAACATGGATTTAGAAATTAATGTTAAAACTTCTGTAAAAGACCTTTACATTTTGAAGCGTGAGATAACGGTATTTATTCAATAATCTAGATATCAAATTAAATGTATTACTTGTTTTTATTTTAAGTTAGTTCAAAATCATTGTATGCAGCATTTATTCCTTAGTACAAGATAAAAGAAAAGCTGTCAAATAAATATTGCTTTTAAGGGAAATAATTAAAAATAAATATTTTTGTGACTTCAGGTACAGATAGGTAGTCGATAAGATGTTAATCATATTTCATGGAAAATGTCTATGTCTCTATAGCATTTTTTTAAATAAAACTTTTCTATAATTAGATACACCAAAACTTAAATAAAATTTTAATAGCCAAATCAATCAGTTTCAACGTTGTAAAAATTAATATTGATGTTAATAAAACTACATTTCGTACTTCTTTGAGTTGTTTTTACAAACTATTTCAGTACTGTTTTATTTTTAATATTTGTACTGTGCATAGTTCATATTTTCTAGTTAAGTGAGATATTGTAAATTACAAGAGTAATTAAAAGTTTCTTTAGGTAGTTAAGAGAAGAACTCAATTATGATGAGGGTACTAATTGACCAATTCTACTACACAAATACACTTAAATTCAAGTGAAATAACTTTCATAAACATAATAAACTTTAATTGATCATCATAATATATTTTCTTAGAATTCTTGAAACATGCCCGTTGCTTGGGAGAAGTTCATGCCGACGACACTATGAGAGATTGTATGGTGGACATGCAAGTTGCAGTGGAAGCTGTCACCACTGTTAAGTTCGACAAGAGAGTTGGAACATTGTGCTGGTAATTTTTTATATCCTTTGTTTTATTTATTTTTTATTTGCGTGTTGAAATTGCATTTTAAGTTATACCGATGGATTTTTAATATATATTTATGATCATATACATGAATATATTACATATCGGTTAATCTGTCCTATCTTCTAAATAGTATTATTAGGTTGAGGCATCAATTAAAATTAAATTAGAACTTTTTAATTAAGTGATCGTAATATCGATTGGGAAGTACAAAGGGATACAGAAAAATCCAGCGTCCAGAGCATTGATGATACTGTATTGATATTAAAGTTTTTTATTTTAATAGAAATAATTATATATTAATTTAATAATTGCATTGCTGGGCCAGTGATGTAACAGGTAAACATTCGTTTATCTATCTTGCAGGTTCGAAAAAATAATGTGATTTTGGAGCATGGATACAAATAAACTAATTGCTTCAGGAGCTTGAAGATTTATTGGTTATTCTTTCAAAATCTGCACTGAAAAAGTATGTTCTGTTGATTCAACAAAATTTTTGTTGGTCCTATTTCAAAGAAATATTTCTGTTGAATCAACAGAATGTTTGTTAATTCAACAAAATATTTGTGGAAAACCAACAAAATTATTTGGTTGAAATAATTCAACAAAATTTGTTGGAGTTAGCAAAATTTTGTTGAATTCAACAAAACATTTTCTTCCGTGAGTATTTTACATTGTAATAATCCACAAATCTCTATAAGCTACGCATTTTTTTTTGTCTTCTTAAATATCGAAAAGTTTGCAAAATATACCACAACTTGAAAAATGCTGTTGTCTAATTCCATGCTTAATAATTTTCCTGGAATTTTCATTAAAGGTGAAATTTTCCCGTTCATTTCGGTAGTTCATATTATGAACAATATTCTTAATTTTTTAAAGTCTCTGGGGAAATTACTTTATTGTAATTTGTGCATGAGGACTCTGAAGTGTGTTTTGTTTCATCGTACTACAACCTTAAGTATAAATGTGTGATAAAATGCAGGAAGATCTCCAAGAAAAAATTAGTTATTTGAGAGGTAAATATGCAAAACGGGTGCCGAAACAAAAAGTACGGTGGGCCTACATGGTTGGAAATAACAAGCAGTAACATTCTTGAATACCAGGCATGCCAAAGATAGAAAAAGAAATATTAAAGCTTGTGGACTATAGCTGGCACTGAATTTGCTTGACGACATAAGAAATACTGCAAGTTTACAGATATGCTTTAAGCGGGGCTATAATTCGAAGGCCAAAAGTGGATTCCCTGGGAACCCTGCTAAGAGGGGAGCGAATATCAAATTTTGTTTATAGGAAAAGGGAGTCTTAATTAAGTTTTTCCCCGTTGTGACATAAATTTTAGTTGTGATACTGACTTCAGAACTGCGAAAGGCTAAGCCAGATTTCAACACCACCATCTTACTATTTTGGCGATAAATTACTGTTCCTTACCGATTAAATTTCAGTGATCTATATAACGCACAAGTACTGAAATTATTTAATGCCAAACCGGTTTACTATACTGTAAATTGTGGGCTGTTTTTTAGAAGAAATAGACGCAGAGATGATCTGAGACTTAGAAGTATCGTATCAGTTACAGAAAGCTAATATATAAAAACAAACAACAAAAAAAATCAAGAGAAAAAATGTGATAAATGTGAGAATGAAAAAAAAAGTTATAATTTAGAATGGGAAATTGAATGAACAATTAATTAAAATTATCTGATGAATTTCGTCACAAAGCTATCCATTAATTTTTTAGTTTATAAATCAACTAAAAAATTAATCGATATCACCAAGTGCTTTTCTACATACTGTTAGAAGTTCACCATTATTAATGCTTTTTAAAAACTTTCAAATATGTAACTTATCGTGAATTCTTAATTTTCTCTCTATTTTTTTTTAAATCCATGCATGCGAAGTAAACAGTATGATTAATTATTAGCTTATTATATATTACCAGATAGAATTTATTTTTTTCTCTTCTAACGCCAGTAGACATTATTCAGGTTTAAGATTAATGATGAATTGGCTGGGAAAGTAGATTATGTTTGAATTATGTGATTTATCTTATTGATGGCTTCCCAGTAATCTGGAAGAGACTTACGGAATGAATTCCTAACTTTTGCAGAAAAGTACAGTATTTTAATATATAGGTCATATTTATGGTTTGAGAAATAAGGGCTCAAAGGAAAACGAAAAATAAACATCTTATATGTGTAAAGCTCAACAAATTGAAAAAACACAATTAACTTTACTAATTGATAAAATTTTGAAATACTGATTGTGGGAAAAAAGTTTTCAGAAATCAGTTGCTGCAGATTTTGGATAGTAAAATTTTGCTTTAAACTCTTCAGTGACAAAAAAATATGTATCTTTTCTC
Source organism: Cheiracanthium punctorium (assembly GCA_038373885.1). Lineage (NCBI taxonomy): Eukaryota > Metazoa > Arthropoda > Arachnida > Araneae > Cheiracanthiidae > Cheiracanthium > Cheiracanthium punctorium. Next base: position 104,353 of record JAWZYV010006179.1, read on the forward strand.
CATTTTACAGAAACAAAAACACACTATGTTTATATTTTTATGTTTTCTTTTCAAAGAGTAATAGAATATCAAATATTTTTAATGATCTTTTTCCATGAAATTGCCAACAATCCGTCTTAGCCTTCACTGTTAGCGTATAAATATATGGAATGTATATCAGTACGCATAAGATTGTAATAATCAATATGCAATTAAAAAAATTGCATAGATTCATTCTGATAATTTCATATAAAATTCATTTTTGTAGCAGCATTTTTAAGTATAAAGTCTGATTATTCCAAATTGCATTTCGGGAAGTCTTAAAAATGATAAATTTATTTATTTCTATTCTTTAACTTTGTTTTTGTGAGTCTGAAATAAGCGGCATCCAAAAGGACTTTTAAAAAAACTTGCAATGCTAATAGGGGAGTGAATATTAAGCAGATTATTTGTCTATAAGTATGATTTTAATTGACAGTTTGCAAAAAACTTCATTTCTCAAGCTCCTGAAAATAAATTGATATTGAATTTTTACTGCTACAAAATGATTCAACGAAAACAAATTTAATACACGTCATTGATGATAATAATATGACGTAACTTGTATTTTATTTTTTAAATTAATTATTTGCTACTAAAGTTTTGGCGTATTTAGAATTTTAACCCTTGCAGTGAAAAAAATTTACCCAAACGGCGAGTTTTAATATTTCCTTAAATTGCCAGTTAATTTTCCCATAACGGTAATTTTGTAAGATAGTACGTTCTTCGCAAAGTAACACATGTCTCTTTTACGATGTTGACAAAATTTCTACTTTTATTTTTATTTAAACATACACCTCGTCACATTTTACACCGCGAAATACACTGTTAGATAAACGGCCGAACTTTTCATTTTAACCTTAAAAGACATAGCAGAAGCTATTTAATAGTTGCAGCATTAGAAGGTTCATCTCCATTCTTTCAATTGCACGCTAGTTTATGCTAATAGAATAGAATGTGATAAAATGACACGCTCTCTCTTTTGCAAGGTTGTTTCGTGTTTATTTCAACAAGATCAATGAATATCTTGCACTAAATCTAGAAGCTAAGAAAAAGATTCCAAAAATTGATATTAAAATTCATGCAAAAATTAGTTTCACCAAATTTTTCATAATAGTTTTCCGGATGTTATATTTTGGCTGCTTGATTGTGTGCAGAATCTTCATCCATCATAGATACATTGCGTTTTTGGGACATAAACAACAAGCCTTTATTCAGTTTTAGTACGTTAAACAATAGTTAACAATACGGTTAATAATACGTGAAGAAGGATGTCTTTGAAAGAATAAAAATGCAAATGGAATACTGCTATGATTCAATATCTGCTGAACACTCTTCAATAGTTTTAATCAAAAGTTCAGTTACTTTTCTAGCACACCCTGTATCATGACGGTTCTGTTCCCTGTTCAAAAGAATGCTTAGCGTAAGAGAGTCATATTCACACAAGCTTGCTGAGTTTGGTAGTTTGAAGTGCACTATTAAAAAATTGGTGCAACATTTCACCAAAATATGGTGCTAGAAAAGCAGTCTTCATAAGATGGGCGAGATCTTCTTCCAACATTTGGTGCTCCACCAAAGTGTAGTTAAACTTCAGCACCAAATATTGAAAGAAGTTTTACTTGAAAAATTGCCTCCATAAGATGATGAAACTTTGTTTTAACAATATGTGCTCAGGTTTAACCACACTTTGGAGGAGCACCAAATGTTGGAACAAGGTTTCACCATCTTACGGAGGCAACTTTTCAAGTGCCATGTTTTGGTGAAATGTTGCACAAAATTTTTAATAGTGTACCTTTTCAAATGTTTTGACCAATTAAAGGGTTAGTGAAAAATCTAATTTAATTATGTTGATCTAACTGTTTTATTTCCATCAACAGTGGATTCCGACGATTCTTGGAATGCGGTGAAAAGCTCACTGAACAAAAGTGCGGACGTGAAGCTGTTGAAATGGGCAGAACCATCTCAGAGCTTGCCGTCACTGAACTCCCCAACGTGGTCTGCAATTCTTTCGATCCAACCAGCTCCCAGTGCCAAGCTTTGCTTCCAGCTAAAGGAGCAACTCCAAAGGGTACTCAGTCAAGCTCTCAACTCGCACGTCTCCTGGCTACTGCTCTTGGAAACTAAGAACTGATTGATAAAAAAAAATTGGCATGCGCCATTTTGGTGTGAACTGTGAAATGCATGTTTCCGCTTTGTGTGTACATCATTATTATCTCCAGAAAATGTTAAGAAAGTGGTATGATATCTACGTAGACATTTGGTAAACATGTTGCGCCGTAAATGCTATGTTTGTATTCCGTTATGGAATAGATATATAGCAGTGAAATGTAGCCTCCAGTTGGCTACCGATTTGTAACTAAAAATTTCCTGCAACGTACTCTGAATATTAATACAAAGTGGGTGGCAGGTTAAATATTATTTAAAATCTAGGTATTATAATAAACGAAACAATACCATGGCAATATTATTAACACCTTTTAAATTAATACATTTTAATGTGACATTTCCTTAAATCAATTGCATATAAAAAAATACACATTTGCGTAGTGTATTAGGAGTTAGAAAAATATAGCTTCGGCAAAATAACTTTAAACTTAGAAAATACTTCTTTTTTTCAAAGTAACGTCCTCTACTATTGAAAGTAATTTATAATTTTTATGACACATGAAAAAGCGTATCATTTTAGGCAAAATTTTATTTTGGAATTTGCTGTTCTAAATCTAGTTCTTGAATGAAATCTAAACATACAAACGTTGTCTCAATATATCCAAATACTGATATTGATAGTTTACAAATTTTTATTCTTCATTCATGATATCATACAAAATTCTCATATTTTATGAATAATATCTATATTCTTAAAATGATATGAATAGAAATATCAGGGACATTTTTAAGTAAACATAAAAGCAAAATTTGACAAATAAATGCTACGTAGAAAATGCTAGTTTAGAGCTGTTATGAACCCCACTCCCTTTGCAAATATTAATTTTTCATGTTGCCACTTTTAGACCTATGCACCAAAAACCTTGGATTCAAGGTTTTTAAAGTGAGATTTTGGTTGCGTAGATTATTTATTTATTTATTTATTTTCAAAATATGCTTGTACATTTTCAGTATGACGATGATGTTTACATAAAGTGGAAATAGCGTCGTTTTGTAACTGTAAAAAAAAATAAATAAATAAAAAACGTAAACAAGAACCATTCCTGCTGAAAGTAGAAATCTACTTCTTTCAGTATCTTTTACCAAATATTAAACTACATTCAAATGTGTTTGACAAACTATATTAATGATAACTAAATAACTAAAATGAAAAAGTGAATTTACGAAGCTCTTATACTTGTAAAGAAAAAAAAATATATAAAAAAATTAAAAAAGCAAAAAAAATTAAAAAATTAAAATAAAACAAAATAAAAAAATTAAAAAAGAAAATTGTTGCATTGAAGTAAAATATTTTTCAATATTACTAATTATCCAGTCGTTTTCATAATTGACTGTGCAACGTATCAACTTACAAGCGTTTCAAAATACTGTGGCTGGTGTACTTACTTATTGAACCACATCTTCATTCAAATAGCAAATATAAAAAGAAAGCTTTTGAAAATATTTGTTTTGCAAACCGCATTCATTTTGGTGAATGGTATGCAATACGAATCAAGCAAAAGAGAGTTGAAAATGAATGTATTTGTTTATATCATAATGATTGCAAAACAAAGCAATACACATTGCATTATCAAAAGCAATTTAGGCTTGCTGATTTATTTTACTTATTCGGAATATTCGGAATTACTTATTGAAAATTAATAAAAGTTTCCAAATGCATGAAATTCAAATGAGGAATTAAAGTACAGTACTCTAAAAGTATCTGACTGATAAGAAACATCATATATAAATGCTAATTCAATGTGTCTCCTAAGATTCAATTCATCCACTTTCCTTACTTCTAAAAACTGTACGGAGAATTCCATTTCAACATGATTGGTTTTATGCAAATCGAACCTTTTCTTGTCTCAGTAAGATCGTTTATAGAACTTTTTAGGCTTTATTTAACAATGAAACATGTCTGACCTTTTCAGATCTTGCGCACAAATTATTAATTTTCCAGCAGTTTCAACATCCTAAGACTTTTCTATAGTCCGCAAAATAATATTCTAACATGAATATTTAACATCCTTTGTGTTTCTGCAGATGTTATCGTGTATTTATTGAAAATACTTTCCGAATGTAGACAATTTTCTTTCTCCTACAGAATTTCCTGTATAGAACTGTTGCGTGTGTAAAAAATAAAATAAAATAATACAATAAAAGAATGTGTCGTTTGTTTTGTTTCACATTTATACACTCGTTGGTTTGTTAAATCTGTATTGTATTAATTCTCAGGTGCAATCAGTAAATAAATGAACTGAGGATCTCTTTCATGATTCTTATAATGTTGCTTGTATTTGCATAGTCAATTATTCCAGTCTTGCCATATTCATAGAAATGTCTTGCCTATTATTTGTACCTCCTTGACATCGATGAAAATGTACAAGATGCGGAAGCATCATATGGAAGCAGGTCGAACTATAATTCTAAAATTCATAATATTACAAATTTTGTCATAGCCTAAATCTTTTTGAAGCAGGAATCTAGTTTTCCTTGTAATTTGTAGTACATTATATTATACGAGAATGTGCATATCTGCGAGATGCCAACTCACGTAACCAAATATATTGTTTATATATTGTTCAGCTTTTCCAGAAAAAAAAAATCCGTCATAAATCCTCATTATAGAGAAAAAAAAATAACTAAACTATATTTACAACTAACTTGCACCCGTTCTTCGTACAGGAAGATACAAGTATATTTCCAACGCGCGTATTTAAAAGTATTTTATTTGATTGGAGCAGTCAAACCATTTCCCTGTCACCGATAACATTTACACCTTACAAGTTCATCTAAACAAAAATTTAAAAAAAAATTCACTTTTCATTGTAGAATTTTGCCCCAGTTTAGTTCTCAAGGCAGCTGAGGCAGCATGCGGGTATATATTTACTCAAGGAGAGCTTTACATAAGGAACAAAATTCAGAAACAAGGTATGCATCGCCTTTGCCTAGGAATGTGTACAAAATTTCAAACCAATCACTCTGGTCATTTAGGAATAAACGTTGAACATATATAAACACATGCAAACATTCATCCATTTTTATTTGTATAGATTTTTACAAAACAGATAAAAACTACTGATAGCCATTGTAGGACCACAGTGACCATGAGTGGCCTTAAACTTACAGTTACTGATCACAAATGCATCCCCTGAACTACTGTCGGCTTGTCATTAGGGAGCCAGACGGGCCTGGCCTCACACTTTACCCACCATCAATTAAAATCTGTTCCTATTGTGTAGCACAGTTCCTTTAATAATTTACCTTTACTGAAAAATATGCATGCATTTTATTCTAGTTCAATATCCATTTAAAAAAAATACTTAAAAAACGATAGTAGGAGGAATTTTCGCCAATCGGTAGCTATTGGTGAAATTTATGTTCAGTAGGAAATCATTTTTTATTTGAGTGATCTATTTTTTTTCCTTCAGTTACGAAATGCATATGTGTAAATGTACTTTATATGTTAATACTGATTTTAAAATAAAGAGGTCGTTTAAATTTATCTATAAAGAACATAATAAAGAAACACTCAATGTATCTTTCTGTTGAGTAATAGAGCAAACATTTTTTTAGCAACATAATTGTGTTTTTAATGCAACCATAATTAAATAGAAAATATAGTAATTTTGATAAACATTTTTGCTTGAAAAATGTCAAGCACTTACACAGTGTGCATGGGAGATAGCTTGCTCTATATGTATATATATATTCCTTTTTATAACTGCCATTATTTTTTGGGCCCCGCCACTGAAACAGGTCACAAGCTGCCACTGCCCTGAACTACTGATCTACGAAAGCTCAGGTACATCCTTTAAAATTGCTGAGTAAGGGCCTACGAAAATGAAAATAAAGGCAGTGCTTTGTTAGTAGATAGCGTTTACTTTTATAGTAGGTTCGCGAGACACGATTCTGTAAAATTACGTAAACTAGTTTGTCCAGTAAATAATAATGTACTAAATGCTAAATTATTATTATTATAAATATGGATAATACGATTGTATAAAGATTTAATAATCTGGAGTTTGAAAGACCCTGCAAGTAAGGAAAACTTTATCGCCTTCCATAAATGGTAAAAAGAATGGTTTTTTGAGAATTCAAGTGGAAGAGACACGAATTCTCAAAAAACATTCTCTTTACCGCTTTAGTTAAGTGGAACTTCAGTTTACTACTGATGATTATGTATGGCTATGGTGTTATTGACATTCATCACCGTAATTGCGAAGATTATACATCATATTGAATTTCCCATACTTTTGATTCATATACTTACTTTAACGCCACATTTCAACAATTTTTTAAGGACATATTCTTTGTTAAAATACACTGCTGGCCATCGTAAATGCAACACCCTGAAGGAAGCATGCAAATAATATGAAATTTACAACATGCATTAGCTGAGGTGAGATATGCAAATGATTAGAATTTCAGCGCAGACGCACATCAAGCGCGCCTGTGGCGCCACCTCAAAGCGCTATTTAAGGCTTGGAGATTTCGACGGTTTCAAGTACAGCAATTGTGTTTTTCTTGCTTTTTCTTCAAAAAAACGATAAATTATGCCTCGTAGGAAACAACGATCATCTTTTGATCAAGTATCCGAGTTTGACAGAGGAAGGATAGTGGCATACCGAGATTGTGGGTTATCTTTCAGGGAAATCGGTCGTCGTATTGGACGAAACCAAACAACTGTGATGCGGATATGTGATCGTTGGGTGCAGGAGGGTACGACGGACAGACGTGATCGACCGCATCGACCTCAGTGCACCACGTCACGTGATGACAGGCAGATTGTACGCATGGCAGTGACGGACCGCTCAGTCACATCACGAACCATATCACAGCAGATTCAGTCTGTAACGCATCATCCAGTGTCTGCGCGTACCATTCGACGTCGTTTACAGCAGAATGGTCTGTCCGCAAGACGTTCGTTGCTTTGTCTACCTCTGACGCGGAACCACAGACGTCTCCGCCGCCAATGGTGCGATGAAAGAAGGATGTGGACGACAGAATGGAATGAAATTCTCTTTACTGACGAGTCACGCTTCTGTATGCAACACCACGACGGTCGGATTCGAGTCTGGAGACACCGTGGAGAGAGGATGCTGAACAGCTGCATTATGCACCGTCACACTGGTCCTGCACCGGGTATTATGGTATGGGGCGGTATCGGATATCTCTCTCGCACTCCTCTAGTACGCATTGCCGGTACTTTAACCAGCCAGCGCTACATCTCCGAGGTGTTGGAGCCAGTTGTCCTTTCTTACCTTCAGGGCTTGCCAACAGCCATATTTCAGCAGGATAATGCACGGCCACACGTGGCACGCATTGTCCAAGGGTTCTTCGTCAATCACCAGATTGAATTGCTTCCCTGGCCGGCGCGCTCTCCGGATCTTTCGCCGATAGAAAACATGTGGTCCATGGTTGCTCAACGACTGACCCAGAGTTCATCCCCAGCTGTCACACCAGATCAACTTTGGCAACGTGTGGAAGCTGCTTGGTCTGCTGTACCCCAAGAACACATTCAAAGTCTCTTTGAATCAATGCCGAGGCGTGTGGCAGCTGTGATCTCCAACAACGGCGGCTACTCTGGGTACTGATTTTGGCAGGAACCACGCTTCATAGAATGCTGTAAATTTAATCATTTGTTACTTGGTCAACATGTTATCTACACAATAAATTTTGTTGTGATATCTCTTGTTTTTCTTGGTGTTGCAATTTGGGTGGCCAGCAGTGTATGTATCTATAACGACGAATAAATATGAATGCATAGATTTTTATCATATTGATAAAACTAAAATTTTGTAATAGAAAAAGCCAGTATTCATCAAATTTGAAGAAAATACACTGGTGCCTAGATGCAAGGCGTATCTGACAGTTTTGTGAATACTGAAGAAAATCTTTGTCAAAATTGCGTTAAACGTCATGTGCGAGTGTAACACTTATAAAATACGAGGACAATGCAAGACAATAGTAGTATCTTTTATTATACACTTTAATAGCTTGAACTTTAGTATAAAACTCTTTTATGAGAAACTTATGAAAAAATCTCGGTTAGTCGGACAAGCTGCACCTGTTATGGCAGGCATTATGCATAATTTCTAAAACTTTGCACAATGCCTGCCTGCAAGCAATTCTTAGCGTTACGGATGGCTCTTTTATGTTCTTACGAGATTGCTGATAAGTTGATTCAGTTCAGATATCTTTTTACCATACGAAAAGTGACTGAAGTCAAAACTAGCAGCAAAACAGGGCCAGAACTTGCCTGTACATCATTTAACAGACCTCGTCTAAAATATATGGATATTTACACAGCTGTCTAGAACAACACCTATCCACATAATGATTTCCCTAACAGAAAAATTTTCTCTGGATGTTGATATATATTTCCTTATCTGTTCTACTCTTCAACTACGTTCGTTTGCTGTTTTTCGTCGAGTTTTATGTTCTAAGATATCGCTATCTGACGAGAATCAGCTTGCAGACAAGACGTGTTTTACCATCGCTCGTCACTGAACGATCTTAAACAACAACACTAGAGTTTGGGTCTACTCTCGCAAACTCTAACACTAATGAACCAGACTCTAGTGTAGAAGAGGAGGTTTATAAGCAGATGTTCAGGAAATGATAAATACTGGTCGTGTGGCATAAGAATCATGAGTAACAAGTCAACCTGAAAATACATAAAAATAGATTTCCCTCTATGTCGGTGATTGAAATCGTCACCTAAATGAGATTGCTTTGGAATTTTTTTCGTAGTCACTTATGAACCAAAGGGAAAATTACGTTTTAAAGTGTTTTATAATCGATAGCATAATTTACCGTAACTGCTATAATTAGGGTCCAGCTAAAACTAATTGCTTTTAAAAGAGGTCTGAAACGTTATTTTATATGTAAAAAAAAAATCCATACTTAAATTCTGTGAAGTTGATAAATTTAGAGTGAACTTTTTCTTTTCACTGCTCTGATATTGACTCTGAAAACACTTTATATATATTTCTAGAACAGCAAACGGGAGCATGAAAGATGAATTGATATTTTTCACATCCTTCTCACGTATTTACACAAGAACGTCATGTATATTTCTAACTCGAATCTGATTTGTTGGGAAATTTGACCCACAAATTCATACAATCTAGAAATTTTCTTTAACCAAACTGCTTTTTTAGCTTTCTTTCATATCTGCAATTGCAATTTTACTAGTAAAGAAGCGCAAATCCAATACCCACACCCTTAAGAAAGAGCTAAGGAAAATTATACAAAATGTTTCTTTGTCTTTTTCTGGTGTAATTTCCTGTCCAAAGTATGTTCTTAGCCGGTCAGCAACGTGCAATTTATATTGCATCATGCGGGGATCTTTTCTGCACATCGAACGTGCTGCTTAGTTATTACGAATATCACCCGAGGAAGTTCTCACGTTGTAACTGCCTGGAGACAACTAACCCCGTCATTTTTTTCTCATCAAAGTGCGTCATAAGCACACACCTGCATACCTCAAACGTTATCCTTATGTATTAATTGGATCTCGGGAAAGTAAAAGTGAAAGAACACTAACATACTTATTACAGAGATTTATTAAACTTATAATTCTACGGTTACCATGATGAAAGACTGCACGTTGTTTTAATGATATAGAAATACACCAACCTGTGTAATGAAAAAAAAAAGGTTGTTCTTAATTGATGGTTTATTAATGATACGATGTTAGGACACAGAAATTCATTTTTATTTTTAATACAAAATATTACTATTTTATTACACTGTCTATTAATTACGCAGCCATTTTATTTGTCGATGAATGAAGCTCCGTTTATAAAAGTGGTGTCTGCTAATAAGCAACAGGATATATTGTACACATATGTGAAGACTCTTAAAAGCCCTAACGGCTAAATACGGAACTTCTACAAATTATTGATGCCAATAAAAGGAGGTCTATTAAAAAGATTCTGTTTGACGTTATCGCGTAATGAGAAAGTTTCATTCCATGAACATGAGTACTCTTAAAATCGAAAGCAAAACTTAGAATGTTTCTAAGAGATATCTGTTAATTGTGCTTTCGTTAATTCAAATCAATCTAGGTAGAAAATTATAGTCTTTTTTTATTTCAAATACTTATGTGTATATCCATACAGTTATGAAGGTAATATAACTGCTATTAGTGGTTATGATACGGTGACTGATAACTGACCGTAAGTCTGTTGATTTCCTCTTCTTCAACAATGAAACTGGTCAGAATCAAGGAGAGTGAAACCACTATCATATAGTGCTCAGTGTAAACTCTTGGTATTCAGAAGTATAGAAATTTGATTTCAAAGTACTACCTAGCAAAAAAGATATTTAAGCAATGGGAATACATTCAGAAAAGAAAAAAAATCTAATGATTGTCTCAGAGAAAAATTCTGTTTTTGTATAAGCGGGTTGAAGAGCTAGACACTGAAGTGATTCAGGTGGTCTTGCTAGTGTTCTAATATTATTTATTTACCTATTACCATGCAGTCGTAGTGAGCGATTTGCTACTAATGAGATACGGTAGTATACGATAACCATTTGCAAAAGGTTTCCAGTATAACCCCCCCCCCCCTCCTTAAAATGCCTGAAAGTCATCTTGACTTCGCTGTGACTTTCATGCATTTCATGTTCGTATTGTTATTTTCCGACGAATATGTGACATCGATTAGAAGTAACAGTTTGACTTGAATATGAGTTCTTTTTACATGACTATGATAAATCATATCTGTCACTGTATTCGCAATATAACTGGAAAATAATGACTCTGCTTTCAGTAATTCACATTGAGACTTCAAATTCATGTTGAATATCTGTCTTTCAGAAAGTGTGATCAAAGCGAGTTAAACGTGACATCAGATTGACGTCATCGTCGCTACGTTTGCTACTGAACATGTTTTAGCATTAAACTTAATATCATAAAGACCAATGGCCCTGTTGATAAGGCACATATCATCGGCTGATTAGGCACATATCATCGGGAGATGGCTGAATTGTGCAGATCCTGAGTTCTGGTCACTCATTTGGATGTCGATCTAACGGTCTGGGGTTTTGGCCCGTTTTCTCCAAATGTAACGTGAGTACGCGTTAGAGCCCCTTGAAAATTGCTCCAACCAAAGCACTTCTCTCTCAGGCAGATAGCTCTTCTGTAGCTTTTCTTTAACTAAAAGCCAAGCATCATCTAAAAAAAAAAAAAAATATTTCTATGATAAACGCCTCTCAAATCAAATCGCTACAACTTTTATTGCTTTTTTTAAAATAAAATAAAGGAGTATAGGATTTTCGCTTTCAAATAATCTACCGTTTCTTTAATAAATGTAAAAAAAAAATACATAATTTGAAAAAAAAAACTGTTTTGTGAAATAACATTCTTTATTGAAATAATTAATTTAAACTCTTAATTAATGATATGCAAAAATTTTTCATGGACATTAGAATAATCCAATAACCTAAATTTGCTAAAATTAAATGATGGTTAAATAGAAATCTTATTTTATAGAATTCCTTTGAAAAAGAAAATTTTATCCTTTGGTATAGAAAATTAGTTGTGTGAAAATCAATTTGTTTGGAAGCACTACTTCTATTTTAGTTTTCTTTCAGTAGTATTAATCATAATTTTGATAAAATATATTCTATGCATAAAACATTTTAACAAAACAAAGTAAAATACAATACAAAAAGAGACACACTGCCAAGAAAACTTCTCTGTATGTTTTTTTAAATATAGTGGGTTCTTCCTTTAATGAAATATTTTATTTACCTTTTATGTGATTTAAAAAAATCAAGTAAATAAAATTAACAGTTGCACAGAATTCCAGAAAGGAAGAAGCGTTTAATTTGGTAATAGTCTATTAAATTAAATTAAATGTAAACTTATTCATATATTTATGTCATTAATAAAATATAAGTATGTAAAATTTAACTCTGAGCACAGTTGAAATAAGGGAAATAGCGTAGGAACTGTTTAATAGGGAAATATTTTATCGAAATAATCGCTATATCACTTTACAGTAATAAACTTTCAAAAATTTCATTAACTGTGAAATTGCAATAAGAAATATGTTCACTAGAGTACTAAAATAGTTTTAATATTTAAAGTATATTTTATTAATTGGTATGTTTACAATGAAAACTTACAATAAGACATTAGCCTGTGTTAAAATAGAAAACGATAAATTCAAATTTACAATGATGCATATGTGCTCTAAAAGTAATTATACTTCTAAAGAACGGTCCTAGATTTTGAAATATGAACAAATATTGCAGATTTATAAAAATATTGCAGCAAATATTGCAGAAATATTGCAGCAATTTTGCAGAACAAATATTGCAGATAGATTAAACATAAAGTTATGTTCGTAGTCTGAATTTCGCCTGGCTACTCAGGCAAATAATACTCAAACTGCCATGCATGTGGATATTAAAGGTGCTGGATTAGCATAGCGTGCTAGATTAGTGACATAAACTACTGGAGGGATAGGGTTACAAAATGTTCTTTTCACATATCTTAAACTAAAAAAAAGCGATACCCACAAAATTCTTGTCGTAAATTGCAACACTCACGAATACCTAAAAATCAACATTTCAGGAAATTTTGAAATTCGTCCTCCAAAGAAGGGTAGATCACGCCTCCCCCTTTATTTTCTTCATCCTTCTTGAAAGTAAAAAATATCTATAACATTATTGCTTTAAATTGAAACAAATGTAAATCCTAGCGGCCCAGGTGGTGTAGTGTCTGAAGGACTCTTCCATGTTCCCGGATTCAGTTAGGAGGCTAACTTGTCCGTTAACACCATAACTGAATTAGGGTGCCTTCATAGGGAAATGAATTAGGGGTAGTCCTTCATAGGGGGTAACTCTGGCTGCCTACTGGATGCTCTCATAATAAAATGACCAGTAAATTGGGCCTTAGTACTAGCGAATACTTTATGAGCAAGTGCCCCGCCTTTTGAAAAAAATGAGTTCTAAATTTAGGTTTGGCTTGTTTGTACTTAAAATCTAGTAGAAAAAAATATTTATTTAGATTTAATGTAGAAAAAAGCGACATTATACTTTCTGGTACACCCAGCAGTTTCCATTTCACTAAGTGAAAGTTAAGTGTCCTAATTCTTTGTTTCGGATCTTTCAGTTATACTCTAACAGTACTTGCGTATATTTACTTTCATTTTATCGCAGAAAGATCAACACAATTCATTACACGGTTGCGAAAAGCCATTATAACATAAGGCTTCCTCAGAATCAGATACACATTTTTAAGATAAAACATCATTTTTCTCCTTTTTTTGTGACAGAAAACTTATCTTTCAGGAAGTGTTTGGTTTATCTTCTTTTTTATTTTTCCCTTTGAAGAAAAAAATCAAAATACATCGTGTCTAGTATAAAAACAAAACTGGGACAAGCAGCAGTGCAGAGACATAACTTTTCTGATGACTTTATATTTTGTGTAAATAGATTTAAAAGAAAAGTGAATCTATTAACCCAGGTCTCTTCTGACAACAGTTCAAAGAGAATCTCTCTTAACCGTGTCAATAAAAGGCGGAAACTATTATTGAAGCAGGAAATGAAAATGTAACAGCATATTTTCTCTCGATGGATAACCAGATAAAAAGAAAACGAACAAACATCTTACCGTAACATTAGGTATTGACAGATATTAGAGAAAAATGCCGCCGTGATTTATTCAGGTTTCATACAAGGCAATGTTTGCTAACTGCACTGAACCCACAAAATATCCCAAATAAATGTGATGTCCTGATATAGTTGTTCAAACTTGGATTAGCACGTTCAGCATTTTCATATTAAGTTTATCCTATTTATTTATTGATTACTTACCATTTGTTTCACTTAGCATTGACATTTTAACTGTAAAACGCTATTTTGTTCTTGTTAAGTTCATTTCTTGGATCGATCCCTTATGTTTATGTTTACTTTATTAAGGCATTTGCGTTCAGACTGTTTGCATGATTTTCTCCAATTTTTTGTTGGTGTCAGCAGTAACAGGTAAGCTTCTGACATGAAATGCGTGAACGAGAGATCGTTAAAAAAGTCTGCATAAAAGGTGAAATTTTAATTCTCATTTGGGCATCTAAAAGTTTTTTGAGGAAATAAGATTTATTTCTCGATAATTAAGGCCAAAAAAAAAATCAATAGCATTAACAACATTTTGTGACAGACAATCGAAGTGCTACAATTTGAGCGTCCCGTTAAAGTGACGCTAGGCTCAAATGGGTTAATTTAGTGAACCAAACCGTTATTTTATATTTGCTTTTTTACTTTTTTCAAACAAATATATTTATAGTTTATTTACTATATTATTTTATAGAACCAATCTGTTATCTTAAATTTACTTTATTAATTTTTGGAACCAAACCATTATGGCTTATTTATTGTATTACTTTACAGAACAAAACTGTTATTTTATGTCTACTTACTCAATCCATTTCTTAAGTATTTCAGATAAAAAATTTCTGTTCTCTAGACCGATAAAACTGAATCTTGCGCAATGCGTCAAGAAATGTTTTTTAAGCTGCACTAAAGTCGACATTCACTATAAACAGCTCTAATCCAGAGACGAGAATCCAAGAACAAGCTATTAAAATATACCAGCTTCCTCGAATAAAAGCATTTCACTCAAAATTCCGCCTAAGTATTCTAAAAAGGAAATTCTTCCAAACACTTCTGTACACTGATAACACAGAACTTTCGTATTTTTCAGTTAATTAATGACGTCAGTTTTCGCTTGAGAAGAAAGAAAATGACGCTTTTGTATATTTATACGTTTTACATAAAACGATCGTTTACTAGTTTTTTAATGAAAACGGAACATGTGATTGAACTACTCTTAAAATGATCTTTTAATTTCACTTTAATAATATTTCGTAACCTAGTTTCATAATTAAAGTTAGATTGAAAAAACGGTAATTAGAATATCCAAATAATTTTTCTGGTGTGAATGAACCTGGTATTTAGTTTATAAGCATATATTAATATAGGTTTCATTTTATCGTTCTTTTTAGGAAACAGTTTTTGCCAATAAATTGTTTCAAATTTTAATGAGAAAGTCATCTAATTTTTTTTACAAATATCAGAGGTTTATTGTTTAAATAAACGTTACAATTTAAATTACACAATCTTTTTATTCAGTTCTTTTTTGTTGCACGTTCAATGAAAAGTTTGTAATTAGTTTCAGAAATCTCGGAACAAAAATTGTGGTAATTTTTGTTAATTAACTGTGAATTCAAAGCTGGCACACATTCGAACGTGGTTTTCTAATTAGAAATATCTGACCTGTTTTTTACTCAGCGAAGCTTAATTTTAGCACTGCTGTTTCTTTTAATTTCTTTTGTTAGAAATGTTTCTCATCTGGTTCTCAGAGTAAGAAGAAAGCAAATCGAAACGGTTGCAAAATTTTTTAAGTTTGAATTTTTTTAGCATTTGTTTTTGTTTAAATTTTATATTTCAATGGAATGTATATCCTTGGTATCTAAGTTTCAGGATGGAACGTATCGGGCTGGAATCATTTTATTATTTCAGTTTTATTACTAAAATTTAGTATCTAGCAAGTAACTCAGATTTTTTTTTTTCAAGCACTTTTAATACCTGTGATTTTAGAAGCCCATACATGAATCACTGCTTCTTACAAGTCGCTGGTAGTAAAAACTGAAGTGTGTGAACATGGTGTAAAATATGCACTGAAGAGAGGGCGGTTTAAGAGCGAACGAAATATACACTTTTTTTTGTTTTTTTCAAAATAAAGTTAGTATGCAAGTTTTCATTAATAAAATAAAATAAATTTTAATCCTGAAAGAAACTGTAGCACAAGTTGTAGGAAACTTATATTCTGACTGATTATGTTCAACCATTTAATTTTCACTTATTTGTTTTGTAAGAGAAAATCATGATGAACTCTCGCCTTGGTTTGGTTTGTGTGATTATGGCAACTCTACGCAAGAGCGATCTGCCAAGGATGTAAAGGTGCCTTGGCAGGAAGACTTTCTAAGGGGTTCTAACGCGTATTTACATTACATCTGGAGAAAACCTACCAAAATTTCAGCCCGTTAGATCAACAGCAGCTCGATGGGACCCGAACCCGAGACCTTCACACTTCGGCCATCAACCATTTTCAGTGACATAACCACTGTGCCATGATGAGACTAAGAACTCTCGCTTGAAAAAAATGTATTTCTTGTGATTTATTGCACACAAAATTAATTTTGTTTGAAATTTTGATTCTATGAACTCTGAAAAAGTATAAAACACAGCTGAATGTTCAATATCATAAAATTTTAACTCTATTATCAATTTTAGGTATTTAGAAATGAATTGATTGATGAAAAACATAAGTTTTCATAAGAAGCTATACGGGAAAAACGTTTTATAGCATTTTCCTTCTCTGCTTAGACTAAAGTAAACAGTGCCTATGAATCACCTGTTCTATTGTACTGAGACCGATTAGCAATACAAAAAATTTTGAATGAATTCTGATTACAAATTTTATTTAGAAAACATTTCTAAACCGAATTTAAATAATCTTTTTTAAAGCTATTATAAAATTTAATTGTGTGAAATGTAATAGCTAGTTTCCCACAAGTCGGCGTACAAATATAAATATTTTCAGCTTTTGAAATTTTAATACTTCAAAGGCTATAATTTGTATGAGAGACTGAAGAAATCCATTTAAGTATTGATGAAATTCTATCGTTTTCTGGTAGTCAGTGGCGACTCCTCCATTTCAGTAGATGAGCATGTGAACCCCCAGAGGAAAAACTAAAAAATAAACACATTAATAAATTAAATATATATATATATATATATATGAGACGTCAGATATTTCAAGTAAGCTTCAGAGTTAAGGCAGGTAATATGGTTTATTGAACATTACATTTAAGTTACAATTCAGAATGAGAAGAGGGGAGAGGAGACGGGTACAAGAATCAGTGTGGACTCATTAAGCAATTCCAGTGGCAGAAGTCCCCCGATTTTCGATGTGCGGGAGTATTTACGCTTACCACACCACGTGGTCTGCGAAGACACAACTCCTCCTCTCTCTTATCTCTGATCGAACCACACACATTTCCCAACATGACCCGCATCCGGGCCTACAAGGGCGTGAGGACACGTGTACATCTAAAGAACTCAGAATCGACGGCCTGATGTTTGACAAATAACAAAATAAATAAAACATAGCTCCAGAGCGCGCGTGGCAAGTATGGCAGGAAAGTAAAACTTACAGTGAAAGTACCCGCTTGACCAATACCCAAACTAGTAAAACCCAAATTACCTTTTTATACATTACATATATATATATATATATATATATATATTAAATACACTTCTAGATAGGGATGGACGCGAGACGAAAAATAAGCGTCTCGCGTCTCGCAAAATAGCCTAAAAGCTTGTCTCGTCTCGCAAAAAAGCTGTAAATCTCTGTCTCGTCTCGCAAAAAAGTCGTCTCGCGTCCATCCCTACTTCTAGATTTTCGTGAATTTAAAACGTGACTTTCACTCTCCCAAACCACCGACTATTATTAAATACGCTTATTATAGGTAACGGCACTGTATCGTAGGTTACTACAGTATAATAATTCGTCGATCGCACGTGCGATCGGCCGAGTGTCTTTCTGAACCGCTGTCTGAGAAAAGACACGGAGAGAGTTGAGGGAGAAGGCCCTGCCGATATCACTCCGCACATTTTTAGTGTGCTCACAGATGACTTTTTTGCCGTTATCTCTTCCGGATTTTCCCTTGGCTTGTTATGTGTGGTTTATTAATCCATTTTTTTTCATTTTCTTATTATTTTCTTTATTTTTATCATTTTTCACTACTGTATTTTTACGAATTAGAGTATATAATAAAGATGTGGGGTAAAATAAGTGTTTCGGAGCTAAAGAAATTACATTTTTAAATAGTATCCTTTGAAAAAAAAATGAAATAAAAAATCAAGACACCACTTTTGCAAAAATTTATCTTGGTGAAGAAATGTAAGACCAAAGATTACGTGTTTTCTTTCAGCTGCATGAATTGTTTTCCTTTAACTTCTGGAAATGCAAATATATTTTAACTTTTAAGGTCCGTCGTATCTGCATATTTAATTTTCGAAATTCATTTTGTAGAACCTCCATTTAAATAACCCACGAACCGCCACTACTGGTAGTACTAACAAAAACCAATCTGTCTATCTAAAAGAGCTTTGAAAATGCGGAACATAAATACCAGGTTGAACATAAAATATTTTAAAATGCAACTTTAACAAAGCTGCAGGAGTGTTTTACTTATTGTACACCGTTAGAGAGTTACATGTATTAGTTGAATACATT
Organism: Cheiracanthium punctorium; assembly: GCA_038373885.1. Classification (NCBI taxonomy): domain Eukaryota; kingdom Metazoa; phylum Arthropoda; class Arachnida; order Araneae; family Cheiracanthiidae; genus Cheiracanthium; species Cheiracanthium punctorium. Next base: position 122,840 of record JAWZYV010006179.1, read on the forward strand.
AGTGTACGTTCGCGAACATGAAACTTCATAATCTACTGCGGTCGCTATACCCTAGTCCCATCAGAGCATGCTCAGTAACACCCTTCCGAAAAATCACAAACCAAGTAATCCTCCTTCCGAGAAAGGGAAAACGCAGGGATTCCACTTTAACTTCCACTTTCAAACAGAAAAAAAAAATAAATAAATAAATAAAAAATGGCCGAAAACGCAATCTTTCGCCCCACGTAAGTACCCCCAACCACGTTATTATTGCACATCGTAATGCAGACGGAATTGTCGTAAAAAAAGTAGAAGACGAAAAAAAAAAAAAATCTTAGGAGGAAGTGCGCGGATCTCTACTAACATTTACGAGAGAGAGAGGCTAGGTCAAAAGGAACAGGAAAAGTTTTCGAACGGGGAGAAAATGATATTCCGAGGCGAGTTGAGCAAACGCCCCACTTCTTTTGCGGTACCCGCCAGTGAAATGGAAAATTAAATTATTCAGCTCCACTTTCTTCGCAGGTCCCCCTGCAGGTGTGGGGGCCCCCAGGGAGGGTGCAAGTTTTTTTTTTTGTTTTGTTTTTCTCTTTTTACGAAACAGGCCTTCTGTTGTGTGGAAATGGCTAATCCAAGAGTATTTCATCACTCGCGCTTCTTGGGGGTTCGTAAGAGGATTGTCGAAAGCTGAAAGATTTCTTTTTTAGCATTCTTATTTTTTTTTTTTAAGCAATAGTGATATGAGCGACATTTATAAGCTCGGTAAATAAAACATTACTTTCCTTTACGGGAGGGATGCAAGAAGTGGGAAAGATGAAATATTGCTATTGATTCTCATGTTGTTTTTTGTCTCGAAAACCTAGTGAGATAAATATGCTTTTAAAAGTGTTGTCAGATGAAATATTTAGAGGCGAGGTGAATGCATGAATGTATAGATGCGATAAGATTTATTTATATATACCGCACAATATAAGATAAGGCAACAACGGGCTTAGCTAAAGCTTTCTCAAGGGATGGGGGGGTCTTAGAATAAAATTTGATTGACAGTAAATTTTACTATAACAGGTGGTAATAAAATTCAACATCACTGAATGTTAATTTTAATATAAAGTTCTAAATTTTTTTTATGGAATTTAAATCTTTTTCACGGTAAGAAATTTTGAGAAATGGATTTAAAAAGTGAATATTTTTCGATAATTAAAGTTTTTGCATAGACTAATGGAAATCTCCAGACCCCCTACCACACCCCTTATAAAATATCCGTGAAGATAACCTACTTCAATGTATAACGGTTGTAGCTGGAGATAGTGAGGTTCACCATTTTTGTGATTTCACGCCAACTAAAACTACATTTCATTTGGTCATAATTGATAATTTCCTTAACAATTAAACTATGTTCATGCATTTTAATAAATTTTTTAAAAAAATGATAAATTTCTTGTTTGTATAAGGTATATCTTAGAGAAGGTTATATTCGTTTCCAATTCACTATCAAAAGTGTATGATATACGAAGCAGTTTTGGATGTAATACACATCATAATTTAAAACGTACGCGATATAATACAAGTGAAATGTTTACCAGCGTTTTTATTAATTATACTTCGTTTTCATGAAAAGTAAAAACCATGAAAATTATCAAAATGGCTAATATCTCGATGATAAAAAAAAAATTGCCAAAACTCAACTGAACCTCAATAGTATGTATCAGAAATAAAGAGTTAGCAATAATAAAGAATTAGCAATTTTTTCTTATGCATTTTGAATCAACTCCATTAATTTTTGTAGCGGAATATATATATATATATATATTCTTTATATATATATATATAAAGAAGGTTTTAGAGAGTTTTACTTCATTCAGTCCTGAGACGCAGTAAAATAAATAAATAAATAAATCAGGTGTACAAGAGAACTTCAACGTGAACAATTGCTGCTCACCTTAATGTGTTTCTGAAAAAAAGAAAAAGTTTGTCTGAATGTGTCTTGGAGGCTTTCTGTGGGTTGAATTTGTTCAACAAACTTTAATTTGTAAATTGGAAGTTCAAATTACAGGTGCATTAACTTCAGGCGTAGCAGTCAGTCCTATTTTTTTAAAGTTCCTACCTTCATCAAAGTTTTATTTATATAGCCTAGTATTTTATTGGTTTGGTAGGTGAAGCCTTAAAATCTAAAGGAGCATTTAACAACTGTTGAAGTAGCAGAACATTTTACTCTATTATTTATAGAGGAAGGAATTTTGAAAAAATAGGACCGACTGCGACGCCTGTAACTGCCAATATTTCATTTATTTACATTTTATATACCTTTTTATAACTTCATTCATGATAGTGTAAGTCGTGCATATAGAGATTTTTTTATAGCATAATCAAGACTTATGTGGGGGAGTTTATTTATACTATAGAATTATGGTAACTTAAATTAAAAAAGTATTCAAAAATCTATCATGTTTTTGAATAATTATACATTAAAGCTATAAAAATTTAATAAAAAAGTTCGAACGTAAACAGTTTTCTTCTGTAGTATTGTGCAATAGATAATCTTTTCCTAAGATTTTTTTGTTACCTTTCATTAAATATCAATATTATAGTTTAAAGATATATATTTAAATTTTTTTTTGAAAAATCAAGTTTCCTTTTTTAAGATATTCTGTTCGAAATTTGTTCGAAGTACCCCTTTTCAATTGGAAACTATTCTCTGCAGGCAGAAAGAAAGTAAAACAGTCTCTTTACATTGTATTTTATATATAATTGCTATGTATTTCATATAGATTGCAAATGGGATCTTAAAAATGAAAGAAAGAAAAATGCTTCCGATGATTTTGCACTGGTTGATTTTGCGATAATACATTCATTTTCCTTTCTAACTCCCAGATTCTGGAGCCTAAACCTTATTTTTTTTAATATCGATATTACAATTTATTCACAAGAAATGAGGAGGGGGGGGATAGCGTCTATTCCATGAAGTAGACTTTCTCTCGTTCTCAGAATTTTCCGTTTCGGGCAAGATTAATAATGTAATGTTTTCTTTCGAAAATGACAAAAAGAATATTACGAGTTTTGAAACTTGATGGAAAGAGAAAAAGACAATCTTAATAACCAATTGTACGTAAGGGACTGAAATTCCTTTTATTATTATTACTATATGTGTTTTTGTATGCGGGCAATGCGACTGCATAATATGTCAAGTGTATAACAGACAGAATTATCAACTGATTTTACAATTATAAGAATTACAAGAAAAATCAATCAAATTTTAAAAATAACCGTTCAAAATTTCATTAGAACTTTAATGTTGCATTGGGATAACTACACCAAGGATGTGACAGTTCTGGACTTTGAGATTTCACATTTGCTATAAATAATTTTCATGTGAAACAACGTAAAGTGCTTTATAGTTAAAACTTGTACACACGCAAGAAGAAATCTAAATGTGAACGATCGAACAATTTTAAGATTGGTGGTGAATAGGTTCATTATAGATTGGTGTCCAAAAATATAATACAGATTATGCATTATTAATACAGATATGAGATTTTTTGCCGAAAAAACTGAGTTTATTGCATGGAAATTTGGTATATTACTATTTAAATAGGATACGACATTACTGCTTCGTCTAACAAGAGATGTGAAAACAAGAGTCGCATTAAGCTCTCATTCTGTTAATGAATTTGTTGACTAACGATTGTGGCTATAATTCCCATTCTTTCAAAAGCGCCTATTTTAACGCCTGAAGGTTCCTTGGGGAGCGTTGTCGGCATTCTTTGGCTCTTTCTTGAATATTCCACAACATCTGTATGGTACTGAGATCCAAAGACCTCACCTGCTGCACCAAGTGGTAAATGCCTTCTTCTTCCAGGTAATTGCCAGCTTTGACACTAATTTTGGACACTGGTGTATTCGAAATTATCCTAGTTAGACCTACGAAATACTGAAAAATAATGCATGCTTTAAATATGAACCAGGGGGAAAGGAATCTACTATAATAATAGTATTTTAAACTTCGGTCTTAATCGAGCAATATTCATACAATATAGAGATGTATGTAAATTTGGGGCAGTATTTTAAAAAAGACATTTGTGAATGTTGTGAAATCATTGTTCACTGTGACTATAGACGAAAAATAATCCACTTTTTTCTGTCAACTATCTTGCGATATTATCGACTCTGAAAGACTTATGAAAAACGTCTTAAGTGGACAGTTTACCCTGAATTTGGTCAAAAAATCAATTTTCTTTTTTAAATATTAAATGAAAGTCTGTTAAAATATGAAAGCTTTGACACCTCAATTTTAATCTGACATCAAAAATACAACCAGATATTGAAACTTTTGTTTATACGTTCCGCACAATTTCATTGTCAAACAAACTCTTGCGATGGCTTTTTTCTACATGTTCATATTTTCTTCACTTTGATGTTTTAAAAATGCCAAGGATTTCATTTTTCTATTTAAGAGTTAATTTTTTGTACACGTTCTTTATTGTGTATCTGATAAATCTGTGCATGGAATTAGCCATCATTAGCCAATTTTTTCGTTTTTCTTTTACAGAAATCAGATGTTACATTTTATTGCTTTGCACTATATATATATATCAGTAGAAAAACTATATTTGACGTAATATTAGATGTATCAAAAAATCTCTGCACGTCTTCTGTAATATATATTTGAAAATATTTATAAAAAATTTTCACAAAATTCTTTATTTAAAAAAAAGTAGTGAGTTTTAAAAAATCAATTTCTTATTTTTTTTTTTTTAATTTTACTTAAATTTGCAGTTTAAAGAGATTTATTTTTCAAAATGTACTTTTAGTTGAACATTGAAATGCATTCAGTTCATCATTTGTACTATATTAAAAAAAAAATACTGATAAAGGTAAAGCGTCCCTTTTCAGGATTAAGGATCCAAAGGGATCCAAAATATAAGGATCCAAAGTCAAGAGAAGGTTTGAAAAAGATTATTACAGTACAATCGCGATAATCCGACATATATGAGACCAGACAACCGCCATATTATCAAACCATTCAGACTATCCAGAGTATAAAAAATTTACAGATAAAATGCAGATTTATTTTTCAAGAAGAAAATAAGTCATAGATTTGTCTATGAAAAGTAATCCTTAATTGCTTCTTTGCTTTTCTTTATAAATTGTATTAAAAACACACTATTTAAAGCCATACGTGGCCAGCTTTGGTTCTAAGCAGCTTTAAAGCTACGAAGTAGCCACTATGGAAAACTCTCTAGAACGCTTAGAGGCTTGCGAGTTGGGCAGCCTGCTCCAGACCAGGTATAGGAGAAGTTACCACCAGGGAAACAACAACCCTCAAAACCGTCGACGGAAACTCCAGGAAGGATGTATGCATCTATAAATGATACATTCCGACTTGTGGGCAAACAAATAAACAAGTGCCCAAGTGGTGTCGCGTGTTTTATTAATTCCCTTCATGAAGGCATTTTAATCTTATTAAGTTTTTGCCATAAAGCTATTTTAATTCAATCTGTGTTTAAAATCTTTATGCGCCACCTTGTCACACTGTTAAAAAAGTTGTTAACATCTCACCACAAAACGGTGCTGAATTCGCAGCAACCTTGCTTGAACCATGATTTCATGTTTAAACTGATCAGAAAGGATCCAGCTATTTCAGCTCCACTGCATGGTGAAACTTTGAACTAGTCCTGTTAACGGTGCACATACGGCTGTTAAAACTTGTACTATTATTATTATTAATATTATTTTCGTGGTGCATATATTTGAAGCTTCATGGAAAAACCGCTTACACATAGATCTAAATAAGTTAACTTGAATTATAACCATCCAGTGCATTACAAATATTCGCATGCACATTATTCAAAATTTTATTATTATTTTACTTTTATTTTTAATGAGGAGCAAAATTTAAAGTCGACAACAAAAACGTTAAAGAAAAAAAAATATGTATTATGCGCATAAATTTCTGTCGAAAGTCGTACAGTTGTGTTATAGACAGTAAAAATATATTCTTTTACTTTCTTTCTTTCTTTTTTTTTGTGGAAAACCTATAAGGCTCATTGCTAAGGATAAGGAGGTTTTTCGGTCGGATGACTTTTAAGGAGTCCAATGGCGGATTATTGCAAGTTTGTCGGTTGGGGCGGTTAGTTAGATTAACATATACATCCATTTTATGGAAGTAAAATAGGATCTTTTACATTAATTTCTTTTTCTCGGGGGGGGGGGGGTCCGCTTTAATCCGCCTTTGAAGGAATCCTAACGTGCATTTACGTTACATCTGGAGAAAAGCGACAAAACTCCAAACCTCTAGATCGACTTTCGAGCGATAGGTCAGAGTTCTAGACCTTCACACTTCAGCCGTCTACCATTTCGAGTGTCTTATCTACTCGGCCATGGTGAGGTCCTAAATCTAGAAGTGATAATATCTATCCTTCCGTTTCATCGAGCAGATATGGTGAGCGTTCATGCAGGGATGGGGAGGTTGTGTAGTAGATTATGTCTGTTTTCATGTAGGGGCCGTAGAAGCGGAATTTTTCCATTGCGCTTTGACACAGTGAACATTGAATAGCCCAAAGAAATTCCCATCCAAAAATTTTAAACTTGATTTTATTGCTGATCGGTAAATTCTTACACAGTCATTGGATGCTATTTTACCACCGCTTAGATCATAGGTTCCCAAACTTTTTGGAACTGGCGCCCCCCTTTTCTAGTGAATATTTCAATACCGCCCCCCCTCCCACTCCAGAGAAATAAGAGCGTGCATAATTCATGGTGAAAACAAGTATTTTAAAAAAAAATTACTAATAGATAGAATATTGTTGGAATTGAACCGCTACTGAATTTCTTCTTCATTTAAAAAAGAGGAATAAAAGTTTTAGAGAGGCATATTAGAGAGGTATCTCTTTCTCTCAACAGCGAAGTCTCACATCGAAATATGTGAATATTCGCACACGTGATAGAAATGAATTATCAGAGTGATTTTTAAGTCTTTTTAGACTATATTTGGTTAATCTTCCCACGCCCCTTCGTGCCATTTCAACGCCTCCTAATTTTCTCTGAGTCTTTTACAGTTCCCCTGAAAGCCTCAAACGCCCACAGGGGGGCGTTATCGCCCACGTTGGGAACCTATGGCTTAAATGTTCAACTGGAGCTAAAGTGGTCTCCTCCCGGAGCGAAACAATTAGACGCAGCCTACAAATTTGGTCATGCAACGCTAACAAAAAATACACCAACAAAGAAAAGTTGGAGCACACAAACGCAGCGGTTAAGAATGAATCGATGTATTAAGCTTACAAATCCAAACAATTAGGCGCAGAAATTTAAAAACGTTACCAAAACGTGTCGATGGACAATATCGCCAAGAGACATCTGGGTGAGAAAATGAAGGAGTTAACAATGATTGACGGCCTCGCCTAAAGAGTTAGCAGCTGCAAAAAGAAATGCTTTCCAAGGCTTTGAATAAGAATCATCATATCTGCAGTCAGAAACCCAAAGAACCGAAATGCTTTGAGCAGAGACGTATCCAGAAAAATCATTTCGGAGGGGGTCGAAACGGTAAAATGGCAGAATTTGATACAAAATCACTATATCAGATAGACTATATCATTATCATTTTTGTAAAAAAATAAATAAATAAATAAATAAATAAATTGAATTTCGGAAGGGGGGCGGACCCCCTAGACCCCCTTAAATACGTCCTTGAATTTGAGCGGATGTGTGTGTGGGGGAGGGCTGTATATAACATGCACCGTGTAAAATACAAAGCAGGTGTTATATACAAGAGCCGAAAAGACAATATATGATGACGGCATCACTACGGCCTCGAGCCCTCATAGATGTTATTATGTTTATCATACAATCTCAGAAAAACCGATATTCCGCCCCCAACAAAATGTACTCACTCATATGGGCGTCCATGGTATACATTAAATTAAAAAAAAAAAAAAAATGTGCGATTTTTTAGATACAAATTTAGCTTAATTGATCAAATATTTAATGGGATACAAATTGAGACAAATTATAACTTTACATCGGAGCATAAAGGTTTCACGTGCTCAAAAAAATCACGCAAAAACCTTACATTTGCACGTTTAAAAAAAATTCTTTTCATAAATTCTTGTCACAAATATCCTCAAAAGGAAAAGTATGCTCTTTAATTTAGTTTTTCCCTTTAAACTAAATCATAAAAAATATTATTCATTCTAAAAATTAATTAAAATTTTTACTCCACACCTTTATTTTACTAGAAATTAATCTCCTTGTCTCTTTTTTAAACGGATAACATGATTGCTTGTTCCTGGGAGTTCCGCATTATTCGATTTTCTTCTCCTGTGGAGAAGAATGTCATGTAGTGCTGCCCTCTATCGATTAAATGTTTAACTGAAATATTCTGTGATGCAGTTACAGTAACATAAAACAAATATTGATTTTAAGAGAAATTTAGGGCACTTCCATTGAGATTCTGGAATACTTGATTTGGTTGATTTATTGTTGTCTATTTCTGGCTTAAACATGGCATGATAATTGTTAGAAAAAAAATTTATAAAGTATTAATGCGCCTAATTTGTGTGGGGTGTACAATAATATTTGTGAACATGTAATTCTGAAAGTATTTCTATTTATGACAATTGACAAAGAAAGTAATTTATGATTATATATTTTTATTACTTACGGTCACATTAAAAAAAGTAGTCAGAAGGAAGTCTCTAAATTGAACCCAGCTTGGCGATATCGGAAATATTTGGCTAGAAATCGCTAAACCTTACTATTACTGCAGCATGTTATCACTTTCAAACAAAATAAATTTAGATGAAGTGGGCCGAAATTATTTTTTATTTAATGCACGTACGGCTGCGGAAAAAAAGGCCCACTTGTACTTTTTTCGGCCGTATTTCGTCGTATAGCAAAGTTACAGATACCAATCGTTTACGATTGACGTACACTTTAATTTGCTATGCATAAAAATTGCATAAGGGGACATCTACATATTAAAATTCGCACCACTTTTTTTTTTGTGATAGCAACCCCTAGGTTTCATTTCATATTTCAAAAATTTAGCTTATTTTAACCCCGAATACCCGTTTTCAATAAATTTGAATTGAAAATGGGCTACCGAAATCCCCCTCCCCATATGTTAAAATATTTTTTCATACTTGAATTCATATCTCATATAATATTGATAATAAGAAGCTGATTTTTATTCGTACTATTAGACCTAAACGACAGAAACATAATTTAATCTTATTATGATTTTTAATAAAATATTAATATGAATTATTAATTATTAATTTAATATTAAAAAATTATGAATAGCGACCCAGCCAAATTTCGATGGAAATAGATGCAGAAAGTTATATTACTGGCTGTGCGTTCAGTAGTTTAATTTATATTAAATAAAATATGCTATTTTCATGAGTTAATGGACCTTATAAAAATTTTATTAAGTGACATTTTTTTCAAAATTGCTTAAATAAACGTAAATTAGATTTTTTTTGTGCAAAAACGCAGTAAAAATAGCGGTATTAAAAAATATCAAATTCTGAAGCAAATAAATTAGAGGTTTTTACAGTTTGATGGTGATTCTATAAAGCGTCTACAGTTGCGTACGCTACCATATTTCCCCAAATAAAATATTTTCCAGGTATAGAATTAGATGCAGTAGATGTAGTCTTCTAATACAACGTCCTATTTCTGAAGAACTAACGTCCTCACCCTTCCAGCCATGAATTTGATCTTTTTTTGATATTGGAAACATTAGGTCTTTGGACTTCCCCATACTTTATCAAACATTCAAAAAACATTCAAAATCACACAAAAAAGAATCAAATGAATCGAAACCAGGTCGCGTCCGCCGACCTAACCGTTCGGAGTTTTCTCTGAAACTTAGAGCAAATACAGGTTGGGACTCCTTAGGAGGACCCCTTAAGAAGACCCCCACGGAGACCCGCAGGCCTATATCCCTCGTGTAGATAATTGGCCTTAATCCCACAACAACAATCCCAAAACAGAAAAAAATTCTTAAAAATAGAAAATTTAGCGGGATGTGTCACTTTTCGAAAATTTTTGCTGTGCAATTCCTTGTTGAAGAATTTTTTCCGAAAGTTTTAAAAAAGACACCATTGTTTCATTGATTACGGTGGGTGGTGCAGCTTAGAACAATCAGCCTGAATTTTTTCGAGGCCATGGTGCAAATAGCTTGGTTTAATATGTGTACTTAGACCGTGAGAAAGATTTTATTTCTTCGAACTACACCCTTAACTATTGAAAAGGTTATCGATTCTACTTTTAGATAATACCAAATTTGGTAGTGGATGTCTCAAAGCCAAAGATTTATTTCTAGGGTTGCACTAACATGATTGCCTTACACTCACTTCCTATCTAGAAGTTGAAAACGTTTATATGGGAGCGCACCTAATTGACACTGTTGTCAGGTTTTATAATATAGTCATTGGTTCATTCTTCACGTTGCCGTCTGCTATGTTCTTTTTCTATTGACTTCATTGGATGTAATGTTGCATGGTAGCAGCAACAATATTCGTAAATATTTAACCTTATTTTAAAATAAAAGGTTTTATTCATTTCCGTTTTGTTTGAGTGTTGTGAACCCCGTGTTATTGTATTTAGTCAAGCGATTTTGAGTCTTATGAGGTACGTAAATTACTGCCCGACTGAACCTTCAGTTTAAGCACTGTAAACTTCGTTGTACTGATATACCAGGATTTTTAATTCAAATTATAAGCATTTTCCTTGAAATAATATACGTAGAGTTGGCCAATTCGTTTATGGATTTTTTTCTATTTTTACTTTCTTTTTCTTTAATGTAACGTCCTTTCGTTTGATAAATATTGGGAAGTTTGTAATTACTGTATAGAAATGAAAATATGGAAAATTTGATGGAAACAATTGTGTCTGGGTAGACTGAAAAATTTAGCTATAACTTGACTTTTATATATAGCTTTTGTTACAAAATTAAGTTTAAAAAGCATTTATATGTTCCATTCTCTCTTTTATAAATAAATCCGGAAATTGCTTTCCTGTAAATAAAACAAAGTTCCTGTTTTCTTATTTAGTATGAACGCAATCTGCATCTCTTTGAGAAATAGAGCTCATTTAAAACTTATCTTAAGATATATTTATGCAAATTGAGAAAGGGGAAAATCTAACGCTAATTTTGTTTAATAAGATAGTAAAAATAGCAAAACTTTCTCGGATTCTGCATCAAGTAACACTGAAATAGGAACTGCAAAGGAAAAAAAAAAGGTGCTTTTTTAAATAAATAAGGAACATTTTGCTATACATAGTTTTAAAACTAGGAAATTTATTCAGAGGAAGTTGCTATATAACAATTTAATAAGAAAATGTAAATAAATAAATAAACTATGAATCCCTATCGATCTGTTTTGAAATTGAAATTTGTGTAAATTAAATTATTTATGTCTAGTGAAAATTCAGTTACGTCTTTCAAAACTTCGTTGCAGTATCTTATTTTTCCAATCGATAAATTTAATAGTATTTTTATTGATGTTAAAAATCCTTCAGAGAGTTCTGTGTTCGAAAAATGAAGATTTTTGCATAATAAATTACTAAAAGGAAGCTATGTTTTCGAGAAGAATAGAATAGAACATACATTGCTGCTGATTCTTGTCAGATAATGTTAATATTATATATTATATAAATAAGATGATGTTAATTGTTACTAAAATGATGTTAATTACATATCTTAAAATATCAGTAATACTTGCACAATGAGATTTTTCAATTGCTTAATTATCAACTGGCTGCATTTTTTCGCACAATTGATATACTATACATATACATGTTTTCAAATTCATAATTTAAATACATTTACAGCTATGATGAAAATTGGTGCAAATTTTTATATCTACTCAAAATAATGCATAGTTTATAATTATAATAATCATTATTGTAACATTATATATATATATATATATGCATTACCTTTTCATTTATAAATGTAATCTAATTATTGTTACAACATATAATTTTGAACAAAAAAAAAACAATAAAAAGAAACTGTGTTTACGAGATGAAATAAGTAAAACAACCGCAGAAGAGTGAGGACAGAAAAAGTAAGCAAAAGCAGAAGGGAAGACGGAGTTGCCAGTCAGAAGAAGAGAAAAGCAAGAAACTAGGGAGAACAGAAAAAGGAATAAAAAACAAACAAACTAGGAACAGGAAGGAAGAAATTAGCAAAAAAAAGGAAGTAGATAAAAATAAATTATATATAAAATATTAAATAAATAGATGAAAAAACTACAAAACTTAAACAGTAGAAAACGGAGAAAACACTTATTTTAATGTAAACAGGGCAACATTTAAAAATAATCTCTAGCATTAGTTAAAATTATTTTCGAAAGTTCTTTAGTTTTTTGGTAATTATATTTCATCAAAAAAAGAGCTATGAATCTTAAATGTATTAAATTTTAAAAAAAATAGATTTTAAAAAAATACAATGCATACAGAGCTTTTACTGTAAGTTGCTCTAATTAATTTTGGTAATTAAATATGTAAATGCCATTCTAATTTTTTCTTATAATTGAATTTTAAAAATATTTTTAAGTATTTCTATGATGCTCTTTTAATCCCGAATGTTTGCATTAAGGGGTCAACAGAGGCATTACAAGCATTTAAAATATTCTCATTCCATATGAACCATATTCTTAAGTAGCTCAACAACAATAAATAGAGTAAAATAATCTAAATCTACATTTTTTGCACTAGCAAAAAATGTAAAATATCATATCATTTTTCAATTTTCTAAAAAAACCCTAATGAATTATTTACTTAAATTAAATGATCCATGAATGATGCATCGATATTTCACCTCATGAGATTATCATTATAATTCAGAGTGGCAACTTTTGATTAATGCGCCCACTTCCTGAATGGCATACATGAAATACGTACGCGCACACACACACACAAACACCACAGATTAAATAAGAAGGAAAAAAAAAAGCTCCCAATTTCGAACTTCTATCGCATTTCCAAGTATAAATCTCGTTCTTTCATCTCCAGAATTATTTAAAGAAAAAGAGAAAGGGTTTCAAACTTGTGAAGAAAAATTGATACGTTTCAAGGCGTAATATATCTGAAAGCGCATGAGATATAAGGTTTTGTTCTTTCTTCCGACAAACTGGAAATATACTTTTCAAATTGATCATAAATAATATGCTTCCGAGAAAAAAAAAAAAAAAAAAAAAGAAAAGACTGAGGGAAAGGAAATAATATCTTTTCGCTGCGCAGTATACATAATAACTCTCTTAAGTTTTTAAAAGAAAAGTTTCCAGAATATGAAACAAGCTTGATTCTTCACGCTGCATCGAATCAAATTTTTGCAAGATTTATTTCTCCGAGGTGGATAAGAATATAAAAGCGCACTTCCTTCTCACACGAATATCGGGAGAAGTATGAGAAGAAGAAAAAAGGGATTTTGGCAATTGGTTAGTTACAAACTAAAACAATTCAAATGGGGATTTTGGGGAAAAAAATCCTCCATTTGAAAATAAATTTGAAGTTTATTGTTTTTTAAAGCTCTCAAACGGAAAAGCTGTAATCTTAGTGGATAGTGCATATTTAACTGCAGGATAATAGATTTCAATACAATGGCAAGCGGTGTACTTGTAGATTTGTAAACTACAGTGACCGGAGATATTGGTCATTCCATAACGGGGACACCTTGTCGGCAGACCAACGTTCCTTCTTGTGAATGTTGTCCTAAATTTTAACAAATTACAGATGAAAGACCTATAACACCAGGATCGGCACACACAAGGTACAGTTTAAGCATGGTAGGTCATTGGAACCACGGCATATTTTACGAGCACTAGCTCACTTTAGCGTACACGGTCCACAGCAGACTCGGTCGGTACAGTAGTTCACCGTCCCAAGCACTGGTCAGGCCGGTTCTACTTCACTTTCGGTGTTCTAATGAGAACAGAGTTTAATCGACCGATCTGCTGCGGGACAAATTTTAAAACTTATTTTAGGAAATATCAATGAAAAATGGAATTTTAAAATTTACCGTGGACACCAACACAAATACACTGTCGAACTTCGTACTTTTGAATTTTTGTGAAAATTGTATTTAAAATAGGTACTGACGCTAGACATAAAAAATGTCGAGAGATGTCGAGAAGTGTCTCGTGTCGAGAAATGTCTCGTGTCGAGAAACAGCAGCAAAACTTTTTCTCGTCTCGCATCATTCCGATGTAGTAATGATAAAAACTCATGCCTCATCTCGGATTGCCAAAATTAAATATCTGTCTCGTCTCGCAAAATTCTGAGAGAGTAATGATAAAAACGCATGTCTCATCTGGGATAGACAATCGTAAATATCCGTCTCGTATCAGAAAATTCCTATATAGCAATGCTAAAAACGCATGTCTCGTCTCGGATTGGCAATAGAGAATATCTGTCTCGTCTCACAAAATTCCTATATAGTAATGAGAAAAACGTTGTCTCACCTCTCATAAGCAACAGTAAATATCTGTCTCGTCCCATCTCAATCTATCTCTACGTATGTATCGGTAGTGAAAAAATCAGTAATATTGTCCTTTTCTTATTGAAGGTTCTATAATTTTGAAACATTCTTTGCTTACTTATTCTTCATGTTTTATCTAGGAAAAATCCCTTGAAATTTTAACTGAGAAAACACGGGAGTAATTATGAATATAAGATTTTTAAATAGGAAGAGTTAGAGCTTATTTCTAGAGCCTGGTATTTGATTCAAGTAAAAAGTTGTCTATAGTTCCTCGGAAGGGACAATATCAACATTTTTCTAAAAACATATTTAAATTTGGATTACATTTATTGGAGGCTCAAAAGTTCGATAGAATATTTTCTAGTCATCTGACGATGTTCAAAAAACAATTGAGTGATCATTTCTAAGCCGTTCCATCTCCAAGAAAGAGCAATTACAGTTCTACAATAAAGACATTCATATAACATTATGGTTTTACAGAAAAAGTAAATATGAAAACAAACTTTTCTCTATCTACTACTTCATGAATCGCAGCAGTTAAAAGCAACCAACATTTTTAACACAAATCAATTTCAGTGTTGTTACACAATTACATAGACAACGTCAATGAAGCTCGTTCAGTAAGGGTTTTGTAATTTTTAAAATTTGTGTTTATCGAAATGTTGTGAAATGCATAAATGTGTTCGATTCTTCACTAAATGCGAATGCCACGGATTTAAAGTTAGAATGAAAGTTGCATTTTTAATTCCAATGCATTTCAAGGAAGTTCGTTCATTAGAAAGAACAAAAATAATCCTGACGTTTCGTGCGCAATTCTGAGTTAGTGACATAAGAGGAAGCAAATAGCATATTAAGTGTACCCAATCGTTATCAGTGGTAAACGGAAGCATGGGACGAACGAATGGACAATCTGCTGCTCTTGCAATATTTAAAAAAAAAAATCCTACAACTGCACAAAAATGGTATTTCGAGATCCAAATTAGCTGAATGTTCCACTTGATAAAATCTGCAGTTATTAGTATTATATTAAACAAGTCACTAGAACTGGAAATATTCGTCCAGATTAGTTTCCTGGGCTGAAACTAATGTTAACTTATCGAGAAGTACCCTATTTCTTGAACATATTCGTAAAAATAGGCACTTGGCATTCGCAGGTCTGGTCCTATCGGAAAGACAAAGTTTTGGAAAGGCCATTTCTTAAGCATCAGGGTATCAATGTATCAAAGACTGTGACTACACATTATCTACAGTATGACGTAAGGCATTCCCACTTAATCGAATAAACGCCGCCGTATTGCGTAGGCCAAATTTCATTTATAGCTGGACTTCATCTCAGTGGAAGAAGGTTCTTTGGACAGATAAATTCCATTTTTCAGGTTTCATGTGGAAATACTGGCCGAAAGGTTATCAGGAGGAAGGATGGAGTTAACGATCCATCCTGTTCCAGGCTAATGGTTCTTAAAGCAAGCTCCGTGATGTTGTAGGCTTGCTTGGCAGGTATTGGGGTTTGCAATTTGCACTTTTCCACGACCACGATAAAGGCTCAAGTCTATATATAATCATTTTTGAAACAAATCTACACACATCAGTGCATCAATTATTTGGCTGAAAGCGGTATCTATTCCAACAAGAGAGGCGGATTTAACCAAAACATCGCTAAGTATGAAATGCGTCCCTGCCTTAGAGTATCCAGAAGCAAGTTCGGATCTTTCTCTTATCGAGAATATTTGAATAATTCCTAAGAGGAAGATAGCCCAACGGTGTCCCCGCAATATACAACAGTTAAAAAATTATTTACGGCAGGAATGGAAAAAAAATCCTACAGACATATTAAACCGTTTAATTCCGTCCATATATAAACGCATTGCTGTGGTTATCTGCCACACAGGTGACTTCACGATCATTGGTAGTCGATACGAATGAACATTTTTGACTTTAATTGTGCAATGTAATACACTTACTTGCATTGCTTATCATAACTCTACGTTTTATTGTAAACTAGCACAAATGCTGTTACAATGTTGAATGAATCATATCAAATATTAATAAAATGTTTTATTTTTTATATACGCTTCTTTATGTTTCAATTTACGCATTTCAAAGTATATCTTATGTGAACGAACTTCATTGACGTTTACTATGTATATTAAATTAGTGCCACATCGCATCTTTTACAAAGTATAACATTACTATATTTGAATATAAGAGTATATTTCATACAATATGTATGTATGAGTTTGATAGATATACTACAGCATCTCAGAAATATGACAGGAGCATGACAGGAGGAAGCAAGACAGGAGCGTAGCACGAGGTGGGCCTGAGGGGGCTACTGCCCACCCCTGAAATGGGACCCTTTACTTAGCTTACGGTTTGATATTTAGCTTACAATTTGATACCAGCCCCCTCCCCGCACCGAACTAAAATCCTGGCTACGTTACTGTCCCAGGATGCAAGAAATTTCATGAGACGCAACTCTCAAGCCTACGTAACGACTTCTTGTTTTAGTTTTGAACACCATCTGTGTTTAGCGTTTCAGTAAAATCTTATACATCCCATCAATCCTTTTCGAACGGGCGCAGAGTATACGCGGCAGCTTGAAATTTAAGTGGTGTTACTTAGCCTCTATGCCCCCTACACCTCCAATAAGTCTCTCTATCTGGTAATGAAATAACATGTAACATTAAAATGCGCAATATTATATTAAATTCACACTGCATTCCTTACTCTTACAACACTATCGCTTTGTTGAGACATTTTGATCTTTTATTTTGAATACTAGAACTCACATGCAACAACAACAAAAAAAAAAAAAAATGATTGTTCAGAGGTAGGTTTACAATGTAGCACTGCATGTTAATAATTTATATTTTACCGTTTAACCACAACTTGCTCATGACATTATTATCGAATTCCCATTTAAAAAATGCACCACTATTGTTTTTAAGAAAAACGGTAGTTAAGTAAGACATTCTCAGCGTAATTTTATTAGCAGAAAATTAATATCAATGCTATTACTACAGATTTTCGTTTTTTTCCCATGGTTTGCTATTTAAAAATCATTTTATTAAAAACGATATTTCAAAAACGACAAAAATAATTTTAAAAAATAAATTTGAGTGAAATGCACATAAGAGTAAAATATTTTTTTTTTACTCACAGAGAAAGATTATATCTTCTTCAAGTGCAGACTTTTTGCAAACATACATCACATCAGAAAAGGAAACAAAACACATAAACAAGAGAAAAATGAGAATAAACAGGATGCCGCCTTTTGGACGAAAGGAGAGTGCTAAAATAACAATCAAAAATTATTTTTTTTTAATTTTCTCTGTTTTTCTTGCAATTTTACACATATTTTTAACACTCGTTTCATTCTGCTCCTTTGCCGAATTTTACTCAATATGTAATATGTTTTACACGTTTCTTCTTAGCAAAGGTTTTGGAGTAAAATAAACAATATATGAGATCAATTTTTAGTAATGAGCATTCTTATTATAATTTCAAGTTAATTTCTGCCATATGATATTGGTAAAAATTAATCAAATTTTCGGACTATTCCTTTTTACTTGTTTCTGACTTGCAAAACGCTCGAAACTGGTATAGGTGGTACTCGTTTACGATCCTCTACTCGTTTTTGGAGAATGTCATAAATATTCATTACCCTGAAAAGAAATACGGCTCTATGACGTCTATTATGGCATATATTTTTCTCTGATTGATCACTTTGAGGGTCTTTAAATTCTGAAGGGTTTCTTTGTAAACTAAAAGTTTTACGGAGCATTTCGTAAAAATACGAGCGAGTCCAAAATATTATAGGCTAAGGCATGGACATATATTTTGTTGAATTCAACAAAAAATGCAGTTGAAGTCAACAAAATGTTGTTGACTTAAAAAATTTTTTTTGTTAAATTAACAAAATATTTCGTTGAATTAACAAAAGTTTTGTTGATTCGGTAAAAATATTTTATTGAAATAGAACCAAACACAATTTTGTTGAATCAATATTTTTTTTTTCAATGCACCAGCAATAACGGTGGATATACCCATTGAAGATTTTTCTAGCTTAGTGAAAGATATAAGGTAGCATAATCAAGAGGGAAATGGGTACCCTTGATGACATTTGTTAAAACTTTGTAAACTAAAAAACTTGAGCTCGGCCAACACTGTTGGATAACTCCAATATCAGTGGTCTTTATCTAAGCTAAAAGATTAATGGGTTCTACCATCGCCGTAGGTTTTTGAGGTTGTATGCAATTATCGTTTAACATGCTAAATATGCAGTTGAAACTTTTAATGAAATTATTGGAGATGTGTTTCAGTTCTCGGTTTAATACTTTTTAGCTTAATATAAACACTCATTACGTTTTTATCAATTAAAAAGCTAAAAAAAAAAAAAAAAATGGTGCCGAAGACTGCTAAGGTCTAAAATATTTTTTTTTTATAAACTGCCCTTATTAATACGACTACTACTAATAATAATCTGTTTTAAATAAAAATTGCCTTCATTGAAGCTTCCAATATTTCTGAACAGCTGATCTTTATGTTTATGTTATGTAAACTTGCTGATAACAATTATATCTACTACGCGTGCAAATGTTAGGTGTGAGTTTTATATATCCTTTCACTACAAAAGAAAAAAATGTATCAACTGCATTTTTTGCAGCCAAGATAGCTAATATACTTCTGTTGTTAATGTAAATGGCTTACATGTTAGATTCAGCTAGACTAGCTGTAATTCTTATTTCGTATACTTCAAATATATATTTGTGAGGTATTGTAAATAGAAGAAAGGGGAAAATATATTCACGCACCAAAATATGCGGGTGCATATTTAAGGATTCAACGCTTGAACAGCGATCTACTGAAATTATTGCAATCTAAAATAGAGTAGTTTGTTCCAGGCAGACAGAAAGTGTTTCCGCGAGATTGCTGCAGTGTATTTAAATCCCATTTCAATTAGTAATGGGAGGTTATAGCATTTACTCTCTGAATGAATGGGATAATGCCCAAGTGGAATGTGAATCTCGAATCGAACCTCCCTATATATACTCGGACAGAAGATTACAGAAGGGAGAGCAATTCGAAGTGCTTGGATAATCTCAATAAGATTTTCTGGTCCTGATGTATTAATACCAATGGAAAATGAAAGGATAAACACGAGTGATTTAAAGTGATTTAAGTCTTCTTGGAGTTTGAATTCGTTCAGAATTGAGTTGTGCTTTCCTGGGTGGTGCTTTAGGGAACGTGCTTGGTGATTCAGGATTCAAAATGAGGATATTTCGTTAGGTCTTTCACTGTCTCAATATACAGGGTGAGCGTAAAAGAATATCCCCGATTGGAATGGCTTAAAATTGCACAGCTAAAGACATTATAGTAGTTTTGGACAAATCAAAAGAAAGATTTAATTTTAAGGTTGTAAAAAATTTATTGTGACCTATGTCCAGAAAAAAAGTGTGGTGTTTTTTAAACTTTACGTCCCCTTCTTCAATGTTCAACATATTTATTACAGAAGAATGCCAGAATACCCCATATTTGAAAGGCTGTATTTTTTTTAACTAACAGGAAAACGGAGTATTGTGGGGTATTCGTTATAGTAATATATTCGAATTCTACACTTCTTTTATGGCCTTGGCTTCTTGACACATGCTAATATCTGTCAGGGATAGATATATAAATAGATAGAATGATGATAGATAGGTGTATATTGATACATTTTCAAACTTTTCGCTCACTCTTGCGAATTTCCGTCCCGGAAAGTGATATCGGTAAGATTTCACCCCCCCCCATGCTTTTCAACTGAAGAGCTAGAATTTTGTTTGGTAGATGGGGACAAATATCACTGACCACACAAGTCCCCAAACAAAATCGAAATCTGAATTTCGAATCCCGATCAATTGACTACCAGTTTCGCCCCAGTGAATTATCTACTAACACGCCTGACTCTCATACAGTATAAGAAAAGAAATTCCCGCCTCTAGAAGTTCGTTATTCATCTTCGATGAAGGGTGAATAAATTTCCTGTCAGAAGAGGGAAATAAATTTAAGGTAAGGCATTTGTACCACCGCCGTTCTTCAGTATATTTATTTTTTGGTACAACTGTTATACCGCCGGAGTCATAAGGTTAACCATTTCAGTTAGAGACTTACTCCTACGGTAGAAACCTACCTTTAATATCATTTAACTTTAAGATGTGTGGTATATCCTTAAACCAGAAAAGAAACCTTCTAAAAGGACGGCCTTGATTCACTTGTAGACCAAGCAGTGCGTCCCCCCCTTTGTTATTGTCAACCTGATTCCCAAGTTCAGGGAGAGTAAGGAGAATTGTCGGAATCAATAAATATTTGCGTTATGGATAGGAAAGAGTGATCCATACATATTGTTAAATAAAGGATAGTTTCAAGAGAGGATTGAAAGAACAAAAGCAAGGGTTGCATTTACACGTCCTTATAGGTAGTAAGATAAGAAATAATTTTTCCGTTTTGAAAAGGTTAAAATATCTTTACAAATCTTCCATATAGATTTGGGTACGTATGCTTTATTTACTAGTTCATATACAAAATGCAGAGGCACGATCAAAAAGACACAGCCTTCGGGTGTAATTCTTTTTATTTATAGTCAGTGAATTTTCCAGCCAAACATTTAGCTTCAGATAAAGTAAATCTATTCCTATTTATCTTGACGTCGGAGCGTTATTGAAAGCACATTAAGGAAATCTGTGCAATCGATATTTTCATAAATTTTAAAATGCTAAACATAGTCCTGCTTATCCTGTGTAGGCGTTGTGCGTGACTGTCATTAAAAGCCATCATGCAGGGATCTGCAGTATTTAGAATATCGTAAAGTTTTAGTTGCTCGAAAACTAATTTAAAATTGAAAAAAGAAAACGAAAAGAAGTGAGAAATTTCAGCATTTTTGGATACATTCAAAAGTGGTCCTGCGGGCTGCCTAGTAGTTCTATCTTGATCACCTACTAAAACGTATAAATAAATAAGCTAAACCTACTGATATCATTTCATGCAACTTAAGATGTACTAGCTTACTGGTATTGAATGTTGCTAGCTATTGAATGTTGAGGCAAGAATAATCGTAGTACCATTTATTGTAAGTGATATATATATATATATATATACTTTTTTTCTTTTTAAGTATTGATCAGAGGCATCTATATAAATAAAGCAATCTGTAAACTGCCCGTTTGTCTGTCTGTCTGTCTGTGTCTCGCGTAGCTCCGAAACGGGTGGTCGTAGACCTACCAAATTTTGTACGGTAATTCTCCAAGACGGGTCTCGACACACCTCGAAGCGATTTTTTCGAAATTCGAATTATTTTAGGAAATATCGATAAAAAACGTGTCGCAAAATGATCATTTTCGTTCTCGCCATTTCGAAATTGTAACCCTGCAGTGGAAAGAGGGAGAATTTAGCTGTCTAGGTTGCCATGTTTGGCGAATTTATTAAATGATTCAGACTCTTGAAATAAAAATAAAAGAATAACGATTTTTTTTAGATTAAATTATTTGTAAAGTTATTTTTTAATTAAATTACCGTGTGCATGTGAAATCAGAGCAGGAATGAAATGTTTTATACTCAAAAGAATAATAGAATTTGTATATTTTCCGAAAATAAATGTGCAACTTTTTAATTTGGCGAAAAATAAAAGGGTTGACGTTGATGTGCGATTTTGAGAAGATGTGATTCTAGCGCCAAGCGCTATTTATCGTCTGCTTTTGCTACTTGAATTATGAATACACCTGAATGAGTTTTTAAACTTTATTTCAGTTCGATTTGTGCATTTTTCTACGCAGCTTTTTACCATCTATTTCTGATGTATTACATCCAGAAAGAAAATTGTTAGAAATATCAATTTTAATTGTGTTTAATCACACTCATCAATAATGATATACTTTCCAACTTAATGGAATAAGGAAATAAAATAGGGAAGACCCATGGATTATAATGCGCTTTTAATACATAGCACTTTAGTGCGTTTTTAAAATCTGAAATTGTTTCAGATTTTCATAGTTTTTTTCCTTTCCATTTTTGATAAAAGCCAATATATCCGGAAGCTCTTCAGAATTAATATAGGACGAAAATAATTTGTTCCTTTTTGTAGGTTTTTATCATTTAACCATCTTATTTTTGTAACCAGGGGTGGCCCGACACGGTAAGCATTGCATCGGGGCGCCGGCTTCGAAGGGCCGTCATTCGAACTCTAAAACTAAGTAGAGCATAAAAGGGGGCACCTTTTTTGCATTAGCAAGGGGCGCCACTTACCCTAGGCCGCTCCTATTTGTACACATCTTAATTTTAAATTCCATTCAGAATCTGAGAGATCTCAGTGCCAAGGAAGCCGGTGAGGAACAGGATTTTCTCCGAACAAGATTTATTTAAATGGCGAACCAACTGATCGCCGGAGGCGTCTAGTATACAATAAATTACAAGGTTACACGAAAAAATGTAAATTTTATGGCACTAATGAAAATTTTCTAAAGATTAAATCTAAATAAATAGAATATTTAAATTTTTACATGGCGCAGGAACGAAAAATTCCAAATTAGTAAAATGTGCACCATACATTAATTAGGTGATGCACAAAGATTCAACCTTTCATCAAAGGTATGCTTAAACAAACTTTGTGAGTGTATACAATTCCAATAATAGCAAAATATTATTCATTTGTACAATCATCGTTTTCTTTCGTAAATTATGTACGACCGAAGAAATGCGATCATTTGATTCTACTTTTTTCCTTCGAGAGCCACTGAAAAGTGATTTAAGTCAGCAAATACTTGTTTTCATATCTCCGACAAATATTAGAATAAAATGTTCAAGTTTTACAAATCATCTTAATAGTGCATTTTACTAATTGTTTCTTTCTTTATCTCTTCCTTGCTCTTTTTCTTTTTCTTTTAACTTTTTTATTTTTTTCTACGGGAGTGGTATAATTTTTTTTTTCTACTAATTTCGATATATGTAATTACCGGAAATAATTTAATCGATGTCATAAAATCTCTTTAAATTAAAATAAATATTTACATATTAAATTTCGATTGAATACCGAAATCGAATTTCATGCTCTTCGGGAAACGTGTCGAAACTTTTCGAATTCGCACAATTTCGCTTTGTGGAAACAGCCGCTCGTACATCACTGCTCCCAGCAGACGACAGGCTTTACGAGTGAAAAAAATTGACTATGTAATCTGTAAAAACTATTTTAAACAAATTCAAATCGCAACTTTCCCTTCGAAGCCTGATAACTGGGACTTCAATATGATGTCATGTGAATTGCGACAGGTAATTTTATCCCACAAATGATTCACTTTTTTCACTCTCGGAAATAATATGGAGATTAAAATAGTGAAAAATCGCTTAGAAATTAGGGAACGGGAGGAATTCAGATTTTTAAAATAGCGCAGATTATTTTCTATATTCTTAAATATAATTCTGAAAAAATTCAAGCGGATCGTGGGAATGGTGTAGATGTTATTACGTTTTTCCAGCTTAGCTTTATAAACTTTTTGGAGTAATGGCGGTAAAAGTTTTATCTTGGAGTGGTCTTGTATTTGTTAGAGAGTCAGTGAATCAGTGTTTCAGTGAGTCAGGGAGCAGCGTAATTATATATATTAAGTGTAATTTTATATTTTTTGGCCGTGGTTTATTAGTTATAAATATTTAGCTCTGAAACACAGGTTTGTTCGTTTTTATCAACACGGGGGTGTGTTTCCCTAACAACCAATATTAATTTTGAGATGCACAAAGAGCTCATTACTGCCGTGTTACTTTATCCGTACAAAATGTTGCATATTATGTGTTACAGTAGACTTAGACGCATTCCCTGATAATTTAAACACTCTCTTTAGGGGCAAAGAACAGTTGAGAAAGATATTAATATAAAAAAATGGTAGACCCAAAAGGTAGATTATCTGCTGAATGTCTTTAACAACTGAATTCACTTGAAATGGCGGTAGTTTTAGTAAATCAAAAGGCTTTCTACGACGGTCCGCAATGTGAGCCGTTTCATTTTAATTTTTTTATTTAAAGTATAATTTCCAGAGAAATATATAAGTCAAAAGTTACCGTTACCCAGCAAACAGGGCCTATCGGATAAGTTTTGGGCTGACACCCGCATGCCGACGCAGCATACACCGGGGTGACATCACTCAGGAGTTGCCGTTTACGACAAATTTAGGTCCGCTCTCCGAGCTTATGGCCCATAAGTACGAGGAGGTTTTGGATCGGTGTCGGTTAAAACGACAACGGAGTCGTCCCAGCCCTATGCCACCTTTGAACCAAAGCTATAACGTTTTTGGTGTGATATCGGAAACCGGTCAGCCCCTTATTCATTTCCAAAATACCGTAATCAGTTTCATAATTAGTTCTCTAGGGCAGTAAACAACCAATTAAAGTAATAATAGTAATAATAATTATTATTATTATATAAGTGACTTTGTACCACTGGGACTAATTTTGTTAAAAATACTTGGCTAAATCAATAAAGCAATTTGTTTTTAAGAAAATGTTTGAAGAAAGTTAAATTTTTTTTCCAAAAATAACGGTATTATTTGATGAATTAACCAATATTTGTAGAATCAGCAAATAATTTCAGTTAATTTCACAAAAAGCTTTTCTTTTTAATTTCATCAGACATTTTCCTAAAAACAAACAAATATTCCTTGATGTAACTAAGTATTTTTAACAAAATTAGTCCCAGTGGTGTAAAGTCATTTATATAATAATAATAGTAGAAAACTGCTTATTTCGTGTAAATATTTTATTTTATATTACAGAATTTTTATTTGAGAAATCCATCTTACGCACGAAAAAAATAATAAAAAAGGATATTATTTGTTATTAAAAAAGAAATATAAACTTCAAGTAAAGATCTTATCTTATATTGAAATATTTTTATAATTCATTGTATAAGTTTCTTTCTAAATAAGAAAAAAAAATGCAACAATTTTTTCCATATTTAATACAGACTTGCTAAGTTTTCAAAATTGAAAGGCTTCCTGATTTTCTAAATCAAAGAGCCTGATATTTTTTGTGCCCATATTTTCCGATTAAAATGCATTTATCATGAATGCAGACACAATTTGTACCTTTTCTTAAATGCGATTAATGTCAGTATAAACAGCAGTATTTTTTTTTTTTTATTTTTATAATCTAAATGGATTTCAAAATTTGACAAAAAATTTAGAAAATGTACATTTTTAAAAATACATGCTAACTAAATATAACTAAAAAAAATATAATACAATAAACGCTCAAAATTGGGAAATGTTTAATTTATGAATAAAATTTTAAAAAGCCTGAAAAAATAAAGAAACATCCCGAGGTCCAAAATAAGATAAAGCAGCCTGAGACTCAAGAACAAAATCCTGAAATTTGACACGCCTGTGAATAATTTACAACACAATAAAATAATAATGTTTAACATGCTTATACTGTATAACAGAATTGACTTACCCCTTAAAAAATCAGCCCGCGTCTAAACCAAAAAGTTCTTAACAAATCCAGCAAATTAATTAATTAAAATTGCTTGGCTAAGTTAAAAACCATTTGGTTTCAATTAAATATTCAATTTTTGTTTTTATCCACTTGAAACTAAACTCCAGTATCACTCGAAGCGAGCACAGCGCACGTGTATCAGTTCAGTTCTTGGATAAACTGCTATTGCAGTACGACGAAGAAAAAAAAAAAAAAAAACACAAAACATCTCTGACGACACGCCTTCCGCAAAATTCTGGAAACAATGTAACTGTTGGTTTACTTTATTGCATCTTTCCATCAGGCAATGGTGTGTCCTTGACAGACAATGACCCGAGGTCTTTGCTCTGACCAGTGTATAGGCATATAATTGGGGGTTCTACAGCAGGCGAACCCATACGTAGAAAGTGGGGGCGGTGTGGTGGTCCCACAGGTAATTCTGAGTAAAGATTAACTTCCTGTAACGCAAACGTTGTGTAATTAAAAACTCTTAAAAAGAAGGGATATCTTTCAAAAAATTGCACTTTTTTATAGTTGATTCACATTATCAATTACAAAAGTAATGATTCTGTTACTTCATCAATAGCATTTGGAAAATTCTCTAAATAAATAGCATTTGGAAAATTCTGAGCATTTTCCAAGTTGTTATTAATCAAAGAAAATAGTAAAAAGAAAATTTAGTTTAATATTTTGAAAGTATTATTTTTTTTCTGCTCCAAGATTCCCGGATTTCAGATTAGCCACCAGAAATACAGTAATATAACTAGTAATAACTTTATTACAGTTAAAAGTCTATAGCTTCATTAATTCAATTGACTCATTTATGGATTATATAATTTTTTTTTTCTTTCAACACTGAACTACTATTATGTGTAATTGTAGGCTGCATTTTAAATCCCCCACCCCACTCTAATAGTTATAGAATACGAAAAATGGAATTTGTATTATTTTATTTGCGAAGTTTCTTACCTTTATTCGTTTTAAGATGTTCAGAGTAAATTTGAACTCATGTGTAAGCACGCCACTGATGCTTCCCAGCTTAAATCGTTTAACGCTCCGTTTAAACCGAAGCCCCGACTAAGTAATAGAAAAATATCTGAACTGGTACATTTGTTTCAATGATCAGAGCGAGCATGTTAAACCTGGGTTCAGGTAAGGAATAAAATCTGAAAAAACAGTAAACGGCGTAACGTATGGAGAGTTTAGGGAACTTTACACTCATTCCCTATTTAGAAGAAATACTTCAAGGCAACACTTTCCTTTATTGTGCATTTTGTATCCATCAAATGATATTTTTTTACTAAATTGGTCCTTCCGATAAAATTACATTGTTTTAATGTGAAATTTTCTTTATTCTGGATTTTATTTAAGCCAAATTAGCAAATTTTATTATTTATTTGTAACTCCAAAACCAATTTTTCGATTTCATTTGATTTGATTTTGTGGTCATAGTAAAGTTACGAGAGGGCTATCTGCCTAAATGGGGGAAAATTTTTTAAGGGGAGGAGGAGGAGAGGAGAAATTATGTAAGGGATTCTAACGCGGATTTATGTTTCATCCGAAAAAAAAGCACCAAAAACTTTAGACCATTAGATCGACAGTCGCGGCGTAGGCCAGAACCCTGGACCTTTACACCTTGGCCATTTACCATGTTGACTGTCTTACCCCCCTCGGCTATTGTCGGGAACAAATTTTCTGTATTTGCAGCGAGTAAGTGGCGTAAAATAAATAAATTAACTAAAAAGAAATAAAAGTTCTTTTTCTCTTTTCCTTTCTTTTTTTTTTCCTTTTTTTTTCTTTTGTGAATAAGTATTTTAGTTTCATACGTAGCTGTAAATGATAGGTAAAACAACATTGTAAATACTAGTTCAATATATATATATATATATAAAATGAGTATTGCCATTTTTAAGCAGATTAGTTTAGAAACCTTATTTCCATACCAAAACAGGTTTTATCTTTTAAAGCACTAGCTGCACTCCATTTGCTAAACCGGCTAACCCTAAAATATAGCTGACATCGGAGCAAAACCAATTTTCCTTTCATTGCGCCACGTTGGTTTTTCGGTGCAGAATCACCATCGCTCCAATTACCGCCTTGCCAATGCCAACGCTGAACCGTTAAAGAAGGTGTTGCCCGTCACGTACCCGTCACGTTGCCCGTCACGCTGTGTTTGCTACGTTTTGTTATTTAAGTATTATTAAAAAATTAATACCAATAATACCAATACATACAGGCTACTTTATACAAAATTAACCTTTTATTTCTTTTTTTGATAAAAATGTGTAAGTTAATAAATCTTGTGATCTTTTGTATCAAATTATGAAACTAAACTTACATATAAACAGCTATCCATGCTTATTTGTTTAATAATATGTGAGTGCAAACTGAAATGTTTGTGAATATAAAATAACATTAAATATATCTTTAGCTACACTTCTTGTGTATGTGCTGAAAACAAATTGCATGCTTTATTATTTTTGATTAGTAATTTGATTAAAAGTCTTTTAAATCAAAGATATTTTCTTTTACATAACGTGGTTATTTCTACTATTTTTAAAAACTCAAGTAATAATATTTAAATCAGTATATTTACATTCAGATAGTACATTTTGCTTAATATAATTTATTCTTTATACACCACACCATAATTTTATTTTAATCATTCAGCATTTTTAGCCCTTTTTTAATGTATTGAAACTTACTATGAGATATCACTTTGTGCCCTTACGTAATTCTAGGAGATAACATACTACATGCACCTAAATAAAATTTAACACGAAATAATTTGTACCTGTATTAATTCAGAGAGTCGACATTAAAGGTTTATATAATCGGATAACATGCATTAAATTAGTCTATCTTGTAGAGGCTGTTGCAGTGAAGTAGTTGTCAGGAGCAGCGATATGATATGTATTACAATGAAACTTTGATGTAATTATTGGTGTATTTCGAAATCAGACAATTTATGTGGTTTGTCCTTTATACCTGCTTATGTCATTATGCGGCAGATAATACGACCAAATTTAATCCCTGCCTCAATTAGTATACAGAGAGATTATCTTTACTCACTGAACAAATAGGACAATGTCTAAGATGAGTACAAAGTGTAAACAAAACCTTGGTTATTGTAGGCGTAACCTAGAGGTAAAGGATTATCCTAAACATAGGATAATTTTGCACATTTTAAGGGAGATGGTTAAATATGCTAGAAAGCGCCAAATTTGCATGTTATAATCTGTGAATTTATGAATTTGTATTGAATTTTTGCTTCTGAATTAGCAATATTTACTCCTACAACTGATATAACCAAATTTATATGAAAAATGCAGAACAGGAAATTAAATATTTTATATTACATTTTATTTTCAATATTGTTTGTTTTTTCTTTGTGAAATATAAAGTACACTATTGAACCAACTCTTCTGAATGGAATATTTTAGCTTCTACAAGGTAATTAATTACTTCCATGGTAAAAGCGTTTATAAAAGTAATAAAAAAGCTTATTGAAGGTAATGTATAATTTAATATTACTCTTAACTGTGCATAAATACTAATGATACACGAATTTTGCAACTTTCAATTAATGGTTTCTGGAGAAAATCTTATTAATAAATGCTGCATAATCTATGCGAGTACAGTTATGGGATTTTTTAAAATATTAATTATGTCGTGATGAATGCTCAATATATTCTAAGAATGGGTTCCCTTTTTGTAAATCGCAGAAAAATTGAGCGAGATTTCGTAATTAATAGCCCAGATTGCTGACAATTGACTAGGTTTAAACATGACCTAAACAATGAATGTCAAAAGCCTTGATTGTTTTGAAATTCTTTCGTTCCTTGAAAATTGTACATCCTGCTAATTGTAATTAAAAACAGAGATGCACAGCTAAATATTTTTGCAGTTCTAAATAAAGAAATTTTATACTCTACGACTCACTGTTTTCGAGGATCATTACGTACAGATTTTACAACAAAACTAATCAAAATGATTCACGATTGCTCGAAATTTATTGTAAGTTTTAGTTGCGTAGAGGTGTCAATCAGAGCCTTATCAAAGAACATTTAATAATGATAAACATAGTGGCCAAAATCGATATTTACGTCGATATATGAATGTAGAAAATTTTCGCGACTGCAATACTTTTGTTTACATTGTACCAGGAAGAACCAAGCAATTTCGGACAACGTTTTCAGATTTTTCTTTTTGTCCCCAATTATCCCCATTTTTAAGAAATCAACTATGTCTTTCTTTTTCTTTTTACTTCCTTTTCCGTGAAAATGCTATTTAAATGCTATATCTTAAGAGTTAGGTGTATTAAAAATGTTAACTATTACGTCAAAAGATACACGAGAAGTTTTTTTTTTCATAACTATGAATGCACATAATATTATCAGGATGTAATTTTATAGAACTTATACAATGAACTTTCCTTTCTTTTATTTGAAATCACTAACTTTATAAAATATTCCAAATTTTTACTTCTGAATAGGAACCATGAGGTAATTTGCCCTGAATTCTACGTTCATATCTTTAGTCACCTTATGTATGAAGCTGTTTTCAGCGTTCCCATATTTTTCCCCCTTTGTACTTAAATACAAATTTTTAGGTGAAAATGAAAGCAGCAGAATGGGAAACATCATTCTATGACGCTTCCACTAACCCTCTAAACAAGCAAATTTAAATTAATGAGCTAAAATAATATGTTTTTCGAAAAGAATGCTGGATAACCAAAAACCGAACATCTCAGAGAGTGCAATGTCAACCGGTTATTTGAGAAACACTATAAGTCACTTATTGACAAAAATGCGTTTTCATCAAAAACCTCTAATTAGAGAGTAGGCAAATAGTTTAGATGAGAAATACTGCAAGTCAGGCCGCTTAAATCTCCACAGCTCCGATTGAAGTTGTTGCTTTCCATAGAAAACATGGCGTTTCAAAAACTTAAAAAAAAATCTTTTCCACAAAACGCTAAGAGCTGACATCAGAGGTTTCTCAAATAACCGTAACTCTTGCTTATGAAGCAAAAGCCATGAATGCTTAATTATAAAGGAGTCTTGTGCCTTTTTGAATAGAAATGTGCTTTGCTTTACATGAACGTTAAGCTTGGTTGTAACAGATGAAATTAAGAGCCTTTTTTAAAGGGACAAGAGTTTAGACATGCTCATCTATGCTATGATATCATCAATAAGTTTGTTATTTTATATGTACGGGGTAATGTACGGAACTACTAAAGCCACATTTTAATATTTTTCAGTGATAGAAAGCCGCACTATACCTGAGTACTGCAGGCTTTTTAAAATCATGCTACAACAATA
The DNA here is from genome assembly GCA_038373885.1 of Cheiracanthium punctorium. Taxonomy (NCBI): domain Eukaryota; kingdom Metazoa; phylum Arthropoda; class Arachnida; order Araneae; family Cheiracanthiidae; genus Cheiracanthium; species Cheiracanthium punctorium. The sequence goes on from JAWZYV010006179.1 coordinate 154,115, forward strand.
ATATGCAAAGGGGCATCGGAAAATATCTAAATATTTTTGAGTTCACAGGCATTATAGAACCGAGCGTTATATTGGTTGATTTTATATTTTGTTTAATCGAGGCAAGTTTGAAAAAATGTTATAAGCGGTTTTATTTCATGTTATGAAATGCTTTTAATTACTAAGTCACGTGAGAAAACATCTATCTATAATGAAGCTTGGAGAATAACCCAGAAACCAAGAATTGCCAGTGTGATTTGATTTTTTTGCGTAAGGTAGCTAATTCATTGAGAATGCATCAGTATATGTGAAAGTCAACATTTTTCTTCACTATTAAAAAGACAAAATAATCTTATGAAGACGTTTTGATCACGAGTTTCGATATGGAATTAGAAAAAATAAACACATAACGGATTTTGTTTCTAAAGGGATGTATTTTGAAATACTGAAAATAAAAATATAGTTAAGGAATGGCAAATGTTACGGTGATTGGATGGAACATGCCTTTTTGCATTTTTGAATTACGTTATGATAATGACGGTAGAATAGCGTCATATTAAGTATAACATCATGTAAACTCACAACTTATGACTTAAATAATATTTTTATTACATTACTTCAGTTTCAAGGAACGGGGCAGGAGAAATTTCTGTAGATTTTCTTTTTGCTAAAAAATTTATTATGGTTTTTCATTAGCGCAATAAACGATTTTTGCTTGCTGCGTCACATACAGTGTTCAAAGAATGGATCACATATGGAGACCATAATGTTCTTAAAATTAATATTCACTTTATACATTTGTAGTTGCGAAAAGAAGCTCTTTTTCGGCAAGTTATGTCCCAAAAGGCAGCAGAGGGCTACACAGCTATTTGCTAAAAAACACACTAAAGGCATTTAAGGGGATGGTGGACACCCAAATCATCAAAATTGGCCCCAAAAATGTGCTTTTTCTTTTTTACATACTAATATTCTACAGTTAAAGCTGAACCATGGAGAAAAAACCGCGTATGTCTACGGTAATTTTTTAAAAAGATATTAGGGTTTGAAAAAATTAAAAGGGACAGTTAAATGTCCACAAAAATGCAAACAAACGCGTAAATAAACACGTCACAATTTTTATTGAACGTTTTACAAAATAAGCTAATATTCGAATGAAATTATTTTAAAAATATGTTTTGTTAAGGTAAAATCATAAATAAAATTATTCAGAAGAGACGGTATTAAAGGTAAATGGAAAATTACACTTTAAACTGTATTTTCTCCAAATCAAGTTTTTTGTGATTTTCTTGCCTTCAAAATGCTCCATGCGACTTAATTTTGGTCGGAATTGTACAAAATTTACTACAAACATTCTTCTCATATATTACAATAAATCTGTGTATCCTTTTTAAATATGGTCAAAATTTCGATTATGAAATTTCACTTTTATTTACGAAAACTGAAAAATTTCGGGAAAGTTTGGTATATATCCATGAAAATATTTCTAAAAAATTAACTACTCGGTCGAATCAAAAACCGATACACAGACTTTTTAAAATATATTTTTATGCTATTATAAAACAAAATTACTAAAAAAAAGTTAAAATTAAAACGCATGGAGCATTTTTTCGAAACTAAAAAATTAATTAATTTTTAATTAATTACTAATATTTTAAAAATTTATTTTAAATTTTTTCAGTTGTTTATAATGCTTTTAGTTTAATATATTAAAATACAAAATTTCATAATCCTATCTTATTAAATAAAAAAAAACTTTTTAATGTCCACCATCCCCTTAATTAATAAATTTCTTTCTGTGCATTACAGTTTCTTCCTGATTGTGGCCCAGTTATGCGATATTGATTCTCAATTGAAACAACTACAGCTTGATCGAGCCGGTATAAGCTACGGATGGGCTGGAAATTTTCAATACACACAGCAATCTTGTTTATATTGGTCATGCAAATAAAAGTGTTGCACCTGATTTTTACTTTTCAGTTTTGTAGAACATGTACTCATCTAAGATTTTCTAATCTTCTTTGATTTTCTTCTTTGAAAATTCTCTCAGTTCAGCCAAATATTTGATTCTAAATCGCTTTCATAAGTCTTGACGGATCTTCTGTCTGCATGCAAATATTTTATTCATTTTCTTTCCGTTCTTCAAATCCAGATCAGGAATACCTATTTCGTTTACCTCTTGCAAAAACATATATCTTCATTGTATTTTCATTATACTCAGATATTATATTGTTGCGGAAGTACTCTGCTTGTTTCCGGGGTTCGTCGTTCTAAAGTCCAGTTAGTGTGAAAGTTCTAGTAAAAAGTCTACTGGTCAGAATGGAACACAACTTTATTGCTTCTAGAACTTCGTAGAGTAATCAGCTGTACAAAATCCACAAGCACAATTAAACAGTAATGTGCTTTTAACAGTCCGCTTAGGTCAGAAGCTTTCACAAATGCTGTATTTCTCACACAAAATAAGTTACTTTCACAGGCAAAAATTTAGTGAAAATATTCAAGGGATATCGTACACAATCCCTTAAGACACAGCAATGAAGAATTCACACACAGCACTTTAAAAACAGCTTCATAAAGCAAGCTAAAACACAGCTTCTATAGCACTATCAATTCGCAAAGCAAAGTTACTCTCACTGGGAGAGCTCTTCACACACTGAGCGTTCAACTCACACTGAACTGGGGCTTCTGAAGCGCTCCTATATATAGGTGGCGCAGAAGCGACGAGAAACTTCCAGAAGAGTCTATTTCTTGAAAATTCTACACAAAGCGGGAATTTTGATTACGTCATAGAAGAGAAATGTCAGGTATTATGCGTTTTTAATGCAGCAAAAGCAGCTTTACAGGCCCCATAGGGAAAATCGCGCCAAATGACCAAAATGTCGCCAAGATTGGCGACTTTTGGCGAAATATCGCCAAATTTGGCGCCCAAAAATAAGTCCCCAGAAGTGAAGAGATCTAAGCCCTAGGACCAATATTTCTCGAGATTTCTAGAAACCCATAGAAAAAGAATAGGGAAACTGAAACCTCCGTATCTCCGGCTCTAATTGGCCTATTTTGATGCAACAAAAAACAAAATTTATCTATTTGAAGCGTAGAATACGAATTGTAAACCATTTTAAGCCCCAGAGCAGCGGGTTGCCCCGAAAATTCGTAACTATATCTTCATTATACTCAGATAGGTAAGTTAAAGGTCTAGAATTAATCATGCTTTCAGCATCACAAAGTACGGTGTCGAATTCCTCGTACTGTAGGCAAGATCTTCCAAGAATTTTTCTAAGCATTCCAATAAAACCTTCCTAAAACCCGCTCCACCATGGTACGGAAGTGGGGTTGAACTTCCACTGAATCTTCTTCATAGAAGCATAATCTTGTAATCTCTCCCAATTTGTTAATTTTAATTCATTAGAGGCCCCAACAAGGTTTGTCCCATTATCGGAATAAATGATAGATGGCCGATCTCTTTGGGCAATAAACCTTCTCAGTGCAAGGAGAAGACTGTCAGTTGACAGAGAATGTACCAATTGAACATGAACTACGCGAAATACAGCACATGTGAACAACACGACCCAGCTCTTTGTTCCATTTTTACTTTCCGAACATGTACCATGTAAGGAAAGTATCGTAATCATGACAAAGTTCGACTTCGAGATTTTGGTGTATTTACACGTTTTGAGGTCTTCTGAATTCATTTATGCTGTTTTTACGAGATGTATGTATGTATGTGTGTGTGTATTTGTACGTGTGTGTGTATGTGAGTGTACGCGATAGCTCCTAAACGGGGCATTCGATTGAGCTCAAATTGGGTATATATGTTATAAACCACCGTCGCAAGACCGGTATTGATTTTGGCGTGTATAGGATTTATAGTTTTTCTACAGGGCTACGACAAAATTTCTTTTACATTATGGCCTATAGGAGGAAATTTTTGAAAGTGCGCTAGCAATTAAACGGTACATTCGAATGAGCTCAAATCGGGTATACATGTTATAAACCACCCTTTTAAGACCGGTATTGATTTTTATGTGTTTAGGACGTATAGTTTTTCGACAGGGCTTTGACAAAGATTTCTTTTACATTAAGGCATATGGGAAGAAATTCTTGAAAGTGCGGAAGCATTTAAACGGTGCATTCGATTGAGCTTCAATTTGGTATATATGTTTGAATTATTCACCGATTAAAATTTATTTGCAATTATCTTAATAGTAAGTGTTCGGAAAGTCGAGTGGGTTTTTTAGATATAAGGGCCCACACAGATCGACCCTATTAACTTCAAATCCCAAGGCATCTCTTACGCGATCTTCGGGAAGTGGTGAAGCTGAAGTGGTGCAGCAAGAACTTTTCTAAGTGGTTTATCCCGGGCCAAGCGTTCGATTTTTTCCACAGCGAATAATATATTTGATCCCGTCGGGATTTTGACACCAGTGACGCTAATCCCAAAGATTTTACTACGAGACTGTCGGCGTGCCAAACTGTCATGGGACGACTTACAGAGGACCGGAGTTCGCAGCGCCACTAACTTAAACTGAGATTGAAATCAAGAACGGAAGGAGTATTGAACGCTAGCGAGCGGGTAACTAATAACAAAAAACCCGCTTTTCGGAAATAATGTATATATTGATTGTTTTCTTTGTGTTAATTAGTTTGAGTGTTATTATGAGTGTTGTAAATAATTAAATAGTGTTGTATGTGTGTGTGTATTTGTATGTGTGTGTGTACGTGTATGTGTGTATGTGTGGCAGTGAACCTAGGCCTGGTTATATATGAAATTATCTGTGTAGTGGTCATTCAGCTTATAGTGACAACAGTCTCAACGTGAATCCCCAAGTTAGCAAATCACGGCAAGGATTACCTTTAGAAAGGTAAGCAATTGTATTTGTTCTTGAATTTGAAATCCTCGTTGCGATAATTTCTGGCATCCTTGGTTCGGATAAGACGCTTGATTTGAACTAAAAGCTATTCCGAAATCAAGCATTGTGAATTAATAATTTTGAACTGCTAATACTGATAATATTACATTTGAATTAACACTCATTCTATCGAAAATGTCCGAGAAAGAAACTTCGGCTTGTTAAAAAGAAGAAGAGGTGTAGTAAGAACAGCGGTGACAAATGCATTTACAAAATTAGAAACCAAACTTTTTAAAGAATTACAGATCAGTGTTTTAAAAGAACAATTGGAAGGTTTAACCTTTAAATTTTATGAACTAAAACTAATCGACGTACAGGGATGTCCAAATTAAACATCCCCAACTCAGAGGCCTGTGAAGAATGTTGTATGGGTCATAATGTGATGAAATTTTGAAAGCAGACACTTCAGATCACGCGCTCGTAATTTATTAAAATAAAAATTATTAGTACAAGAAGTTGCCGATAGGTGGCGCTATAACACTAGTAATTTGCATATTGCAACAACGTGATTTTCAGAAATAAAGCTTCTGAGCACGTATCCAAATGACGAGCCCTACAAAAGTGGAAGACCGATGCTGCACAGGCAGTTGTTTCCAGCTCGCTGATGCACAATGACGACATTGAAAGACAAAGCTCTGTTAGTGAAACTTTTCTACCTGAATGACGAGAACTCCTGTGCTGCGATAAGAGCATTCCGTCGGCTGAAGAACTTAACGCCGAGGACCCATGACACCACGCGCTTTACGAGACATGAAGAAGAAGATCGAAAGAACCGAACAGCTGGGAATTTCACCAGGTAGTGGACGCCACTGGCCAATCGCCACATGGTGTTAGTGTGCCAACTGTTTTTCGTGCTGTTGATATGCCCTATTCGACGATGGCACACATATTGAACATCTGTAGAACGTCTTATTGATCTGCAGCGCCACCTATCGGCAACTTCTTGTACTAACATTTTTTTTTAATAAATCACGAGCGCGTGATCTGAAGTGTCTGTTTTCAAAATTTCATCACATTATGACCCATACAACATTCTGCCCAGGGCTCTGAATGGGGGAAGTTTAATTTGGACAACCCTGTTCAATTGAAGCCGTTGTTTACCTACGATGAGAATCAGTGGGGATTAGAGAAAACAGAATATAATGTAAAAGTAGTAATTTGGAAATTCCGAGAGAATTAGAAAATACGTGAAAATGCACGCCTTAACCCCAGAACACTAGCGCTGACATAGATTCAACTGTAGCAGAGACAGAGATGAATTCGAGTAGTGTGAAAACGAACACACAAGTGGAAAAAGTTGGTGTTAAACTTCCTAAACTCATCATACCCAAATTTACGGTGACATAAAACAATGGGTAACGTTTCGGAACAGTTTTGAATCGGCAATTCATAACAATGATTATTTAAATAAAATAGATAAATTTAATTACCTTAAATATATTATGCCATATTTCGGCGTATCTGACTTAAATAATGTTGAGTGATTTTCTGTTTCGGCTGTAAATTATGATTCTGCTATTAAATTGCTGAAAGAAAGATTAGCTAAAAAGAATGTATTCATACCCATATGAATGGTATAAATATGCGCCCTCTTAAGAGTTCAAGTGATGTTCGCGCGTTTAGAAAATTTTACGATGCCTGTAATACACACATATGCGAAGTTTAGAAGGTTTGGGATTAACTCCCGAAAATTATGGTTCGGTTTTATGCCCTATGATGTTGAAGAATATACCCATATAGTTTCGTATAGACATATAGTTTCGTATTATTTAAATTTATTTCAGTATAGTTTTTATCAGATTTGGGTTGGATTTATTTGCTAACCAGTGTCTTTAACATAACACAAACAGTTATCTTAATGCAAAAGTTCTTTTGATATCGAGGGATTCAAATTTAGTCACATTTATAGATCATGAATAATGCAGTTTAAAAAAGAATTCATTCGTGATCTGAAAAAGTTTTTGAAAAAAAAAAAAATCCAAGCACTAAACGAGATCTTCAAAATATATTTTGTGTCTGTAGACTAAGACAAAACTTTAGACATAAATTTTGTTCCATAAATTTTCGGCTGATGCATTGCATTTTATGTGAACTCCATGTTATTTATTTTAGAAAATGTATGCAGTGAAAAGCTTTTTGTTGTTTCAGAGTGATTGCAGAGAATACTAAAATATATAAATAGTATTGCATTTATCAGTTTTTAGTCAACCGTAGAAAACAATATACAGTTGGTTTAAAATTTGAATTTTAACAGTAAAGTTCAGATATCTTGCAAATTTTATCAGCAAATCTCAGTTATAAAGTTTGAATTATTTATTTATTTTAAAGGTAAGAACCAAATTTGTATTAACAAATCTTATGAACAATGATCCTGTGTGTATAAATTGAATTCGTCGAAAGTAGAGAAATGTACATATAAAGCATCAGTTTAAGGCAATTTAACAAACTTTATAAAATTGTTTAAAAGAACTAATCACCAGAAACTAAATTTACATTGTATTGTAAGAAGAAAATTATAGCAAAAAAAAAAAAAAAATCGTTTCCTTTAATAAATAACTATAGATATTTAATCAAGTTTCTGAGGGGTTTCCAAATGTTATAGAGAGAGAAGCACGATTTAAAAATTTTTTGTCTAAATGACATAATTATTTTTGTTATCTATGCATTTATTTATTTAAACTGTTATTAGATAAAAATACATTTTATTCATATCTTATGAGCCAAATTAATAAATAAATACATTTCTGAATTGCAAGTATACTTTTTATACCTGTTGTATGTATTGCATACGCTTTAAATCCAGAATATGGCACTTCATATGTTTGGAAAACAAAATTTAAACACATCTTATTAAACAACACAAACTTTGCAAATAACAAGAATATATTTATATAAAAGTACAAAATGAATTTTTTGGGTGGTACAGACACATTTCTTCAAATATTTCATCAAACTGAACAAACTGAAAAAATAGAATATATATTTCCTCCAAGTCAGGAAACTGAGAAAGGTAAAGTTTCTGACACGCCGGAACATGATGCAGCTGAAAAAAATGTGGAGAGTTTGCACAAACCAAAACTTTCGAACTGTGGTTTTTTATATGTATGTGCATTATTTAAAAAGTCATGCATTAAATTAAGGGGAAACCATTCACATACAAATTTTCTACTACAACAATATATACTTCTCGTTTCTTTGTATCAGTAAAGTATACTCAAACGTGACCCGTTGCGTACAGTTTAGCAATGCAAAAATTTATTCAATTACGTTCGAAAATAGAGAAGACCGGGGGAGGACATTGCCCAATTTTTTTTTAAAAATAATTTTTGTACTTTTTATTTTTATCTGTTTTGCTGTAAAGCAGAATATTATTATACAGGGTGTGTCAGAATTCCCTCCCAGGTTTGGTTTCCCGGGATTTATAAAAAACTATATTAGAAATACGGCAACAACGTTGACTTTAAAGGATAAGAAATGCTACTAGTTTTGTTTCATAAATGTTCAATATGTGAACTTTTCGTGATGCGATAGCAGGCACGTATCCAGAAAAACATTTTGGAAGAGATCTACACGGTAATAAAGATATCATTATCGTTTTAGTAACAAAAATCAAAATTTCGGGGAGGTCCGGACCCTCTGCCCACCTTCCCTTAATTACACCTCCTCGTGCGGAATATATCAAGTCTAAAGTCAAATCTGCCCGCCCCACACTCGCTTTAACATAATGGTAGCGAATAAGGTTGTGATCCTTTGGCATGAACCCATTAAATCATGAGGCACAGGGTGCAATAACGCACGATCTTTTATGTAACCCATAAAAAAAAAAAAAATCTCGTGGAGTTAGGTCCATAGAACGAGGTGGCCACGGAACAAGGCGATTGACGTCGTCAGAGCCCCGCCAATCCAACGACGAGGAACCTTGTAATTTGTGAAACAATCTTGTAATGTTTCTTTCTCCAGTAAAGTCAACTTTGTTGCTGCATTTGTGATGTTTTATTTTTTATAAGCCTTCCATACCCGGAGGGAATTGTGACACATCCTGTATACATGCATATATGCAGGAAGCTCATTATTTGTGAAACAAAACTTGTAATATTTTTTTCTCCAGCAAAGCCAACTTTGTTATTGTATTTCCAACATGCTATTTTTCATAAGCCTTCCAAGCCCGTGAGGGAATTGTGACAAACCCTGTATTTGCTAAACCATTACTACCACAATAAAAAATTTAAAAATGTTTTAAACAAGGAGTTAATTTTATTAATCATAATTTGGAAACTGTGCTCCGTATGCGGAGCAAGTTTTCCACTCTATCAAAAATGCTGAGCCATATTTTCCATTTACGTTTCCTGTCTTCAGGCGGGAGGATCATATCTGATGCTAGCATGCACTTATTAGTTGCGGGGGATTGTTTGAAGAACCACCCAGTAATTGTTCAGAATCCTACGGGGGTTATATGGAAGTCCATGTATACTTCCCTGGCTGCTACTAGAGCAGCATTTATTATTTCAGGTGTGTACGAGCCTCCGTCGGTCTTCTTTTTACTATCTTCTTCCTGAAAATTTAATTTAAATTTAAATTTGGGACAAAGCATTTTGAATTTTACCAATTCATATAAGTTGTTTGTCCAGTTTTATTACGCAGTAAACACATCTTTAAAAGAAAACACTAGCTGATTTAGCCCGAAACACGTTTTCCAACAAGAAACGTATTGGAAAACGTGCCTGTATACTGTTGGGAAAACCTGTTACCGGCCCCATTTTGGAAAGTTATTTGTAGAACAAACGCATAGCTACGTGAAGGAAAGATCCCTTTTTTAGTGCAAACGTGTCAAAATAGTAAATCCAACACTAGTAAGCCTATTTTTATTTTGAATGAAGATCTGAACGTTTACTCACTACAAAAAATGCAGAAAAGAGCGTCTTTTGACAGCAGTTACTGAACAGAAACTTTCGTATATGATGTATGTGGCAAGTTGCTTATTGGGTAGTTCGTTACTTGGCGGCATCTAACGGTTTTTTCCAAACTAAGGCAATATGGAACATGTGCTCCATGGAAATTGTGGCCCAGTCTACCTTATCCATTAAAAAAATCCCAAAAATATAATTTGAAGATAAAATCCATTATTTAAATATCAACCAAACAAATTTTATAAGGAAACAATATTATAAAAAAAAGGAAAGGCTGAGAACTTTGATAAATTTAGACTACAGAAAAGAAAACTAGTTTATTTTAGTGCATGGTTGCATGATAGGATATCCTGTATTATTAAAGCAATAGTAATGCGATGCCATTTACATTAAAGTACCCAGCAAACACAGCCCTATCGGATAAGTTTTGGGCCGACACTGCCATGCCGGCGCAGAATGTGCCGGGGCGACATCGCTCACGCGGTACCGAAAACGACAAAATTGCGTCCGCCTGGGCGTGTGTCGGGCCGAAAGGATGGGGTGGTTCTGGTTCGGTGTCGGCAAAAACGATAACGGCGTCGGCCCAGCCCTGTGCCACTTTTGAACCAAAACCATTACGTTTTTGGTGTGGTATCGGCAACGACAAAATATCGAAAACCGGCCAGCACCTTATTGATTCCCAAAATACCCTAATTAGCTCCGTAGTTAGTTCTCTAAAGTATTAATCAACAAATTAAATAAATAATAATTATTATTATATAAATGACTTTACACCACTAGGACTAAATTTATTAAAAATACCTAATTAGCAAATTATTTTGTTTTTAAGAAAATATTTGATGAATTTAAGAAGGAAAGCTCTTTTTAAAATTAACCGTATTATTTTTTTATGCATCAACCAATGGTTTACTTTTTTTAAACGTGTTACTATATGTTTATCAGACCATATACATTTTTTAAACAACATATTAGGCTCAACTAGACAATGTTCCTTTTTCTCTTCCAAAAATTTTTTAGAAGCCAAGAAAATTTATAATTTTCTAGAACCAAAGATTATAAATAAACATTCATGCAATGCTAAAAAAAGAGAGAAAAAAATATTAAAGTTATACAACATGCTTTTTTAAAAAATGTTTTAATTTATTTTTTTGTTAAGTTATGTCATAATACAAAATAAAGTTGACTTTTGATTTTATATATTATTTTAAAGAAGAATGTAAACAACATACGTTAAAAGAAATTAAAATATTGGCTGATTCTACAAATAAACGGTTAATTTCATAAAAACGTTTTCTCTTCAAAATAATTAAACATTTTCATATACAAACAAATTATTTTGTTTATACTTAATAACTAAGTATTTTGTATATTTCAAAATTAGCCCCAGTGATGTAAAGTAATTTATATAATAATAATAATTATTTTTAATAGGTTGATTAGTGCTAAACTATATATGAAACTAATAAGTATTAATAAAACCATGTTTATTATTAGAAGATACTTACTTTAAGTAAATATTTTATATATTACTGAATTTTCATAGGATTATCCTTTAGTAGAAGAAAGGAACTTTCTATAACAGAATATACTTATTTTTTTCTGTTGTTTTGAGTAATATGAAATTAAGTACTTAAGTAAATAGACACATTTTTCAATGCAGTATGTAAGTTATTTATTAAAAATACCGTCCTGCTTGTTTATTAATAGTTTCCAAGTTTGCTTATTTGAATTATAAATTTCATTTTCGCATTATTTAGAAATAATTAGCAGTTTTGAACTACATCTTATTTTAGTAGTCCCTGAGATAACATAAAAAAATCTAGCTAAGAAAAAATACAAATTCTTAATATATACTTAAAAATCAACTTACCCCTTTTTAACTGTCGTGAGAACTTAGCAAAATGAAAACCAAAAAGCACTAACCACATTTAGACAACTTTAAAATTTTTGTCTAGTTGAGGTTAATACCAGTTAGTCTTTAGAAAAAAATCACAGTTTATCCAGAGAAAACTACAGCAAAGTCCGATCTAACTGACGTAAGAACTTAGCCTATTTAAAACTAAAAAGCACTAACCACATTCAGACTATTTTAAAATTTTTGTCTAGCTGCAGTCAGTGCCATTTAGTCTAGGAAAAAAAAAATCGCAATTTATCCAGAGAAAAATGCAGCAATCTCCCATCTTCATTGCTCTGAGAAAACTCAAAATCCACGTTACTGAAAAGTTTACGTTGCGAGATGATTTCTGTTACAGCCTTGGAATGGAATGGACAAGCAAACGAAAAAAAAAAAAAACCACCAACTTCCGCTCTTCGATTGACCATGAATAGGGACCCAAATAATAGGGAAAGGTCCATTTCGTCTTCCTGCGTAATACTGTGGTTCCTACAAGGGGTGGAAAGCTCTTAGGAATGCACTCGTCCCCCCCACCACTGCGCCTGTGCTACATGTTATGTGTACGCGGACACGGGGTAGTTGGAAAAGAAAGTCCGAGGGATTTTAGCTTTTAAATTATTCACTTTAAATTAGATCGCGTGGAAAAAAACAAAACAAATTAGTGTTATTCTACTGCAAAATAGTTTATACTTCAATATCTGCAATGAATTAATCAATTAATTTTTAGAAAGATAAAGTACTATAATCAGCAAAAAATGGTTACTTTTATTAATTTTTAAGGAGATAAGAGCATTAAATTTTATTTAATTTGTAACAGCATTTTACAATGCTGTAGCAAAACATGATTTTGGCGTAATTTTTACTATTATTTTATTTGAACAGAAACATGACAAACAAGTTGTTCAAATAAATGCTATTAAATTAATTATTCATAGTGATAATTTTAAAATGAAACTATTATTATTTTTTTCAATTTATAATTATTCAGTATAGTGAATTAAAACTTTTATTTATTTATTTAATTTTATTATTATTATTTTTTTAACAACAGCAGCTAATGTATTATAAAAAAAATTCCTTAACTATAAATTATATTGATATTTTTTATTTTTATGGAAATACGAATGAAAAGGTATTTTTTCTACTATTTTAATCCAATTTAATTTCAGAAAGTTTTGTTGTTTTGTGTTTTTTGTAAGGCAAAAACACAGGAGTTAAGCCTTAGGGCGTCGGTGCCCTGAGCGGAAGAAGGCTTCTAGCGTTTGTTCCAATATATAAAACAATTAATAAGCAATAAAATTGGGGTTGAACAGTAATTATAATAATTATTTGTTCCCTAATTTTATAAAAATCAACCATATTTCCTTCATTTTATAAATATTAGATAATGTTTTGAATTTATATAAAATTTATAAAATATCCCCAATTTTTGTTCCAGAATTGGGGATACAACGGTGATTTGTCCTCAATTCTATGTTCAAAAATCTGGTTAATTTATATAACTCATATTCACATTACATCTGGAGAAAATCACCCAACATCCAAACTGTAAATTGACAGATGCGCGGTAGACCTGAACCCTGGACCTTCACACTTGAACCAGCGGCGGATCCAGAAAAAAAAATTCTGGAGTGTGCGCAAGACAATTTTTGTTACATTCTCTTATAGAATGACTTGAATTTACAAAACAAGTCAATGCTCTATAGTGTAAACTTCATTCGTCTAGGGGGGGGGGGCTCTGGATCCGCCAGACTTCAACCATATTCGGTGTCTTATCCACTCGGCCATGGTGGGCTCCTTTTGTGAACTTTTAAAATGCAGCGTTTAATGTTATGCATTGTATGTATTTTATTTTTAATTAATTAATTCATTAATTTTATTATTATTTTTAAATTAGAAGTACTTAACAACTATCACTTTATATAAAATGAAAATTATAGTCATATAATTATTTCAGAGTTGTGAATAACTAGACAGAAACTGCCCCAATTGAGGGGTGGGGGTGGGTGCTTAGAAACCCCTTCAATACTAAGTCATAAAAAACTGGTTAACTTATCTAACGCATATTCACAATACATCTGGAGAAAATCACCAACATCTAAACTGTAGATTGACAGATGCGCGGTAGACCAGAACGCTGGACAGGACCTCAGGTAAATTAACCAGATAGAATGATTGCCCCCTTTCCCTCCTTTTTTTCGCATGTGAAGGAGGCACTTGAATCCAACGGACTCAAAACATTGTAAATAGTAGGTATTGAAATCATAAATTAAAAAGAATTATTATAACAATATATATGTGCTGCTTGTGCTGGCTTTATACCGTTCAGTTTAGAAATTACACTTCTGGACCGATATCGGTTTTGACGTTTGGTGCAGTACATCGCCAAAATCACATGTTAACCCTAAAAGGCTAGCCGCTATCGGACCGTTGCATGCCCGAAATCAACTTTTATTTGCCTACGCCAAATCGTTTTGCCAGCACAGAACCGACACCGTCCCAATTACCATTATGCCAATGCCGACATCGAAACGGTACTGCCGATGACGGCCCATCCCTAACCCGATAGGGCTGTGTTTGCTGGGTACATTCATTATTTCAAAGAAATATTTAGATTAGAATAATCATATGTGTCTCTTTTTTCCATGTATTAAATTTAGGACAGGTACTGTAAAATTAAAAACAAGAACTTCAGTCGCATGCACCAACTCGAGCCTATTTTAGTAAGATCGTAATTCTTAAGGAGTTCATCAGGAAAGAAAATTTTTACTTTCAATTTCACAAATTGCCTCTCTTTCATCTGAAAACGAAGCGGAATTTTACTGACTCTAAGAAGTTTGTTTTGCTGATCAAACATCACAGGTTGCTATTTTCTACTCGATGAAAAGAGGATGAAAGAAGTGTAACAGAATTTTAAAAGGCAAAGATATTTTTGTACTGTTTAGTATGTGGAATTTGTCTATAAAGAATGTCTTGCACGTACAATTCAGCAACTAATTCAATCGTTTCAAAATGATGAGGGTGGAATCCAGAAATCAAAGTAATTTTCTTTACGAATGATACATAACTCATTTGTGATAAGAAGTTTGAGAAAAAAGACAGAAATTCGACTAAATAAATGAATAAAATAAAACATGTATTTAGTGACATATGAAGCATTACAGCTACATTTAAAGGTACAAAAGTTGTATAGAAAAGAAGCAGAAAAAAGATAAAACAAAAAAAAATACAGTACACACTAGCTATGCTATATTAATATCATAAATTAGAATAATCTGAAAGTAAGCTCTTAGGATCATCAAGAAACAATCATAATTACAATCAATCAGACATTATCAAACAGGAAATAGCTGATGTAATGCTTCGGTTACAACAGTACTAGGGATTAGAACATTTTATCGAAGCAAAACAAGTTCCGAAAAAAAAATATTGTTTAGTAAAATCCTACGTGAATATTTGAATATATTCGGTAGATTCCTTCTCTTAACAACACACTATAGTAACGAAAGCTATTTAATTTATCATTAATACAAGAAGGTTCTCAATTCATAGTGGAGCTTGTTTTTTTTTTTTTTTTTTTTTTTTTTTTTTTTTTGTATTACGAGGAATCTTAAATTCTTCAGTCGGTAATATTCACGGTACTCTTTTATTTACTACTATTCTTTATATACAGTATGTTCACTTAATTCCCTTGGCCAAGGGCGGCCCTAGGGTACATGGCACCCCGCTGGAAACGTAAATGGTGCCCCTTTTTATGCTATAGGTCAGTGCGAATCATCCAAATAGGGCCCATTTGAAGACGGCGCCCCGATGCGATACTTACCTTGCTTACCTTGTCAGGCCACCCCTGCTTGGAACCCTCTTCGAAACGGCTGATGCTGTTTTCATAAAAATGACGTCTAAGCACAGTAAAGTAGCCATCCGCTATTGAATAAAACCGCCTACGGCACCACTTGATAGAAAACTGCAGAGTTAGCATTGTTATCTCGAAAACAGATTGAGACACTGGCGGCTACTCAATTTGAGCACATGAGCACGTGAACCCCCATAGGAAAAACTAAAGAATAAGCGCATTAACAAATTAAATTTAAATATATATATATATATATATATATATATATATATATATATATATATCTGTAAGGAATGGCCTTACGCCATCCCTTGTGGAAATGACTGACATAAATCCATTGTGGTTCTAGGTTAAATAGTTTATTTCAAAGTTCGGGCAGAGGGCAGGAGTCAGGCCGGCGACCTTATTCCTCCGGGGCTATCTTCGTACATCGCAGTCTATCAGCTAAAGCTGGAAGCTCCTGCAAAAGCTTCACGTTCCAAACTCCTAAAAGCTAAGTTAAAACTCTAAATCTGCCAAAATTTCCGCGCTCTTCCTTAAATACTCCTTAGTTACTACACCTGCTGGCAGGGTGCAGCACGATTGCGAAGGCGTTACTCTCAAATGTAATTAGTTAACTCGATTGTCAATCAAGATATGAGAAACACCTGCTTACCCAGGAGTTCTAAAAGCACGTAGTAACGAAGACCACAGAAAACTGAAGATATTGCTGAATCAACAATTTTCTCTTTATGGAACTTCAAAAAACGTCTCCGTAATATTTGTATGGCCGAGAAATAAACTTTACAGTAAGAGTAAAAGATTAAAGAAGCTTTTTCAATTAACATTAAATTAAATTAGCAAAGTTTATTTTATTATTACATATATATATATATATAATACACTTCTAGATTTTTGTGAATTTTACACATGAGTTTTACTCTCCCCCACCCCTCACTGTTATTAAACGCGTTTATTATAGCTAACGCACTGTATCGTAGGTTACTACAACATAGTCTTTCGTCGCTCGCACGTGCGATCGACCCGAGTGGACCTTTCAATCGGTCTCTGAGCAAAGACGCCCAGAGAGTGAGAGAGAGTTGCGGGGAAGCAAGGCGCTTTCGTTCGCATAATTTTATTGTGCTCGCTGCAGATTTTTTTGCCGTTATCTCCTCTGGATTCGCTCTTGGCTTGTTGCGTTCGATTAGTTAATCCATTTTTTTCATATTCTTATTATTTCTTAATTTTTATGATTTTTCATGACAGTATTTTTTACGAACTAGTGTGAATAATTAAGATGGTAGTCCAATAAGTGTTTCGGATCTACAACAATGACATTTTTCAATGTCATCCTTTGTAAAAAAAATTGAAAGAAGAAATCAAGACGATATTTTTGCTAAAACTTATCTTAGCGACGAAATGTAAGATCAAAGATGACTTGTTTTCTTTCAGTTGCGTGCATTGTTTTCCTTTAACTGCTGGAAATGCAAATATATTTTAACTTGTAAAGTGCGTCGTATCTGCATGTTTAATTTTCGAAATTAATTTTGTGAACCTCGATTTAAATAACTCACGAGCCGCCACCGGAGTGAGATAGGAGAAAAAGTGATATACGAAGTTGTAGATCACATATGGTCAACCCCCGGTCAGCGGGCAGGATGTGGCTTGGCACGGCTTTTGATCCGGCCGGTAGAACATTTCAAATTCCCTTAGAAAACCCATTTGAATCATTAAAAATATCATATAAATCCAACTTATATGACCTACGACTTCTCTAAAAATCTAAAGTTTGGCCAGCAGATTTCTAAAGGTTTCCCATACCTGTTGTAGAGCATCATCGATTTAGGATAAAAAAAATTCCTTGTTTAAATTAATGCAAAATATAGAACGGTTAAAACGCACGTTCGTGTTGTGATTTCAAACTCAAGGAAAACATGAATATGCTTTAGTTTAGGGGAAGTAATATAACAACAGCATGTGAACGCGAGATTAAAACTGTTGTTCTGAAGAAGGGAATTCTAGAATTAATTTCTGGATACTAAGTAGAGTTTCAGGGATGGTTCTGTTTTTGATGATAGTGTATTTTGGAATGTAGAAATTCTTTTAACTCTACATCATACATTATAAAAAATAAAATATTTCCAGACACGAAAATATTTCGAAAGTTTTCAGTCTGTCTCAAAAGAATTAGTAGGAAAAAGGAAGCAATGCACCAAGCTTGGCCCATGCCTGTCCTAAAATCTGCAAAACCGGTAAAGTCTGTGAAATGCTCAGGTGAACAGGGAATTACTAACCCTACATTTTGATGATGTTTTACATTGGTGACTGTTAACGATTCAAGGTTGCAATTTATAGGGTCTTTCGTGAATTCAGTTGCTCACAATCGGTGATACAGAAAGTGCTCTATCTTCTTTGAAAAGAGAACATATTTTTCTTATAAGAATTAAAAAGTATCGTTACTTTAATTAATAAGTTACTTTAATTAATTAGTAAGACCACTTACTAATTAATTAAATTGGGCGGTTTTAATTAATTAGTAAAGTATTTAAGACTAATTAATTAAAATCGCCCACTTTGATTTTAGTTTCTTTCTGATTCAGATCTTTGTGATTTTCTGTCTTTGCTAATATTAATGTTTCCCTTGAAAAAGCAATTAATTATATTTCAAGCCACCACATTCAATTTTATTAAGGCCACATTTACCATAGCTACATGTTATCATATCCAACTAAGTAAGAGAAGCTCGCAATGATTCTCAATTAGAATGCTATTGGTTTTAGTGTACCTTAAAATATTTTTTGTGTTTATAAAACGTCTGAATTTTGCTAGGCGCAGCTGAGGAATAAATTCGAAAAAGTAATATTTTCATTCAAAATATATACAATGGAAGGAGTGAATGGTTTTGTGGTGAATTTTTAAAACTAATTCCATCTAACCTGTCAAACGATAAGGAACTGCATCTATTACGCAAGGCATCTCATCTTGCGTTTATTATATTTTGCTTCGTATGCAATTAATCATTTGCTTTTATCCAGTCCACGCCTGCTGTCATAGATTCAAAAGCTAAACGAAGAATGGTAATAAAGATCGATTTGAGCTCATACGGAAAATTTAATAAAAGATAAACCTAAACAAAGGGGTGCAGTTATTTATATTTTACTAACTTCTTTAAGTTTTGATACAATTGGGCATCATGCTGTTCTTAAAATTAAATTAAATCTGTCATAAGAAATTATATCCTTTTACAGACCATATATATTTCACTGAAACGTAGCATGTTTAAGAATGTAACAATCAAATTATGCTACATGATTTTCATAGAAGATTTATTTAATTAATGCCATTTTAACCTAGTATTTAAAAATTCAGGTGTTAATTCCTGATTATGCCTAATGATAATCGACAGATGAAAATGAATATGACTGTCAAAAAATTAAACCATTACAAATTCAGTTAGTTTTTTATGTAAAGCAGTTTTGCCTCTTCTTTTTAAATTTTTATTTATTTCACAAAAATTTAATTAAAAAGGTTAGATGATATGCCTCTAAAATAATTACTATGTTGTAGAATTTTAACATTATTAGATTGCTGTGCTGTTAAAATTTGAGCAATGTCTTTTTTTCAACGAAGGTATTTTAATTTACATTTTTAATGACCTATTATCAACAAATAATTAAAACCTGATGTAAAGCTACTTGTTAGCCAAAAATATTTGCATTTTCTGGTTAAGAACAGTTCTTTGATGTATATAAGATATGAAAATTGTTATTTACCGATAAACCAAATTGAATACACGCGTTCTTAAACTTGCGACCAATATAATGACTAAGGACAAAATCATATTATAAATAATTAAATAGGAAAAATAATTACAAAATTAAAAAAAACATAAATGCGTAATCAAATCTCAGTCAGACGATACAATTTAAAATTGCATTGAATTTTAAAATTAAATATAGTTTTTGAGGTCATATCTATGGTAATACAACATATTACAGAACTGTACAATATTCCACTTTAAATCAACGTACGAAAGTCACTCCACTGATGATTTATTATCATATGAGTTAGGTAAATAAATAAAATTTCCATACTATGCAAATACATATTAATTTTATCTTAATGTTCGTAAAATATATACCTCCTATCGCTTTATGTAAATTGCCGTCAGTAATTATAAAACTCAATTAAATGGAAAATAACCTACCTTAAACGAGTCACTTGAAGCACTTTTAAAACCTATTTCTAATTTCTATTCAACCAAGGTTCTTAGACTCCATAAAATTTGAAATAGTATCGTGGACATCAGGTATAGAGATTAAAACTTTATCCAGAAACATGTCCGTGATAGTAAAACTCGCAGAGAAAAATAGTCAGTGAATATTTTAAATTTGTGAAATGCACAGTACAGTACAATGTCTACGATGCTGCTTCAATTTTTTATACAATATATATGTAACAAAATACATCATGGATAGGTTTTGCCGACTGTTGCGACTTCTACATTTTTTTCCCCGACTCGGCCATTTGCCACACAGGCATAGCCCACTAGTAAAGCTGGAAGTATTTGCCATTTTATCATTTGAATAGGCGATCATCAGGGGCGTAGCCAGAAATTTTTCATGGGGGGGGGTGTTACGACTACTACAACTCATATATATGTATACGTGTGTGTGACAATGTAGTGAAGAATATACATTTTGCATGGCAAAAAATTCCTCATGGGGGGGTTATGACCCCCCTAACCCCCCCCCCCCCGTGGCTACGCCCCTGGCGATCATCGTTACATTAAAGGGACAGACGATGCAAGTCTAAGGTTCTATTTTCTAAATATCATGTCCTAAAGGTATTCCCATGACTTTTTCTGAAATGTCTCTTTTTCTGAAATTAACAGAAACAGTTATCTTTTTAAGGCAAGGAGTCCTCCAATCCACATGTTAAGGAGTGGATTCTAATCGAGAGGACATTTCATTATATTTTCTTCAGATATCTTCGAATTAGTTAGCCTAGTCTTCAGAATTTACATCCTGCAGGAATTTAGCTTATTTTTTTAATAACTTTCATTTTAACCTAGAGAGAAGTTTCCTGGATGAACGCACATAAATTCATACTTATAGTGCATGATATTTTGATATGGTGTTGGTCGAAATAATTTGATGAATTGATCAGTCTACTTTTGCAAGCTATTTAATACTTAATTTTTATCTAGTGCAAGAATTCAAATACAAGATTTTTTTTAAACGAAATGTATATGCATGTGCAATTCAAGCAAAACTTGGAGGTATGTTTTTTTTATCTTCTACTGCGACCCTTAACCCAACAAGCTTACTAATAAGTGCATGATTTACCGATATAAAATATTACCTAATAAAAATAGATAATCTGTATGTGTCATATTTTATGTTGTGCTTCAGCAAACCCTTAAAAATCAATAACTAAAAAACTGTTGTAGATAACATCTGTAGAATTTTTTGCAAAACAAAAATAAACGAAAGTTTTAAAATGATAATGTAAGCACAGATCCGAATATAGCATTAATTACAATTTGATTAATTTAATATTTCACTTTAAAAACGAAAATAAATTATCCCAAACTAATGGAAATTGTAGAGTTTATAATTTAAAATCGATATTGCATTTCTGACAGATGGTTATGACACATGTAAGATAATCATGGAAACTGGAGCAGCTGTGTCACGAAACAAAATTCTATGTACGATAATTACTTCCCTGTTGTCATCCCAGAGAGAAAATCGTAGTTTAATCTCATATTACTGTACATCAAGTTATTTTCATTAAAACCTCAATAATTTATGATAGAATAAATGAAATACTTATTTAATTAGAAACGATTATGCTGCACACAACTCTTAGTTTGAGAACATTCAATCAAGAAGAACGGATTACTCTTTGAATAAATCCTTTATAATTTTTAATAGTATAAATTTTTTTAATTAGTTTTCAGTTGCCGAAATTCGAACTTTAAAAATAGTTTTCTTTTTTCCTTTTTGTAACTATAATTTTTTTGAAACTTGTATGAAAAGGAAAAAGAGTTTTGGAACTCTCGTTAAACATCTTAAGTATGGAGCATTTTTAAATTTTTGGATATATCTGCTTTTGGATATATATTTATTGTGATTTTATTTAGTCTAAAAGTAATCCACTACCTGTTAAACAATCAAATTCTGTATTTTTTAAATGTAAATTGGCTATGTATAGCTTTTGCTATGGACACTAAAAGTTGTGTGTTGCCATATACTAAGGTTTGGTGATTTTTCACCAAATGTGGCCTCATATTGCCAGTGCATCGCAATTTCATACCGTCTCTGACCAAAATTTATCGATCAGCTCTGAGAACGAGATATGTGAACTAGTATTTACAGCTAAATTCGGCGTTATTTCACCTACAGTATCCAATCCTTTAGCGATATCCGAAAGATGGTGAAATTGTTAATTTGACTTTGCGGATTTTGGATATCATTTGCTCTTCTGAGGCTCAATTTAGTCTAAAATTAATGTTCTACGGATTAAGTAATGAAATTTTTCTTTTATTTCATGCCAAATCGGTTAATTACAGCACATGTCGTGAACACAATTCCCATTGGATAGAAAAATATTTTGGAAATTTTCAGGTAAATGAAGAAATAAATGCGAAAAATTAAAAATCGCCGGACCGTAAATTTTAAAATCTATATAATTTGAATTCCGAAATATAATAGCTTCAAGATCAGTTAGGATATCTCCTATTGAGCCCCAAATTTGTAAGTCCACCATTTTTGGTGGACTAACAGTCGCGCACGTAGATTTTGCATTGATCTTTTCTTATATAAATGGGTTTTTTTTTCAGAATTTTGAATTAATTAATTAAAAAATTTTTAGCATTTGAAAATCCGAAAACTTTCAGCTAACTCAACTAATGCATACACAATTTACCCGTCTAACAAAATACGTTTTACTGTAAATCAATACGATGTAAGGAATCGCTCAGGAAACGAAATTATAATTTTTAATGGAATTCCAATTACATATTTTTATGCATATATGATAACGAAAGCGAGGCCTATAATATGGTGAAATTAAGTCAGATAACGCTTGTCTGCTATGTCGAGACTCTTTTACAACTTAGTGACTGCTTAAATCTATCGTGAAACTTTAGTTCCATTCATTAAACACTGCAGTGTGTATGAGAAACTTCTTGTCTGTTTGAAAAATGCATGAAGAGGAAACGGGAAATTTTGAAGATGTACCATCTGCAGTAGTATGCACGCAAAAACAGCTAAATTTACTCGCGCAATTCATTTAATTTTGTCATTTACAGTATTTAAAAGGTGACATTTAAATGCAGTTAAAACATTTAAAAACTTCTTTACGACATTTGTATTGATCAGACCGTTTTGAACACTTTTCTCAGCTATACTATTTATATCAAAATACTAGGGGCATTCAAAAAGTAAGTTAGACTTGTTCCTCCACGGATGGCAGCATTGCGAAACAAGACCGAAGCTTAATCAGACGATAGTTCAGTTCTATGGCTTCCAACCGTAGCAATTTCATTCGGATAGTGAAAATCGTTGGTGCGTACTACGAGAAGGAAATGCCGCGTAAACTGGAAGCTTACTCCAACGTTGAAGTACGCTGCACACTACGTTTTTGTAGGGCAAAACGCTTCAAGCAAGGGCATTGTCCTCTTGTATGACAATGCAAGACCTCACTAGGCACGCACAACACAGGATTTTGCTCGCAGCTTTGGCTGGGAGGTCTGACAGCATCCACCGTACAATCCCGAACTGGCACACCTTGGAGTAAGCTTCCAGTTTACGCGGCATTTCCTTCTCGTAGTACGCACCAACGATTCTCACTATCCGAATGAAATTGCTACCGTTGGAAGCCGTGGAACTGAACTATCGTCTGATTAAGCTTTCGTCTTGTTTCGCAATGTTGCCATCCGTGGAGGAACAAGTGTAACTTACTTTTAGAATGCCCGTTGTACATTGAGCAAAACATGGAAAGCAAATTTTTAAAAATCTTCGCTATTTGAGAAGTAGAAAATCCCATAAAGTTCGTCGTTGCATTCAAATGCTAAGAATATCTAAAAGGACAGATTTGAAATATTGCTTTCATGCGAAATATAATATTGCATGGATTAAACTCCCAATAAAGCATATTAAATATCTTCCATTGTTTGGAGCCAATTTTAATGCTAGAAGAAATTTCATTGCAGTTAAAAAGTTTAGCAACAGATACACGCCTAAGTGTTTTTTTTTTATAAATATTTCTTAAAAAAATTAAAACTACAACATTCTATGATTAAGTCGTAATAAGTTCCGTAACTAAGTAACTAAGGCACATTCGCAATATATCAATGAAAAATGCTAAAAAATATATGACAGTCATAAAATGGATAACATAGTGTGACAAATAAAATTTTTAATGGAAAAATTATATATTATATCAGGGATCTACAACTTATCGCTCGCAGGCTGGTCTTGACGGTTGTTTCATTGCCCCCGTGAACTCCTTAATACAATCGATTTGCATGCACTACATTTGTTTATCATTTGCATGGACACTTTGCTTTTGTTGTTGTTGTGAACATGCATATTGGACTTGTGTGCTTGGCTCACAAGTCCACACAAGTCCAAGGCTCACAATACCACTTATAAATCATCGTTAGACGGACAATACAAGGGGGAGTTCCGTCCGTGAACGTCTTTCTAAGGGTCCTCTAACTCCTATTCACGCAAAGTTTAGGAGAAAAATACGAAAACTCCGAACGGTTTGGTCAACGGACGCACGATGGGACACGAACCCGGCACCTTCACACTTCGCCTGTCTACCATTTCTAGTGACTTAACCACTATGCCATGGTGAGGCCATTCTGTTATTCACATATATTTTGGGAATGAATAACAACAACAACAAACCAAGAAATTTTTAAAATGCATTTTGGAGATTAAAGCAATGGATAATGAATATTTTTTTCTTTAATCATACAAGAATTGATATTCTTAATGCAGATTTTGTCTGAAAGTATAAAAAATGATAAATTTTGTGCTTATAAAATCATATAAACGAGAGATAACATGAAATATGTCTTTTTCTAGAAATCAGATATCAAGAATGCCGGGAGTACAACACATGATAAATGTTCCGAACCAGCTAGTTTGACATGGAAAACATTAAATATGAAATGCTAAAATTGTGCGTAGATTCTATGGTCTTCTTTCATCTATGAACTGTATACGTTTAAAAAATATCATCATGGCATACATTCATCATTTGTTGAAAATAACCTGCGGCATTAACTTTCGAATAAAATCGTCGATGATGATCGATGAAAGTATCTCAGTGTTTTGAAGCGACATGCTTAGGAAGCTATTTGAGGCTGATGAAAGGCTATATATGAGAAGTGTAATGGTAAACATTATAAAATAAGCAAGCGTACACTCATCAATCTATATACTATTATGGTAGTCTATTATTCACAGACGAAAAGGCAGTTATTTTAACTTTAATTAATTGGGTTCACAGTTTATTTGTTATTATATCTCAAATGAAAGGATTTAACTTTATTTAACTCTTTGAGCATCCGCATGAAGATTTCTGGTGATTGTGCAAAAAATATAATTTTCAGGGTGATAGTTATTAACTTTTGGTCGAAGTAATTTTACTTCCTAAATGAATACCACTAGTTATCGTATACAGGTCATGTTTCAAGCCAGACGTTTAACTTTGAAATTTAACTATGGCGAATAATCCAAAACAGATCGTTTTGTTATACCAATATCTGCGATGCTCAAACGGTTTATTTATTATTATCATTTTTTATTAGCAGTTATTATTTGACAATATTCTGGCTCATACACATGACAAATTTTGTTTAGGGACCACAGTTCACAGTATAATGCTCAGAGCCACATAGCTGTCTTATACGAGAATTTGGTTAGTAAACTAGTCATAATAGTCAAAAGGCCGAAAGCAGATATTGTTTCTCCAAAAGTGCGCATAGCAGATATTGTTTAGACAACGACAATATGCAGATTCGACTCGAATTATTTTAAAAAGGATAATCATTTACTAATATACACATTCCAGTATGGATGATGCTTGGTTTGGCATATGATGTGGTTTAATATGCAAGCTAGCACATTTTGTTTTAGAAAACTCATGTCTAGAGAGAATAAACTGGTGGTGGCATTTATGAATGATATATCACTTGCTCTTGTGCACTGATAATAAAACATATGTAGTTCGTCTGATTAATTATAGATGTCGTTACTGTTAAAAGACGTTAGATGGGAGAAATGTCCATACCACAAGGGCTCTTTTATATTGAGTGACTGAGAAAGTGAAACTGGGATTAGGTTGCTGATTAAACAGCAGATATTCCTAAAAGTTAACGTAATCTAAATAAATTCCCACTGCATGTATTATAAGAAATCGTCAAGTATTTCAGTGTAAAGATAGAAACTGCTACTGTGCGTCAAGTGCTATAAAGTCAAGATTCATATTAACATCATGGAAGTATGACATAACTTCATTTCAAAAGTCGGCATTCGCAGATTTGTTGCCGCAGAAACTGCTTTAAATATAAATTGAATTTTTGAGATTGTACATTTATTAAGATTGTATACATCATTTTTTATCATTATACATATAGGACAGGGATGGGCAAACTTTTTCGGTCGCGGGCCAAAAATCGAAAAAAAAAGTTTGGTGGGCCAAAATAATTTTTTCTAAACTTTCAAGAACAATATACAAGTATTACAATTTAAATATCTTAATGAGATGAATGAAATTGCGATTTCATTTTTAAAAGTTCCTTATATTGAGGTTCGAAGTGAGATGCACTGATTCTAAGGAACGAGGCTAAATGCTCATCTGACAGTCTACTTCTGAAAGAATTCTCTCTAAGGTTCATAGTTGAAAACACTTGTTCTCATATATAAGATGAAGCAAACATAGCGCTGATTTTCTGGGCGTGAGATATTAAATTTAGGAAACTTACTTTCGATAATGATTTGTAAAACTCTGGCATATTTAGAAACAACTGATTGAGATGATTGTTAGATTGCAATTCAATTAATTCAAGCTGCAAATCTGACCTCACTGCTTCACAATTTACATTGAAAGGCATGGTAAAAATATCCAATTCTATTTGAATGGCACTGAAATCTTGAAATCTGCGTTCGAACTCAAAATGCACTTTTTTCAAGTCATCTTCATAATTCTTAATATGGATATATAATATATAAATATATATATTCTTTCAATTTCCGTCAGACCGGCTAATTGAAATTCCACCCACGGACCGGATAAATTCTTAAGGGGGGCCGGATTTGGCCCGTGGGCCGTAGTTTGTCCATCCCTGATATAGGATAAGGTGGCCCAAAATAATACTAGTGGACGAAAAGATCGCATATGTTTTCTTAGATAGCTTAAACATAAACTAGTTGTGCCTTGTGAAGACGAAACAATGATGATATTCAATCGGTCATAATATTACGCGTCTAAATAGAATTCTTTCAAAATTGGGTTTTATAAGATACTAGCTGAAGTACCCGTTCTTCGCACGGGAATGAATGGACTTTTTGATATTACGATTTGTGGTGATTACTATTCATTGTAATAAACAGATATAGCAAAATTGATATCGCGTTATATTGTGTTCAATAATCATGCATACCGAATTTCAAGGCAATCGTTTGTACGGTGCAGAAGGCGATGCGACGTAGCGCAATCTAGTGGCGAGTTTTAGCAAAACGGATATGGCGAAAATATTCTTCGCATTCAGATATCGATGTATACGAATTTTCATGACGATCGGCTGAATAGTCCTGAAGTTCATGTGTGGACGCAACATCGAGTGGCAAGTTATAGGAAAATGGATAGCGCCAAACTCATCCCCGTGTTCAAATATCTATGTATACCTATTTTCATAGCAATCAGTTACCATCTAGTGGTCAGTTAACCATCTAGTGATTAATTAAAGTAATGATTTGCTACAGCGCCGTCAAGAGGCGAGTTGTAGCAAAATAGATAACGCCAAAATATTCTCATTGTTGAAATAGCTATGTATACTGATTTTCATAGCGACCGTTTGAATGGTCAGGAATTTGGCCTGCTGCAGGGTCATCTAGTGCCGAGTTAAAACAATAATGCATTGCAGTGCCATCTAATGGTGAGTAACATCAAAAGGAACACAGTTAGAATATATTTTTTGTGCTCAAATGTGTAAGTATAAAAATTTTTATGCCGATCAGTCGAACGGTAAAGAGGTTGATGCGTTGCAGTGCCATTTAACGGAAAGTTACAGCAAAATGGATAGTGAAAAATATTCTCCGTGTTCTAACATCCGCGTGTACCAAATTTCATCGAAATGGGTTGGACGATATTCGCATAGCAAACGGCTAAACGGAATATAATTCGACGTTCTGCTGCGGCACCTAGTGGCAAGTTAGAGGAAAACGTATAGCATAAAAACCTTCTCCATGATAAAAGACTTAGGTGAACCAAATTTCATGGTAATCGGTGAAATGGTGCTGAGTTTTTCAACCTCCTACACACATACCAACATTCATTTTTATCTATCACCAGTCTTATTATATATACCAGTCTCAAGTAAAATCCAGTTTCAAATCTAAGCTTCGCCAAAGTGCCAGCATACGCCATTTTGCAAGAGTTTTTTCAGGGAATCATTCGAAGCATTGACTTAGCAGCAATCAAAATGGGAAATGGTTCGATTGCCAGACATTTTTTTGAAAAGTGGAATCCCTTAATACAGCCTCATTTTTTAAATTATCAACTATAACATGTTTTATTCATCGTTACCTCGATGTACTAAATGCGAGGATTTCAATTTTCTGAAATTTGACGGATTTCCCCCAAGTTAAATCAATGTACTCAATTGGCGAGAATTCTGAAGCTACATCGCTTGAAATGCCCTAATAACTGCTTTATTTCTGCACGGATAGTTAAAATTTAATGCTGTATTCTAAGAAAACCTATACACTTGTTTTCAAAAATGCTATTCCCTTAAGCTCTCAGTAAATTGCGCCAAAACGCCTAAAACTGTGCAAACCGCTATAACTCACTTTCTAAAAATCGGCCTATCAGCCATTTTATTTTTCGCCAAACTAAAAAAATTTACATATTAGTCTCGGAAATCTTCGATCCTCATTGTTTTGCGTATAAAACATTTCATTTCTGCTCTCATTTCTTATGCGCACAAGATATTATAATTAAAAAAATAACCTTACAAATATAAACTAAAAAAATCATTATTATTATTTTATTTTCACTTTAAGAATTTAAAACATTTTATTCGGCAAAATCGCCACACATGGCAACCAAGATGCTTATTTCACACTTTCACTACAGGGGTTACAATTACATAAAGCTTTCTGCGTGGAGAACATAAAAAATCTCTTAAATTCCGGGAACGGGTGGACTTTCAAAGTTTTAAAGTGGACTATAATTTATTCTATATTATTTTACATATATCTGTGTAAAATTTCAGGCTGACAGGTCCATTTTTGTGGAATTGTATACTACCCAAATCAACAAATTGACAAACAGAATTTCATTTTTATTTATAAGATAACCTACGCTTGTTTTTAAAAATACCCTCTCATTAAATTGCGCCAAGCGCTAGAATCATAGAAAATCTAACACACTTTCAGATTTTAAATACGCACTAAAGTGCTATATATAAAAAGAGTTATAATCCATAGGTCTTCCCTATTTTCGTTCCTTATTTTATTAAGTTGGAAAGTGTATCATTATTCATGAGTGTGATTAAACAAAATTAAAATTGATATTTCTAACATCCTTTTTTCTGGATGTAATATATTAGAAATAGATGCAATAAAGCTGCTCAGAAAAATGCACAATTCCAACTGAATGAAAATTTCAACAACTTATACGCAGGTGTATTCATAACCCAAATAGCAGACTATTAAATTACGATAAATAGCGCCAAGTGTTATAATCCTCCTCAAAATCGCACATCAACCCCTTTTATTTTTCGCCCAATTAAAAAGTTGCACATTTATTTTCGAAAAATTTCCAAATTCTATTTTTCTTTTGAGTATAAATCATTTCATTCCCGCTCTGATTTCACATGCACACGATATTTTAGTTTAAAAACAACCTTACAAATAATCTAGTCAAAATAAAAAAAAATCGTTATTCTTTTATTTTTACTTCAAGAGTCTGAATCATTTAATGAACTGCCGAATGTGGCAACCTAGATAAGCTTAATTGTCGCTTAATGCACTGTGTGGTTACAATTACGAAATGGCGGAAAGCAAAAATTAGCCTTTTGCGATACGTTTTTATCTATATTTCCTAAAATAGTTCGAATTTTGAAAAAATCGCTTCGAGGTGTGTCGGGACCTGTCATGGAGAATTTCCGTTCAAAAATTGGTAGGTCTACGATCACCCGTTTGCGAGCTACGCGAGACACAGACAAACAAACAGTTTACAAACATTGTTTTATTAATATAGATACCAGTCTCAAATAAAATCCAGTTTCAAATCTAAGCCTTGCCAAAGTGCCAATATACGCCATTTTGCAAGAGTTTTTTCAGGGAATCATTCGAAGCATTGACTTAGCAGCAATCAAAATGGGAAATGGTTCGACCGCCAGGCATTTTTTTGAAAAGTGGAATCCCTTAATACAGCCTCATTTTTTAAATTATCAAGTATAACATGTTTTATTCATCGTTACTCCGATGTACTATATGCGAAGATTTCAATTATCTGAAATTTGGCGGAATTCCCCCAACTAAAATCAATGCACTCAATTGGCGAGAATGCTGAAGATAGATCGCTTGAAATCCCTTAATAACTGCATTATTTCCGCACGGATCATTAAAATTTAATGCTGTATTCTAATAAAACCTTTGCACTTGTTTTCAAAAATCCGTTTCCTTAAGCTCTCAGTAAATTCCAAGCCGGAAACAGTGCAAACCGCTAGAATTCACTTTCTCGGCATTTGAGCCATTTTATTTTTTCGCCAAACTAAAAAATTTTAACATATTAGCCTCGGAAATCTTCAATTCTTATTGTTTTGCGTATAAAAAATTTCATTCCTGCTCCGATTTCCCATGCACACGATATTATAATTTAAAAAAAAAATAACCTTACGAATATAAACTAACAAAAAAAATCATTATTATTCTTTTATTTTTACTTTGAGAATTTAAAACATTTTATTCGGCAAAATCGCCACACATGGCAACCACGATCCTTATTTCACACTTTTTTCACTACAGGGGTTACAATTACGGAAAGCTTTTTGCGTGGAGAACATAAAAAATCTCTTAAATTCCGGGAACGGGTGGACTTTCAAAGTTTTAAAGTGGACTATCATTTATTCTAAATTTTTTTACATATCTGTGCAAAATTTCAGGCTGATAGGTCCATTTTTGTGGATTTGTATACGAATGTAATCCACAAACAAAGAAACAAACAAATAAACAAACAAACAAACAAACAAACAAACAAACAATCAGAATTTCATTTTTATTTATAAGGATGTTGTTAGGTAAGCAGTACCTTTCCTATTTATTTAGATATAAAGTCTTTCATGTACAGAAATATGACTTAGTTTACTGAAGGGAAAACGTTTTTAGATGGGAATTGCACTTGCCGAGTTTGTTATGTTTTTCGGCGTCATCCAGTAATAAGACCTTAAATGTGCAATCATATTGGCGGGTAAAACGATACATCGGGCCAGTACTGGTATCTAACCATCATGACAGCCTTTAAACGTTCTCAAAATGCGGAGCTCATTACATTATTTAATTTATTCCTGCAATTATTGTAGGCCATAATTTTTTAATTATAGTTTTGATATATTCCATTTTATTTTTGTGACAATTCTTGTTTAATTTTTTTTATATAAATTATGCAAGTTACGTGATCGTGAAACTTTTTATTTCACTATGCATAGTCATAATGACATATTTTTTTTCCAATAAAAACAATTTATGTTTATTTTCAAATGAAGTCTTTTTGCCTTTTGCCTTTTTGTAAGAGAATAATTTTGACACATTCCCAAAATTCTATTTTTTCATTGCACACTGCGTTTTAAAAATATTATTAAATTATTTATGATGCAAAATATAGTGTAAAATATGATAAGAAAGGGCCAAAGTTTTATTTAAACATTTATGTTATATAATACATATTTTTCCCTTTATGGGCATCATTTTAGGCCACCTTCCTCTACATTTTGAATGTTAAAACGGAGAATTAATTTATTAATATTATTATTCATATTTTAGAACGCACAGTTCGATTATTTTTACAAATTGTTCATTTATTTATTTTTTTAACTCATGATCACTAATATTCGAAAGATATCCAGCTTCCTAGAAATATTTTTAAAACTGTACATATTGTACATACAAATATAATATATATATGCGAATAAAACCAGCACTCGTTTTCTCGTATACTTCTTTCCCTTTTCAACAAAACTCTCAATACGTACTGTAAATGTGATCGGTTTTAGAAATACCATATTTCACGTTTGTTGACAAAGAAGAAAAGAAATAGTTTGCGCTAGAGTTTCACTTTGCACTTTTCCGCTGATTCGCTGCATTTTTTGCAATCTATTTTACATTTTTGCTTTTACAATAGACGGTATCAAGAGTTATATTTTTATACGTAAGAAAACTTGAAAATTTTAATAAAATGTTCTTTTTATCTGTCAAGCTATACTAAATGGTTTCAAGTTTCAATAAAAGAAATAGTTTTCCTCTGAATGCGAATAAATGAAATAATAAATTTTATGAATTTTGAATCCCTCGAGAGCTTTCATAGATATAAGCATACATCTTGTTTAACTGTGTGCTTGTATTTGGGCAAATAGAAATTTAATGATTGTTGTAATTGCTAATATTATGATGCATCGGATAGTGTAGAAATGACAAGACGTTTTTGGAGCTCCTTAAACAATTTCCTCGTTTCAGAATGAACGCGCGATATTCATTTATCACTGTAAAAATAATACAAGGCACAGTTAATGTATGCAAGAACTGTCATTTTTTCAGATTCTTGATAGTATATTAATTCTGTTTAAAGTCTTAAAAAATTTTGGATTATAAACGGTTGTACGGAATTTTATACTTAAGTAAAAAATACTTACAAAGAAAAGTTTAGAATCAAACCTGCTTTAAAGGTTGTTGTCGAATACAAAACACAATGTGATATTTTAAAATACAGTCATTCAATTATTTTCTAAATCTCAAAATATTCAGCGAAATGAATGTCTTTTTGTCAATGCAAACAAACAAAATAAGTTAAAAAAAAACAGAAATTTATCCAAAATTCTTATATTTAAAAGACTAATAAATTAATCCAAAATGAAAAAAATACAATGCTTTTATTTTATAAAATAGAGATATGAAGAAAGCACTCAATTCCACTACAAATGAAAATATTCAATATATTTTGAGATGTTTTGAAAGAAAATATTTTTACGATATGTTAAGAGTAGGTTGATTTTTTTTTTTAATTTAGAAATTTATAACGAATTATTTTTTTACAAAACATGTACTAGTTACAAACTTTCAAATCATCATTTATAGAGTACTAGCTGAAGTACCCGTTCTTCGCACGGGAATGAATGGACTTTTTGATATTAATATTTGTTGTGATTACTATTTATTGTAATAAAGAGATATAGCAAAATAGATATCGCATTATATTGTGTTCAATAATCATGCATACTGAATTTCAAGGCAATCGTTTTTACGGTGCAGAAGGCGATGCGGCGTAGCGCAATCTAGTGGCGAGTTTTAGCAAAACGGATACGGCGAAAATATTCTTCGCATTCAG
Source organism: Cheiracanthium punctorium (assembly GCA_038373885.1). Taxonomy (NCBI): domain Eukaryota; kingdom Metazoa; phylum Arthropoda; class Arachnida; order Araneae; family Cheiracanthiidae; genus Cheiracanthium; species Cheiracanthium punctorium. Next base: position 187,481 of record JAWZYV010006179.1, read on the forward strand.
ATATCGATGTATACGAATTTTCATGACGATCGGCTGAATAGTCCTGAAGTTCATGTGTTAACGCGACATCTAGTGTCAAGTTATAGGAAAATGGATCGTGCCAAACACTTCCCCGTGTTCAAATATCTATGTATACCTATTTTCATAGCGATCATTCGCACAGTCAAGAAGAGATACACTGCAGGGCCATCTAGTGGTTAATTAAAGTAATGATTTGCTACAGCGCCGTCATGTGGCGAATTATAGCAAAATGGATAACGCCAAAATATTCTCATTGTTCAAATAGCTACGTATACTGATTTTCATAGCCACCGTTTGAATGGTCAAAAATTTGGCCTGCTGCAGCGTCATCTAGTGGCGAATTAAAATAATAATGCATTGCAATGCCATCTAGTGGTGAGTAACATCAAAAGTAACACAGTTAGAATATATTCTTCGTGCTTAAATGTGTAAGTATAAAAAATTTTATGCCGACCGGTCGAACGGTATAGAAGTTGATGCGTTGCAGCGCTATTTAGCGGTAAGTTACAGCAAATGGATAGTGAAAAGTATTCTCCGTGTTCTAATATCCGCGTGTACCAAATTTCATCGAAATTCGTAGGACGATATTCGCATAGCAAACGGCTAAACGGAATAGAATTCGACGTTCTGCTGCGCCACCTAGTGGCAAGTTAGAGGAAAACGGATAGCATACAAACCTTCTCCGAGATAAAAGACTTAGGTGAACCAAATTTCATGGTGATCGGTGAAACGGTGCTGGAGTTTTTCAACCTCCTACACACATACCAACATTCATTTTTATCTAAAACCAGTCTTATTATACGTATATACCAGTCTTAAGTAAAATCCAGTTTCAAATCTAAGCCTCGCCAAAGTGCAAGCATACGCCATTTTGCAAGAGTTTTTTCAGGGAATCATTCGTAGCATTGACTTAGCAGCAATCAAAATGGGAAATGGTTCGACCGCCAGGCATTTATTTGAAAAGTGGAATCCCTTAATACAGCCGCATTTTTTAAATTATCAACTATAACATGTTTTATTCATCGTTACCTCGATGCACTAAATGCGAAGATTTCAATTTTCTGAAATTTGGCGGATTTCCCCCAAGTTAAATCAATGTACTCAATTGGCGAGAATTCTGAAGCTTCATCGCTTGAAATGCCCTAATAACTGCATTATTTCTGCACGGATAGTTAAAATTTAATTTTGTATTCTAAGAAAACCTATACACTTGTTTTCAAAAATGCTATTCCCTTAAGCTCTCAGTAAATTGCGCCAAAAAGCCTAAAACTGTGCAAATCCCCAAACTGTGCCCCAAACTGTGCAGAACTCACTTTCTAAAAATCGGTCTATCAGCCATTTTATTTTTCGCCAAACTAAAAAAAATTACATATTAGTCTCGGATATCTTCGATGTTTTGCGTATAAAACATTTCATTCCTGCTCTCATTTCTTATGCGCACACGATATTACAATTAAAAAAAATAACCTTACAAATATAAACTAAAAAAATCATTATTATTCTTTTATTTGTACTTTATGAATTTAAAACATTTTATTCGGCAAAATCGCCACACATGGCAACCAAGATGCTTATTTCACACACTCTTTTCACTACAGGGGTTACAATTACGTAAAGCTTTCTGCGTGGAGAACATAAAAAATCTCTTAAATTCCGGTAACGGGTGGACTTTCAAAGTTTTAAAGTGGACTATCATTTATTCTATATTATTTTACATATCTGTGTAAATTTCAGGCTGACAGGTCCATTTTTGTGGAATTGTATACTACCCAAATCAACAAATTGACAAACAGAATTTCATTTTTATTTATAAGATAACCTACGCTTGTTTTTAAAAATACCCTCTCATTAAGGAGACTATTTCAATACGTGCACCCGCTCTATGTTGAGCATTACACGTTTGGTAGCCCTCCTAGAGGAGTACCAATGGACCGCCGCATAAACAGCAACCATCTCGAGGAGTTTCTAAGGGGCCCTAATCAGGTTGCGCGGGGCTTGGCCTAGCGGATGGTAAACGGTAACCCTTGCCTGCCTCCCCACGTTAGGGGAGGCAGGCAAGGGTTACGAGTCAGGACGAGATCGCGGGGCAGGACGAGATCGGCTTGCTGTCCATCCGTCGTCACTACAACAACCGTCGCATCGATGGAAAGATCTCAGGACACCAGAGTGCACGAAACTCGTGCAGCATAGACACCTTAGGTTTCCTCTGTCGATTGACAGGAAGGAGGTCACAACCACGGTCGGAGGGACTCGCCTTCCATTCTTCGTGGTTCACCTGTTAGTTCTTTGCTCCATGCTTGTGCATGGCTTGCAAGAACCCTTTAAAGGGGTGGAACACCGCGAGAACCACGGTTTTCCTGAAATACATGCACCACCAGCATTTCGAACTTTATGCACCGCCAATATAAGATGCCTTCCCTCCGGCCGGCTGGCCGAGCATTTTGGGAGATACATGCACCACCTGTATTCCCCTTAGCAATTTCGAAAAACAAAATACATGCACCACCAGTATTTGACTTCGTTCGATACATGCACCACCAAGTATCTATGTCGAGGCATCCAATTTCGGGCAGAACCGATTTCTCAGTTCCTGTAACCCTGGACAGTGGGCCACAATGTGCAGACTGTCGGCGGGACTTGTCAGAGGGCAGAAGTTGCAATTCCTTGTCTCCTTTACGGAGAACCCTCGTAAATAGGCCGGGAAGGGACCATGGTCCGTCACGACCCAGTTCACCTTCCTACTTTTCCAAGTTCTCTTTTCGCTCACCGTTGGAAAGATCGAACACGTGAAACGTCCGACTTCTACTTCTTCCCACCTTTTCTGCCACAGTTTCCTGGCTTCAATCCTCATGGAGTACTTCACACTCCTAATCGAACTCTTTACTCTTTCGTCTACTGATGGTTTCTGTGTTCCACTCTTTGCCAGAGTGTCGACTTCCTCGTTCCTTATGAATATAAACTAACAAAAATAACCTTATGAATATAAACTAACAAAAAAAAATCATTATTATTCTTTTATTTTTACTTTGAGAATTTAAAACATTTTATTCGGCAAAATCGCCACACATGGCAACCACGATGCTTCTTTCACACTTTTTTCACTACAGGGGTTACAATTATGGAAAGCTTTTTGCGTGGAGAGCATAAAAAATCTCTTAAATTCCGGGAACGGGTGGACTTTCAAACTTTTAAAGTAGACTATAATTTATTCTATATTATTTTACACATCTGTGCAAAATTTCAGGCTGATAGGTCCATTTTTGTGGATTTGTATACGACTCAAATCCACAAACAAACAAACAAACAAACAAACAAACAAACATAATTTCATTTTTATTTATAAGGATTAGAAGATTCAGATGTACATTTGAAGATGTGCATTTTTCCAGCGTTTGTTAATGACGGACAAAACTATTTTTCTATACCTTATGGGAAATCGCAATAGTCATCGTGTATTTTTTAAGTGCAACTTAAATTATGAGCTTTACAGGGTAAAAATAAGCGATTAATATACGAACCGTAATTCAGAAAAACAAAATAAATGCTAAAAAGTGTTAATAATAAGCATAGTGTTTATAAAATTTACACTTTTAATTTCACGAGTTTGGGGAAGTTATAATTTTGATTCTGTTGATAATATTACGTATTACCGATTTTGCTCCTCAGTTCTACAGTATATCGCTTGCGTTATTGAAAACGTAAAAAAAAAAAAAAAAAATGTTTTATATTGAAATATGAAATTTTTTGAAATAATGTACAAATTTAGCCATTCCGCCCTTCTCCCTGAAAAAAAGATAAAAGTAAAGTGAAATAAACAAAAATAAAAAGTCACTTTTTTTTTTAAAGTAAAGACTATTTTATTTCTATTCTAGTGGAATTTCGTTTTATGGGAACGCAGGAGATTGTTACGTCCAACAATCCAAAAATATGTAAATTGGAAAAAAATGTAGTTTAAAAGGTATTATTTGTTTATGTAATAATTGAGGTATCAGAAGACTGTTGATATGATCACCGTCCTATCTACTCTTAATATTAAAAGAAATGTTGTTTTGGTACACCGTGTATTTTCTTTTTCATAATAAATTATATATCACAGTAGTACATATTATAAAAGCTCATATATAAATGTTTTTATGCAAATCAATTTTAAGAACTCTTACAATAAATTACAAAAATTCTTGCTAAACTATTAAAGACAACTCAGGAAATAAACGTTTTAAGTTTCATTTGCTACTGACTTTTCAAACGTTTGCATCAGCAATCATTTAGAAGGTCGAAGAATATGCACTCTTCTAATGAATGTAATAACTTAAAAAAATAAAACAATATTCTTTCTTGAAAGTGTTACAAACTAAAATAAATTCCCAATTTATATTTAAACTTTGTTTTTGAATGACGATTTATATAACATGAACTGTTCAAATACATAATGAATTATTCATTATTTTCCGAGTTAGCCCTTACAAAATAACTTGTTACTCAAAGATAGGCTCATGTCGTGGATTTCTAGGAACGATATAAACTGCTCTGTGAAAGACTGGCAAAGCAGATACGTTTTTGAATTTCTTTCTCTAACTGTATTTTATGCGTGCAAATCCTGAAATATAGGAAAGACGCTTTTGCATCTAAAAATTCAATGTAGAATGTTATATTTAAATCAAAATAGACATAGATTTTATTGTGAGTAGTATGCGAAAATAAATTATCTATTTGAAAAAAAAAATGCTACCGAGTTGATACAGTAATGTAGGCTAAATATTTCTTTGAGGTCTCGATAAGACATGTTATGTCATGCTCATCATCACTGATTCGGAATCCACTGTAATAAACCACAGTAATGAGTGCATTTTTTGGCTTTATTTAAAATTGAATCAAAAACCGAATTGCAGATTAGATTATTACCAAATATCAAAATTATGCGGTTTGGAATGTCTTTTTTGTTAGATTGAAACATGAAGGCAGGCAAAAAACAGATGAAATTTATAAAAATACAAACTACCTCTTATTTTGAATCCTACAAAACTTCAGCACAACTCAAAATATTCCACACACACCAAATTATAATTAATTTTTGTAGTCTTTTTTTAAAAAACATATTTATTTTCTTCAAGGTTTGTTTCATGCATACCATTTAATTTTACACTCAATAAATTTAACAGAAAATTGAGACTTTTTCCACAATCATAGCTACTTGAAATCTTAGAGGATGTTATGAATTTCCCACAATCATGCAGGCTCGTTGGGAATTTACATCGAACATAGCATTGGAAGAAAAAAAAAATATTTTGGTATTTTTTCATGCGTAGATTATAAAAGTATGTTTATGTTATGCTATATGTAATGCTATGCATAACACTCTTATTTTTAGAAATAATGACATTCAAATATTTTAAATTTTCTTCCAAATGCACAGTCTGGAAGTCAGACTTTCTTTTGAACTTTAAATTTTAATTGATTTACGCAACACATAGGTTTCATTAATTAAATGTTTTCATGAGAACTGAAATATTATAACCTAGCTGTCTGAATACCACTTGAAATAGTAGCATAAAAGAGTGTATATTTAACTTCTAACATCTGGATTTACACCAGTGTGCAGTATAACATCCGGAAACGTCCACCGTTTCACAAAAAGGCCTTCGTGTATATAAGAGCTTGTAAAGCTCTGTCTGACAGTTATTTAGGATTCCAATCAACGCCTAAAGCTATCTGATCATCAGCAGTGTAGGTTGTTTCCGGTTGGATAGAGCCGCTACGACAATAGTATGCTGCCAGTGGATACTTTGGTCGGTCCGTGCGTCGAGATTTTGTTGTGACTTACAGCCATGAATGTTGTTTCATGAGCGATGTCTGAGAGCTTTTCTGTTGTTCTTCCCAGGCCGGAACGTGAGGTTTTGATGAGCTACTACTCTGGTTTTCTGCCAGGTAAGAATTGCGATCTTAAAAGTTAGAGAGCTGAGGTATCTAGTATGTTAAGTATGATTAAGAGGTGTTCCTAGACATTGTTTGGATAGGTTGATGATAGATTGGATTTTTATTTGTCGTGTATTCCCGAGAATTTCTAGTGTTCCAAGAGCAGTCAAAAATGAGATGAGTTAAATTATTTATTGTCTCTCTTTACTGATTTACAGAACTATTTCTCCTATTTATAAGATTTAGTTAATAAACAGTTTGGTTTAAATTTGTAATGTATTCTCAATGTCAACTCCAACCGTAGCCTATTTTTAACATCTCATAGCGTTATATGTGATATATATATGCAGTGGAATTATTTAAAACTCTTACCCAGGAGAGAATTTTAAAAGTGATTTTCATGTTCAGCAACCCGAAATTTACTAAAGATGGCTACTTTCGTTTTGGTAAAAACAAAAACAAAATAATAGAAAAATTGTTGAACATATCACATTTTAGAGCTTTCGGTATTTTTATATCATTCTTTTGGCATAAAAATATTTTATATTCCCCAAATTGAGAAAGAGATATTTAATGAATTCATTGCTGATGAATATAGATGTAATGCAGTGGTATAAAAATATTCAAAACTCTTGGAGAATAAAATGTAAAGTCTAATAGGGGGGATCCAAGATGGTTAAGAATCATATAGTAATGTGAGGTTGGAAGCGTCGTCTTCATGTACCCGTTCATAATCAATTTAGAAGCACTGTTGAAGTGCTTGTCTAATTTCTTAATACTTTTCATAAACAATGGTCTTTCCTACGACAATTTCATCAATGAAATGAGGAGGAATTTATAAGCTATCAGTTTTAGTCAATAGTTTTATGTGAAAGGTGCATCAGTTTTTGACAAATAATTTTCAAGAATGTTTACTATTACTTCAAGACGTCTTCCAACGTCTTCGACACGTCGGTGATTACTAACAAGTACATCAAGATGACTTTCCCGATCTCACATTGTTATATGATTCTGAGCTGTCTTGGTTCCTTCTATCACCCTTTACATTTTCCCCAACAACTTTGTAGTACCTTGTGTGAACATACATGCATAAAAGCTGAACGTCTTAAACTTACCTTCTTTAGTGTCAAAAACACTTCCAAAGAAATCTCGTTGAACTTCGCCACTTAAACACTAATTTAAAAATATATATATATATCTATACAATATTCGGTTGAATATTTTGATTTTGAAAAGCAGTAGAATTGATATTTAACAATTTTGTGTGTGTGTATAACGACTGTACAAATTGGTGGCGACATATAGAGAGACATTAAGAAGTCACAGTGATTCATAGGTTATTATCTATAGGTTTATCAATCCTTTCAAGCTGACTGTCACGTATACGTGCGAGCAAGAAACGCAAACATTTCCCGACCGGCACGATGGCGTGCCAGATCACTTTCTTGTTCATCCTTGGGCGTCACACATTTGTGCCAGTGTCCTGAAGCCTTTTAAAAACTATAAATTTTGGCACAAGATGGCATTGTATGTCCTTATGTTTTCAGAGTCATACTCTCATTTTGAATTATAGGTCAAATCTGTTTTATGACGGCTCTTTAAATTCGCACGTGGTATTTGTTTATAGTAAGCAGGGAAGTTTTAATTTCGCGAGTGTTGGGTATTTCAAGTTTGCAGTCCAGATTTTAGTGGATAATTAGATCTTGTAGACGTGATTTTTTTCTCCTTTTGCTGTTACAATGTCAAAGCGCCGAATATATTTAATTGAGCTTGAAGTAGCAGAAATAATGCAAAATATTTCAGATATTGATTATGAAACATATTCGGATAGTAGTGATAATGACATTATTAAACAATTCGTTGATATTTCAGAAATTTGATGGGTTTAGGCTTAATAGCAAAAAAACCGTTTGGCCCTGGACAGACACTTTCGAAAGAGACTGATGGCCTCAACGATAAGCGCTCATTTGAGCTTCCCTTCGCTAAATGGTTAAAAGACATAGGTTTATTAGGCTGCATATATAGTTGATTTTGTGATGTTTATTTTCGGACATGTGCTGTAGTCGCAACACTAATAAATTCTCGTCGAGTAAAGTGGACAACACAATGAAAGTTTTACTATTACAGAGAAAGAAAATTTAACCCATTTACGCCTGGCGATCTATTTTTAGACGGTCGCAAAAATTTGTAGGTGACAAAAATGCTTAAGCATCAATTTATTTTCCTATTTTAATTTATTGAAAAATTTCCACAAAATACTCAGCAATAAAAAAGCAAAATGAAAATCTTTCCCTGTCTTATTTTTTATTTTTTTTAGGAAAAGGTATACATTTTTCATACCAAAAAAAAGTCGGAAATTTATTTATTACTTCTGGCGTCAACATAAAATGAAGACTGTGTTGAAAAAAATGGGGTGCTAACGAATTAAACAACCAAGGTAAGAGTGGTAATCAAACTCGCTGCCGTACGCTCAGGCAATTGCCGGAGGTCCCTAGTATATATTTATTGACTTTCAGTTTCCAAACACATATTCTAAACAAGTTAATTTTAATCATGTAAATTACAGAATAGTGCATTGCGATTTTAAAAATGAAATCAATGTCGGAAATAGTATAGCCTCTCAAAATTGTATTCTGGTTCAGATTTTTTTAACATATTTCATATATAAAGTATTGTTCTCGATAAAAAGCTTACACTCGAAATATTTTTATTTGGTGTACGTGATCCCAGGTTTCTAAAACTGAAACGAACATTTATATAGGTTACATGCACTGCTTGTAAATATGATACCGTATTCAACTAAGAGTCGAAAGATTAAGTTAAATTGTTTAAATTGTTAATGATGAAGTAATAACATGCACATTCTATAATGAGATTAAATGCCTAATGTTTAAAACCGCCACATAAGCATTTATATTTTGGGGTAAAAAAAAAAGTCTACCGATATCTCACATTACACAAGAATGATTATAATCAATATTACTCTTTACGTTTCTCCAACACGCATTTAGCCTGCCAAAATCTAATGGCATTTTTTCAGGAATAGTATATGAAAGATCACAGTCCAAAATATTTAGTTTTATTTTAAAAAATCACATTTCTTTCTTCTATTTACCCAACAAACGTTAAATTCTTATACATTTGGAGATAAAACTGTAATGTTCTTTTTAATCTACGAAGTTCACATTACAAATTATCATTTATATTACATTACTGATACGATGTAACCCTCATTTAGCAGTGTTTATCACTCGCTGTCCGCTATCAACGTTGATTTTTATTTTACGGGGCTTTAATTTGTACTAAAACCAATGGTACTGTACCGAAGATTTTAAAAACTTTAGCACACTTGAAAAAAAATTTCTTCGGAAATTGCCTTCAAATAAAATGGGCTTTACTTTGTTGTAATTCTATAAATTATCTTGATTTAATCTAAAAATATATTCAAAGCTTATTTTGTAAACAAAAAAAAAAAGTTTTTCCAAGCATCACTTAATAGATAATAACTAGGAAAAAAATTCAACTCACAACTATTTTCTACTTAGGCAGATCATATTCAGAACGGAATAGTCATTCTTCATTAGTCTTTTTCTAGATAAAGAGTTAAACTTTACGTTTTCATCATTCATTTCAACTTAAGTGTTCAATTTAAAGAACTTGCGCTTCACAAAGTTAATTCAGAATATAATAGCCCCCGTTATTTTTTCATTATATATGCCGGTAGGCAGATATTGCATCTTTTTTAAATTATAAACATAGATGCTATAAAATAGATGCATAGAATGTCGCTATCGTTAATATTAAAAACATATTGAAAAAAAGATCTATCATTTAATATTTTTAAGCTTGGGTGCAAGATCCAATTTTGAAACAATAAAATGGCATTGAAAATGCTTTTAAGGTTATTTCGCATAAAAATCCCAAACACGTAGTAACAATTTCACTTATGATAATACTAACATGTTTTATATTTATTCTCGGGAATATTATGCACTTGACTAAAACATTAAATATTTTTCATGGACTCTAGAGATACGTGCTCTTTCAAAATGCTTTTCAATAATGTTTCGTATGTCTTACAGATTGGAAAATAATTTTATTTTGGAACTCATAGTTTAAAAAATATATATTATTCAGTGAGGTAAAACAATGAGGTGATATTAAAAAAAAGTAGCAATAGGACGACAACGTTAAAAACAGGAAGCTCGGAGTAAAAAAAATAAATAAATAAAATAGTAGTCTAAGCATTAATGTATTATTCGAAGTAAGAAATACTAAATATTATCTGTCACTAAATTAGGACTTTCTTCAAGTAAGTCAATGCATCAAAAGATCATTGAATATAATAAAGAAACTGAAGTTTATGTGTTCCTGAAATATTTCCTGCTATGTTATTAGTATTGTATTTCTTTTGCACTATAATTGATGTGTAATTTCAGTTTTGAAATAAAACTATATATTTCATTTGTTAAAAAAATTGTGGTGTTATAATTACCAATACTAACATAGTTATGAGGGAATATGGAAAAAAAAGCAATTAAAAAAAGAAACTGCTTAAATTGGAAGATTAAAAAAAATGAAATCAAACTAAGCATGCTAGATCAATAAAGTAGATAAATTACATTTTGTAGCAAAACAACTCATTAACATGATTAATATAAACTTCCGAAAAAATACATTTCTCCAGTTATAAAAAGTTATGCTACTTTTTCCAGTGTTTTGTTAATGAGCCACAAAAAAGGAATGTCCACATTAACATTGTCAAGCAATTTAGATCATTGGAATGCTTATTTTTTCATCGCATGCCTCGCTTTCTATAATGTGCTGAATCTCGTGAGAATAATAGCTGGAGCTGAAAAAGCAACAAATTACACTAAATAGGATAGACAAACACCTAATTAAGATTTTTTAATGCAAACATTAAAAGCTTGAAATGTGAGTAAAACGCGTAAATATTTTCTACAAATGCCTTAGTATCAAATCTTCTAGAATAAAACCTTTGCGAGTTCCACATCGTGAAAAAGTTTTTTTTTCCTTCGTAACTGTCTAACAGTAAGTTGCGAGTTAAAAAATATTTACTTACATTTTTACAGATTCTCCTATACATATTTGAAAATTATTTATTCTTTTTTTCTTAGCAGAATATGTTTCGTCTTTAGAATATATTTGCAAAAACACATAATGTATAACTAAAATACGGTAGCATACTAAAATTACCTTAAACTAAGAAATGCAAATTTTTGTTTCAATTTTAGCTGTTTTGAGTTTTTTTTTCAGTAAATATCTAAATTCTTTGTTTCCCTATGATATCGGTGCTTATTGATAAGTACTTTGAAGTTTTTAAGATACACTTGTTAAATGTCAGTCGACATATGTTTATTTTATATTTTATAAATATTGCGCTTGTAATTTTTTTTTCATTTAACAGAGGAATGAAAAGAAAATAATGCGGAAACAAAGATTGATACTATAGTCGTAGGGAAACCAAGGTAAAGCGGTGTTTGCTTACTTTTATAAAGACAGAATGCTTTTGAAGTAAAAAAAAAATCTTCTCTGTTGTTTCTAATTCGTTTTTGTTCATTTGTGATGGAAAGATACTCAGCTTTGTAAAAAGCGCGTGTCAAAATATCTATAAAAATTATTTTTACAAAATGCATTTAGATTACTGATATGATATAAAAGAAAATTGAAATGGTACACGAGAACATTATTTTTTTCTTCGTTAATAAAGACTTTCCGTTAATAAAAATTTAGCCTACTTAAACTGCTAACGCATACTTCATTTATATTTGAATTGTATACCGTAAAGGGTACTCAAAATATTTGAAAGAATTTTGACGAAGAAAAAAAATAACGCAACCCAATTAATGTTTAAAAATGTTTTACATAAAAATGCAAAAAAAAATGGCATGATGAGTTGAGATGCACATTAATTAAGCATATAGCAATTCTTTTTAAATGGAGCAATCATTTCTTGCCTCTCAGGGATCATAAATTGGATAGAAAAAAATATAGATTGCCACAAGTCAAAGATGAATAACTAATGGAAGTAGTCTGCTGATAAAGAAAATCATTAATAATTAAAAGTACGCCTTTTAATTAATGCTGTTTTTCTCAATATGAAGAGGAATAGAAACATATGCTTTTTAATTGGAAATAGGAAATTTAGTAGGACATAGCAATGCTAAAAATCAATGAGATTTTGTTATAATGTAAAATGCGTAATTATTCACTTCGGGGTTATGAGATAATCATAATAATGATAATAATACCAATCAAGCAAACAGCTACACTTCAAGTTATACATGAGCCTTTTGATGAAGAATTTTACAAGCAGATTTTGACAAATGAATCTCGGTGGCCCGCCCACCTTTAAGATCTTTTCAGGATTTCACTTCCGTAACATAAGAGTATGACTGATATGTGTTTCGGTATGCTTCAAAGTTTACACTTTCATTTAATTTATATTCATATAAAAATATATTTGCTAATATTAATTTATGGTAATAATTTAAACTGTATTTGGAAGAAAATAGAGCATGCACAGACTTTGAAATAAAGTATTCAATTCTACGAGCAAGTTCTTGCCAAATGTATTAGCAGTTTGATCACACATATTGAACTCGCCAATTGGAGGGCTATTATTTTTGACATTTACATAAAATCATTTTCGTTGATACAGTGCAATCCAATCTCGTGCGAAAGAAGAGGATTATAATCTTAGAAAGTTTATCGAATTCATGGACATAGAATTTACATTTTATACACTGTATCAAGCCTTCAAACTGTATAGGATTCTTAATAGAAATTTTGTAATAGTCTTGTAATTATGGTATTTATCACAGTTTGGTAGTTTCAGGTATTTATTATCTTTTAAGTTCTGAAAACATTCATCAAAACTTTATTAACTCTGTGGCTTTTTGGCCTGAAGAACTAATAAGCTAATTGGAAAAAACTAGAGTGAAGCGATCGTTCCACATTTTCATTAAGGTCGGTACCGTATCATTTACGGAACGCCGTATGTTGAAAGCTGGCATAAAGCGGGCCGGCGTCGTTATCGTTATAGCCGACACCACATCTAAACCAACCCGCCCTGATAGACCTCTATCTCCACGTGGACGTGATTTTGGACGTTTTCGGTACCACTTGCTAGATGACATCCCGGCGTGGGCTGTGACGGCATGCTGGTGTCGACCCAAAACGTATCCAACAGGCCTGTGTTTGCTGGGTGTGAAAATACAGTTTCTTTAAATAACATATAAATGAAAATTCCATGTAAGCATTTACGCGTTTGTTTGCTGTGGTCGTCATTTTCATTCAATTTAAATGCATTTTGTTTAAAAATATTTGAACTTCAAAAATATTATGTCCCCTTTAGAGACAGGTGCAAAATTTTATCATATAACATTCTATTGGCAAATGAGATTTTTATACTTAAATAATAAAGCTAGACTTCTATTATATTAAATGGGCAGATTATATTAAGTACAGTTATTTCAGAAGATCTATCATCACGTATTTTTAAATATCTCTTTGGTTACAACAACTTTTTTCTAATGACTTTTCTATTGATTTACTACAAGGTACATTATACATTTATTTTTCAGTAAAAAGAAATTTAATAATTAAAGAAGGCCTAATTCACGAATTTCATCAACAGAGTTTTCATTTATAAATGGAAATCTGATTTTTTAAACTTGAATTAAGAATAGCCTTAATCATACCACCCGACGAAAACTTATGATAAATGAAAACTTAATTAAAGAAGCCTCGGTATGAAAAGCATATTTTCAATTTCAGAACGCGATTTTAATTAAAAGCATTTGTTTATATTTGAAAGGCGGCTAAGTTAAAGAATTTCAAGAATATTTTATTTTGGATCATAGTTAAATGCTTTGTTTTAATAATTACACTTACTTTAAGCTATACCGTTAATATTGTCAAAAAAAATTAAAAAATGGGATTTAATACATACTTCTTTATGGCGATACAATATACTGAGTTGATACACATCAACTGAATGATACTGTTACTCCCATAATGAAGGCTGAACTTCTGTTGAATTATTTGGGGGGAAAATATCGCAATATTGTAAGTATTCAATTAACTCAGGTACACAATACTCATCGTACATTCACTAATAATTTTCATTGCTGAAAACCTTCTACTAGATTCTGTTATGCTGTCATTGCTAAAAGTGTCTCGTATCGCATATATAGAATTTGCAGGACTAAAGTATAAGAATATGACTTCGTAGCTATCTGATATACTATTCTGACTGTTCATTGTTTGCTGACAATATACATTCTGTCTACTCTCCGTTTGGAGCTGACTTCCTTTCTTTGCAAGACCAAAAATGTAGAGAAACCCTTTTGTAGTCGTGGCTTCACCACTATAAATGAAATAGCTGACCTTAACCTTTTAAGAGAGTTGTTTATCCTATTCTTAAATAACAGCGATATATCGATATAATGTCCAATGAGTGTATTACAAAACACTTTCGAATAAAAATCATTTTTTTGTATGTACTGTTAAATAGTAAATAAGGAAAGCAAATTAAACCTACTACATCCGTCTGGTGTTTCTTTTTTGATTAAAAAAAAAAAAAAAAACAGAAGAAATTTATTGCATTTATGTATATTTATGTTATATCATAATTCTACTTTCGCTTTTATACATTATATATTTGCTTAATTTTAATTTTTTATTGCTCTGCAACTTTCTTCATTTTTTCTTTTACTTTATATCTTTTCCTCTTTTAATTTACTTCCCTTTCAGCAAGTTTCCCCTTCCTTCCGCAAGTCACCATGCCCCTCTTTCAATTTCTATTTTCTCTACTCTTCTTTCGTTTTCAAACTTCGGATTATCAACACCTTTTACTTAATCCAGTTTTGTTTACTCCTTTGTTCTGTTACTTTCAGCTTCTGTGTAAGCAGACTCTTTCACAACTAAAAGAAGAGCAGGATGGATTACTTAATATTTTCCCTACTGCCTTTTTGATATTTATCTGTGTTATTTTATAAATTTCTTTATTGTTTCAACTTTAGTAGTTTAGGCTTGTATGAAACAGGCTCATTTGTTTCAAATAGTTAACTAATAGAGCCCACTATAGCTGACTAAAAGACAGATTCAGAAAATTCAACTATTTCTAGAAGTCGGTTGCATCCTATTTGCAGGTTGCGCTGAAGAAATCGTGGATTACACTTACCTGTAGGTTGTGCTGTATTTACTCGAATAATACGGGGGAAAGTAACGCATTTTTTTAATGTATGGTACAAAGTTCGCAAAGAAGAAAAATAACATTTAGAAATACTCACCACACCATATAAAATCACACGACATGTTTCTTTTTTTAGATTCTTTTTAATTGTTTTGAAAAAAACAAATAGAGTGTGAAAAGTTCCATGATTCAAATCAATTTGCAAAACACTTTGCACCATTTCTTATTCATTTAATACTAAGTTAATAAGAATTTAAAATGTTACTTAGATGAATATTGCAGCGCTGCATAGTATAGTAGTATTACAGTATACGACAAAATGACTGTTATCAGATTAATGAACCCATATATATATATATATATATATATATATATATATATATATATATATATATATATATATATATATATATATATATATTATTACTTTATTTAAACACCACCATCTTGCGGTTAAAAATTTTGTATGAAGTTTCACTGAAAACTTATTTTCTAGGGAAATTTATTCAAATCATTTTATACTGCAAAATTCATTTTAGTTTCTTGAGAGTAATCACTCCAAAAGGATAAAAAATGTAAATTATAACATCTTCAATATAATAAACTGACAACATTCCACTTAAGTTACTCGTTTTTCATTATTAAAATATATTAATTTTGATCTTAAATTCATACTAAAACCAAAAAAGACAGTTTTCTTTACAACATTTTATGGTAGCAATTAAAATTAAAAAAGTATTTAAAGACATTAAAGAGAAGGATTGTCCAAGTTTCTAAAAATGGTCCATCTTACTCTTAAAACAGTGTAATTTTCTACAGATAGTTAATGATGTTAAAATATTAAATTTTTTACAAACAGAGGAAGATCAAACATTATTCAAAAAGACACATGCAGAGTGATAGCATGAATTAAAATGTTATAGGTTAAACTTTTTACTAAAAATATAAAATCTGATACGAAAATAAAAATTTTGAAGTAATTATGTCTTGCCGTGAAACGATAGGATTTTGAATACAAGTTTAAAGAAAATTTAAAAAGGAAATTGTTCAAAAATGTGTTATTTTCATTAAAAAATTCTTCAAGCAGGAATTTAATTTTCAGTGACGTGCATTAAAACATCAGATATTTAATTAATTGCTGACTTTCATTCTGAACTTTTAGTGAAAAATTTAATAAAGTTAAATTCAGATCAGTATTTTGTGTCTAGATAGTGAAAAATATGAAAGTAAGATCTGTATACTTTATTAGTACTGTGAAGCTTTTTATGACACGAAGAATATTTAAGTATTCATTTTATACTTGTTATACATATAAATTTTTCCATTTGTAAATGAAAAAATTTCACGGAAATTACTAATTGCTTTACTTTCACTAATTTAGTTATATATGAATTAATTAGGCAACCGACAAAGAATATTGTAATACTATATATATATATATATATCCATAAAATCACAAAACGTTTAAAAACAAAAGTTATTTCCATTTAAATGCATTTATAAAGGATTACTTTTGTTGATAGAATGCTTTTGAAACAACATGCGAGCTATGAAATTACTAGACAATTATTGGATATCTACTACTTTAGTCACTACTGAATAAAAATAAAACAAGTGCTAGTTATTAATTTACAATATAAATATTATTTCAACAGTTATGCAAACACAAAAATATGTATTATACTTAAAATTAATTAAGCAGAATACATATTGTTCTGTATTTTAATCATCTTTAATTAATTTTATTGTATTAAAATAACATAAAAATCCAGAAAATAATTTAGCAGAAAGAGTTTGTCCTGATGCCTTTGGAAAAATATAATTTTACTGATATACAGAAATTATGTGAGAGCTTTAAAGAAATGTGTGATAGCTTTGAAGAAGATACTTTCAATTTTTTAAAAATTATCTTAAAATGTCGATCTTAATATTTCATAATCCTAAATGGAAACCAACTCTAAAACTTTTTAAAATTAGTAAAAATATTAAATTACTGAAAAAAAAATCCCGAATTTTCTACACATTTCATAATTTTCCTATTCATTTTTTAGTCTTTTCCGAAATAAATTTTAAGTATCTAAATTTCATTAAATATATTTTAATTCTTACATTCATAATATACAACCCTCTTTAATTTTGTAAAATGCAGTCAATCAATTAATTCAATCATAAATGATTAGTTTTAAATACATATTGAAATTGAAGAAGTGGAATGGAAGTTTTTACGTAGCGATTGACTCAAGAAATTAATTAAATTCCGTATGTTTTTAAGAACTTTGGAATATTAAGATTAAGTAAAATAAGTAATTGTTTTATACAAGAAGAAATTTTCTTTTATATGAAATTTTGAATCTCTCCAATTAAATATTACTTTTGTGGAAATCAGTCTGTTGAAATATTTTATGGGAAAAGAAACGCACCTCAATATGATTAATTTTTGAAAGTTTATTAATTTATATAAAGATTCTTTTCGTATTTACCAAAGTTTATTTGTTATTCACTGCACAAATCAAGTAAATTTACCTCTTGCAATAGTTGTTACCGGTACTTTAATTACAGATTAATATTTAAGAATATGGAAATATAGTCTACGAAGATAGAAGAGCCAACCCATTTGCACAAATAAATAATGCGTCCATTTCTCCGCTCTGAGGGAGACCCAATGCGCATGTGCAGTTTCAGGTCAATTTGAAACAACTGTCGTCAAGCATGCGAAAGGAATAAAAGAAGGTAGAAATCTTTTTAGCTCCTAGATGTTATATCGCTATCAAGTTACTGTTCAATTTAGACTAAATTTATGTATTTTACACGCCCAGGAAAATTAGAATTGGCTTCAGTTTTCTCTGGATAGTTGAATTTAATAAACTAAAATGTCAACAGTGTATTCTGACGCTATAGTAAAATGCAATACAGCACATATAATATGAAGCAACATACTTCATATTGGGCAACGATGAAATACATTTATTTAGTCTTGATTAATACAAAATATGATCATTTTGTTCTGTCATAAAATTGATGTTTTTTAGTCTTAGTAAAAAACATATCAAATTAGCAAACAACCCCCCCCCCAAATCATGTCAGACCCCACAGCAGTGATAACACCCTCTGTTGTCCAATTATTTGAGGTTATATTTTCCAGGCTTATTTCTTTTACCGAATGTTCATAAATTCACTAGGCCTCGCAGTAGTTATTTCTTTTTCAAAGTTAGGCATTCTCCAGTACTAAGGCATGAACGAATGGCTATTTTCTTACGGGGACACACATTAGGCGGGCAATGCCCAGCCCCCAATGAAGACACGGATAAGTTAAAACCTAAGCTCATGACCGTAATCGAATTTGGAACCGAGGAGTGATAAAATGGTTCTTTAACAGCTACTCCCCCTGTACAGCTGAGTTGAAAGTATATTACTACTAACAGACTAGACGTGTTTCGCCAATATCTTAGGGATTTTTGAAGTGATTAACAAGGAGTAAATAGCTGAGAACCACTGCCTTAATCATTATTTTAACAAAGAAATCGTAATTTGACTTTTGAAAGCAATTAATTTATAATGTGCAGCTAACTATCAATACATTTATTCAGCGCAATTAAACGGCTCTATGGAAGTATGAAGGATATTTCAATACCACATTTACAGATATTTTAAATTCCAGGATCATTTAAACAAGTTTTTGAAAAGAAAATGTACGATATTTGTATTTTATAATTCATAGGAACTTTAACGCGAAAATTTCGAAAAGTGTCTGATATTCATAAATTCTTTATAAGCATGAATTTTCAATTCGAAAAGTAAATTAAATATCATTTTTAGTCTTTAGAAATATGATATTGATAGAACTATTCCCATTGAATGCCGATAGAGATAATGAGAATTGGGACATCTTAGAACAACATGCCTTTGATGGATCGATATCATTTTAATTTCGCGAATGTTTACATTGAATTTCTCTTACAAAAGTGAGCACTTGTTCATTCTAATTTCGATTAAGCTGTTGACTTACGTTTATTTACATATTTCTATTTGATAGCACATCACTTGCAGAGAACATGGTACGCAGTCGTACTTATTACTCAAATATTAAATAAATAAACATGTATAATATATATAATTTTTAAGCAGTGCATTAGTAGTTTAATTTGTATTTCTTTTAAATAAACCGATTACGAGAACACAAAAAGTATAAAATTCTGATACTTTTATACAATTTCTTAAAGTGATTTACCCAACTAAGATAAAAACTGGAACGGCCTTATGCACCAAACATTTCACAAGTGCTAGGATGTCAGCAGTGGATACTTCAAGGTTTAATTGAAGAATGGTATTCACCAAGCCAAACACTAAGATTAGCACCACATCTGAGCCTGATCTAGCACGCGAAATCCGATCGTCCGAATCCCGGAAATTAACATACAAAATAGTGCTAACTCATGCTCAGCAAAGCCATATCTCAGACATAATTTTTTTTACTTTACCACTACTCACTTTGGACTTAGGGATGGCGAACAGCGAGATTGAAGATCTGGAAAATTCCGAAATTTTGGAAAACCTCGAAAGACATATTTGCATAACTAGTTGGCGGCTGTGACGTATGAGCCACGTGGTGCTTATTGAGCTTACTGCTACGTTTAAGCTTAAGGAAGTAGAAATTAAGCAGTAACTTATAATCAATCTCAATAATTCTAATGACCTTCTGACTTTTTCTTTAGCTAAACTCCAGAAAAAAGCCCTCAAAACATCACGTGATTCATACGTCATGGCCGCCAACTTGTGATATTCGTTGTGTTTGTGAACAAACAATAACGATTTAAAACTGTAGCGAATATTCCGACTTCACTTTTGCTAGTATCCAAAAAATATTTTCTAAAAATGTGTCTAAAAATATGTCTAAAAAGACGGTTAGAGTGTAAAATTAAATTTTGATTAATGTTTTCATGAAGCAAAAAATATTTAAGTGGATGAAGGCACAAGATATAACGAAAAAATATATTATGCTTATATTTAACTGAAAATAATGATGCAAATATTTACAAAGAAAAACGCATGGTGAGACGCTTCACAGTAAATATAATCCGAAAAGTTGTAAATAAAATGCTACAAGTGCGAAAAAAATGTAAACAACAAACGCCAGAAATCACTTGTCGATGAGCTTGGATCTCTTAAGTGTTGGCAAAGGAAAAACTCTTATTCTGGCCAATCTTATATATCTTCGAAAAAGACTGTGTCAGTTTATGGATAAAGACCAGGTTAAATTACCGGTTGACCAGTTTTTAGGAGATAAAAATTATAGTTAATAAGGGTACCGGATATTGCGGACATATATGGCATGAAGAAAATTTCCAATTTAAAGGAAGATGATTAATATCTAATTTTCATATAGGAAACCGCTATTTTTTTAAATCTTTATTTACTCTTTTTTTAATGAAGCTTCATTTAGACACTCATGAAAAAAAGAAAATAATAATAACGATGAAAATAATTGCATTGGTTGAGGTCAAGTGAATGGTTCGTAACTGATGTTTCATTTTCGTCAAGTGCTGTACCACGTATGTGTTTAATTTTGATAGTTGTAAAACAAATATTGGCCAACTTGATTTTTTTTCACACTCATTAAGTGAATATTGTTCCTCATATATTTTGAAAAATGAATAGCTAACTGATGTATTATAACAGCATAGCCTAGCCGCTACAGTAATATAAAATTTTCACACCGCGAGTTTTTAAACTAGAACTGTTCTACTTTTAATGAGCAGGAAAAAGAATATGCGAACTTTGGCCTAAGTATATTATGGCAAAATACAGGGAGTCTGACACATAAAAAAATTCACAGAAAAGCAACAAATTATCGTATGAATATGCAGTTTGCTCAACAATACTTCACAGTCAAAAATTTGCTTTCTTTGACATTAAAAACTACTTCCAAATTGTGTTCATAGGTGGCGCTGTACCGTCACAGTAATCTTCCCGAATGTCTTGTACAGTGTCATCCGATATTCGTGGCCGACTACTTCTTTCCCTGCCTAATACGCTTCCGGTCTCTAAAAACTTTTCAAGCCAGGCCAAAATGCTGTTTCGAATTGGATGGTTTTTCTTAAACAGGTTTCGAAACTTTCTCCGAAATCCAGCTATGGATTTTGATTCGAAATACCAAACTACGCAATGCGCTTTCTCAGTTGCAGTCGCCTTAGGTTGAATGAACATTCCTGCACAGTCAATGCTTATCAAAACTCGCGAAAAATCCCTATTGGCTATCATAACTGAAAACTGGAGCTTCTGCGCCGCCATATATGAACACATTTTGGAAGTAATTTGTTTTAAGATTAAAAAAATTAATTCTTGATTCCGGGAAGCATGGCTTCCCGAACGGCATATTCGTACAACAATTTGTTGCTTTTCTGTGAATTTTTGAAAAGTGGCAAGGAATTTTCGGACACCCTGTATAATTAAATCACAGATTCTTTTTAAAGTGCACTTTCTTTCTGTTTTTCTGCAATATAAAATATTTTTTAGCCTTATCTATTTATAAAAAAAGTAAATATACAAGGACCGGAAAGTAATGTTGTGTTCTCACTTGCCAATATTTCTCCTACCAAAAACTTCTTAAGTTAATAATAACAAGACAGGGTACACACGTGAGATTTTTAACTTAAATGCTGATTACACAACATTTTCCCTGGATATTCGTAAAAAATAGGAGTAAGGGTTCATAATGCTCTTTTCACGTACGTCTGCATACCTCAAAAAAAAAAAAAAAAAAAAAAAAAAAGAAAAAAAGAAAAAGAAAGAAAGAAAAAAGAAGATATCCATGAAATGATTGCTATAAAACACAACACTCACGAATACTTAAAAATTAATTTCAAGACATTTTAAAATTCGAACGAATGTCTTAAGGGTCAATTTAAGACATTCGTTCCCAAAACAGGGAAGACGTCCTTCCTTTAACTTTACATGTTTCTTCAAAGAAAAAATTCTATCAAATTATCGCTTTAAAATATAACAAATATAAGCCCTATGTTTAGACTCACATAGGCTATAGATTATAACTTGTTGATTGTTATTTTCTTCTTTTATTATTATTATTATTTTTTTAAAAGGATATTCTCTCCCTTACACCTAACACATTAAACGGTTGTTTTGAAGTAGCCTTCTATTTAATGCTGGCATTTGCAATGATTTTAAAATTAAAATAAATTTGAATTCTTCAATCACAAAGGAATCGAAACATCATTGAATATTAATTGAAAACATTAAAATTCAGGTTTTTCTAATTAAAACTAATGAAAGAATTAAAACACATTTCTCTTTCCCCTTTTAGGGAACAAATGATATTAAAAATAAAATGAATTTATATGGGAAAATATTTTGCACTTATTATCTTATTTTACTTTTGGAAAGTGCTATCAAATTGTATAATTTAGAATTACTATTCTACTGCAGAATTTTTTATTTCTTCCGTTTTACCATATTCAAAATATTTTTCAGTTATTTTCTTCATTTTCTGGAACTACATTCTGCCAAATCAGACTTATACTGCATTGTTTTCTCAGTTATTTTATTTAAAAATATTACTTTTTTGAATATAAAATTATTTTTAATATCTAAAACATCTGTATACAAAAAAGCGAGTCCATTTACGGAAATTTAACAAAATAAAAAGCGCCACGAATTTATTCTAGTTAGCCCAAGATCTTAACAATTAAAAAAAAAATATGGAGATTGATTGATATACGTAAATGTTGCATACCTATTAAAAGAATAGAATGAATCTATATATAAAATTATGTATTTGTGTTAATAAAAAAAAAAAATGACCGCTAAGTGAGAAGAGCGGGCATTTAAGTAAGTTATTAATAAATTAAAAGTCATCTATCCACCAATATGAGGAGTGGAAAATGAGGACTACTTTAATTAAAATAAAAAACTATCTAATATTAAAATTAAATGTTAACTATTGTTTTACCTAAAAAAATTATGTAAAGGAATTTTAAGAAACAAGGAAAAATGCCAGAAACAATGTGACTGCAATGTAAAATAAAACATATAACGTATTAAGGTGACACTGAATCATTTAAAATGATGGTAATTATCTCTAAAATTCTGCACAGAATGGACACATGAGATAGCCAAATTGAAGACTCAGTAACGAAAAGTATTCAAAGAATATAAATCAATGAATTTAGCATACTTACGTGAGAACTCAGGCAGCTTCTCTTTCTTCTCATAAAGAACACTCAGATAGGTAGTGGTTCAGTTCATACTACTTTATACAAGAGATAAAATATCTAAAATCTTGACGTATTTTGCATAAAACAGTATGTATCAGTTATCGAAACTACTAAAATTTAAATTTTAGTTCCAATCTGTAATTAGTTTATTTACGAATGATAATTATGGAACACACAAAAAACTTTCACCAAATGAGAAGAATTATAGAGGCTTATAATAATGCTAATACTTTTGCTGGTTGGTTTAGGTACTATACAGAGTGTATGTGAAGCGGATTTTTATGAATACTAAAAAAATTAAATAAGGTAATTTTTCTGTAAAATCTGATATAAAAGTATTAAACCTAACCTAAACAAGCCTTATTTTTTTCTATCTGAAGGAATTTAATTTTTTTAAAAGCTTGAAGTTTAATTTTGAATGACTAATGCAAAACAAAAAAAAATATATTTTACATTAAAAATAAAAGAAGAAATTACAAAAATCAAACTGATAATTAACCGTCACGTTAAATCGTGAATCTATAAGTAAATTATAATAGTACCTTTAAAAAAGTACCTTTTTTAGAGAAATTATAATTACATGAGTAGAAGTTCTTCACAATGTAAAATTCCTTAGTAGTTTTTAAATTTGAACTTGCATCAAAATATCAAATTAATTCTGAAAGACAAAGTGTATCCTTAAGAGGAGAAAGTCAATATTTTTCGAATACACTGATTTCAAACTAACTAAAGGGAATTAATTAAAGCTTAATTATAATATCAATTTGTAAAATTACAGTCCAATCCATTAACTTTTTTATCTTACACACAATCTTGATATTTTATTCTTTCAATTTAAAAGTACTGCTTTGGAAAAAAAAAATTGACCTTCTTGACAAAAAAAGATATTAATCTCAGAAAGAGTATGTCATTTCCTAATTGAAGAAAAATGTTTAATTATAAAGTATGTTCTTCGATAAAGTGTTTTTCTTTTTTTCTATGGATTTCTTTTAAAAGAGACTTCTTTTGAAATTAAATATTAGAGACTTTAAAAAAAATAGACTGAAGTACTATAAATCTTTCCTTCAGACTTTCTATAGCAATTTCATTTTCTATAAATGATAAAAGGTTACGGTAAATTAAGCAAAGTGAATAAGATCTATTTCCAATTGCAAAATTGTGAATTTATATACAATTTGACACAATGTAACTTGCGTTGATTTAAATTTCTTTTAAACTTCAATTTAATGTTTAAATATTTTCATAGTATCACTATCCCTGTTTTTCAATAATATTTTCAATTAAAAACCACATTTAAATCATTAATCATATAATTCTCGTTAATAATATATTCATATAAACAGTTTTCTACGTAATACGGCTTTTTAATTGAGTATAAAATGATTAGTGGTAAAAAATTCATCTTCATGAACATTGATATGAGAAGAAAGTTGAATGCATGCAATATGTTACATTATATTTTATCATAATTAATCAATGTGCAAAATCGAAAAAAATAAAATTTATATACAAAACTCGCCGTG
Source organism: Cheiracanthium punctorium (assembly GCA_038373885.1). Classification (NCBI taxonomy): domain Eukaryota; kingdom Metazoa; phylum Arthropoda; class Arachnida; order Araneae; family Cheiracanthiidae; genus Cheiracanthium; species Cheiracanthium punctorium. The sequence continues at coordinate 212,386 of JAWZYV010006179.1, forward strand.
GGGTGAAAAGTTGTATTTTAGGCATGCTAGGATACAAGCATTTTTTTTCATAACTATCTACTATCTTCTAGTGTCCAAAGACACCTAACTATGTGCTTAAATTGAATTTTCGTCAAATTTTGAAAGCGAAGTTATAAAGTTAATGGTTAAGAATTAATTTTACTGTTGCAAAAAGTATAAGCAGAGAATGAAAAATCGTTCATTGTATTTTATGTGTATGTAAATTCTCTTTTATTTATATAGATTTGAATGCTATTCACAACTATTTCTTTCTTCTGATTTATATTTCACGATATAGAACGACTTTGTCTTTTACCAAAGAAAGTTAAATTATGTTGGTATGTGGAAGTTTTCTAAACAAACAAACAAAAAAAATAGATATAGGTTACTAAAACAGTTGTTTTTATTTTCATCCTTCCATACCTTTTTGAATAAATCCGAGCCGTTAGGCCTGAGGGGAGGACTTTGCCAACGAGTCTTACAAGACATTGGAATTTTACACGAAAGACAGACTTTGCAGATTGCAATAAAATACTAGACTGCATGAAAAGCTTCGAAAAGCACATGCAAATTTAACCAATTTGGCAGTGCGTCAGTATGTTTTAATTTATTATTCGATTGTCGAGAGATTAATCCCTCTTCGATATTGACTGTTCTTCAATCGAATTATATTTCGATTGAAGAACAGCCAATATAAACATTAAAAATTATGAAAGGCACAAAATACGTACCCAAAAAGAAGAAAGGAGGAACATTATTCTTTCACAATCGAACCCAATTCTGTCTATATTGGAATTTTTGCTTTTCCAACAGATGAAGCCAAATAGATAAAAGTATCGTACTCAAATTTTTGTATTAACTAATATATGATTAACAAATGAGAAAAGAATACACCACTGTTATCACTTACTGAGATTCAGGCCTATAGAGCAAATAATCCACCGTTGTGCACGGTTTTATAGCATGTGCTCTATCGCATCCAGCTACTGTTATCTCATTAAATACCCAGCTACTGTTATCCCATTTTAGCATTTAATAGGATAACAGTAGCCGGATGCGATGAGGCAAATGCTAAAACTGACACAACGATGTATTATTTGCTCTATAGGCTTGAATCTCAGTAAGTGATTACACTAGTGTATTTGTTTCTTTCGTACAAATGGATAGACTCTCTCAAATTAGTTTGGATCTTTAGATAGTGAGAAAAATGGTCTACAACGTTTTGGGGAAGTTGCCAAAATCTGCGAAGAGTTACCTCTAGTTCCTTTTACTACAATAAGTGTCGATAACAAGCTAAATAATATAAATAGAATGATTGATTAACAATGATCGATAATATAGCTGGTATTTGCCTGGTAATATCACTCGATAACTGTAATTCTGAACTATCATTAAAAGTACTCGGACCACATGCTCACGCAAAATGGCTAACGTCGAGATTAGGAGGTGACAGAAAAACCAAATATCATTCTTGCAATATACATTAAGAAGGTAACAAAGAGCATATCAGGTAATTAGGAGTAAAAATACTAATTAGTTATAAAAAGAAAGACTGAGAATTTCCAGAAGTAAGAATTGTTCAAGTACCAAATGTATAGTTTAAGGCCAAAAATTACTTTCAACTTACCAGCTCACAACCAGCTGATATTTTGAGCCACCTCTTTCGATGAGCGTGCTATGTGAAGATATTGTGATCGTTATAAAAATTTGAAAAGAATAAGGAATGGCCAGCGTATTCGGGCCATACCTGTAGAGATGCATCGGGCAAGAGTCTGGGGCTTCGGCGAGTGTGTGTGGAAGGGAAAAGACATGGTTTTATATTGAATAGAATTAAATCAAGACGTGATACGTAAAATTTACATTTAAAAAAATCTATAACCTTTAGAAATATGTATATCTTCAAGCTAAACATTTAAAAAACCCATTAGTTTAACTTTCATAACTACCATGATTTATTGCTTTGATTTTAAATCGATGCCCCATGTGTTACTTGAAAATTTTATTATTATTTACATTTACACTTTAATACCTAAAAACTCAGGCAATTTTTTAAAAATTTTCTTTGCGTTGCATTTTTTAATAAGTTTTTTTTATGAAATTGTCAATTTAGAACTACATTTTGGACTCTTTGTATTAAAAAAACAAAACAAAAAGAATTATGTACGTTAATCTGCTCAAGACGCAACTTTATCACATTGTAATCGAAAGCGCTTCTGAAACTTTTTAATCTGGAAATTTCATAAATTGTCAACTATGAAGTAGCTTTCTAGGAAAGATATGGATAGATTTCAATATAATAAAATTTGCGAGTTAAAATTCTGAAAGCACAAATTATCCACCATACGCCAAAAAAAGAATTTCGGAATTTTTTTCCTATACTTTGTATCAACTCTAATGCATAATCCTTCCAAATTAATACTTTTTCAAGTTTCTTATTGAGGACAAAATATTTGGTAATACATTGAGCTTTAGTTTTGTTGAACCTGTGCTTAAAATAAGTTTCTTCCACGCGGAACTAATTAAGCATATTTATGTTGCGGTACTCGACGAGTAGAAAATGTTTGTCAGACGTGAGTTTTAGTTTTCCTGAATTTACTGCATAAATAAAACTAGTTTCTTTTACACGGAGATAAATATAAACTTATTTTTCCCACGGTTCCCCTGGAAAATTTGTCAATACACAAAATTTAATTCTCTTGAAATTTCTGTATGCATAAATTTAGCTTTCATACGAAGCTAAATACATTTATTTATTTTATAATTACAAAAACTACAATTATTGTTTACCTGCTATTATTTATTTTTAAATGCCATAAAAATAATTTTATTTTCTCAAATTGAAATATTCGTTAACACCAATATATACCTTATATTCATCCGTTGCACTTCTGCGATCAAAAATATTAATAAATCTGTATTTGATAATGTAAAAATATTTGTACTCTGTACAAAAGAAAATAAATATCCACTTTTCGAAAGTTAAATACTGAAAAGTAAGTATTTTCTGTTTTAAAAAGTCTTCCCAAATAAATGTTTCAAACGCGAACTAATGAAAAGAATTATGCATAAGTGGGAATTAAAACAGGTTTTATCGTATGCGAAAAAAATTATCTAAAATTTATACATATAATAAATATATACATACGAAATAATGCATGTTTACTGCCTGCATTAGTTACCGAACAGTTTGAATTTCCTGAAAAGATAGATTTTTTTTATAAATGTGACAATTTTTACGCTCAAGAACGAATATTCAGATCTATTTTTTATAAGAATACTGTTGAAGAACTACTCTGCTTGTTTCCGGGGTTCGTCGTTCTAAAGTCCAGATGGTGTGAAATTTCTAGTAAAAAGTCCACTGGTCAGGATGGAACACAACTTTATTGCTTCTAGAACTTCGTAGAACAATCAGCTGTACAAAATTCACAAGCACAATTAAACAGTAATGTGCTTTTGACAGTCCGCTTAGATCAGAAGCTCTCACAAATGCTGCATTTCTCACACAAAATAAAACACTTTCACAGGCAAAAAGTCAGTGAAAATATTCAAGGGATATCATAAACAATCCCTTAAGAAACAGCAATGAAGAATTTGCACACAGCACTTTAATTCAAAGCTCCATAAACAGCGCGAAACACCGCTTCTATCACAAAGCGTACTCACTCAGAGAGCTTTCACAATATGGGTGCTCACTGACACTGATCGTTCAACTTGCACTGAACTCTCGGGGCAGCGCGCTGGTGGAATTTATAGAGGAGGCAGAAGCTGCGAGCAGCTTCCATAAAAGTCTATTTCTCGAAGATTCTGCATAAAGCGAGAATTTTGATTACGCCATAGAAGAGAAATGTTAGGTTATTATGTGTTTTTAGCGCAGGAAAACCAACTTCCAGGCCCTATTGGGAAAAACGCGCCAAATGACCAAAATGTCGCCAAGCTTGGCGAGTTTTGGCGAAATATCGCCAAATTTGGCACCAAAAATAAGTCCCCAAATTTGAAGAGATCTAAGCCCTAGAACCAATATTTCTCCAGTTTTCTAGAAACCCCATATATTTGAATGGGAAACAGAAACCTCCGTATCTCCGGTTCTAATTGACCGATTTTGGTTCAACAAAAGGCAAAATTTATCTATTTGAAGCGTAGAATACGAATTTTAAACCATTTTAATCCACAGAGCAGCGGGTTGCCCCGAAAATTCGTAACAATACTAAGAATATTTAATGCGTTATTTTTAGAATATGTGATAAGACACTTTATAATTTATACTTTCATAAAACGTGCTTTTCTCATATTGTGTAGGAAAACGGCTCTGGATCATCTTATTAATAATATAATACCAACAAAAATATATATTCTTTCCTAGAAATAATCTAAGTATATTCAGTGTAACATACATGGCGAATAAGTAGAACTAACAATGAATTTCTTTCTTCAGTTTTTTCTATTTATTTTTTAAGTGCTTGAAGTATTTAAAACATAAACACTTATGTATTTACTGCAATCCATTACTACAAGAATCTCGAGCACTGAGGCATTTTCTGATAAAAAGTCTATGCTTAAAACAAACAACAAAAATGAACACACACGAGCTTTTCACGACAAGACACAGGTGCAAAATCTGTCTAGAATTCTCATCTTGGATTCCAAGCAACATTGGGAGAGACAGATAATGAGATTTGGGAGAAAAAAAACAGAAAACATGAAGACTCCGAAAACAAGTTTCTACGTAAACCGTGTTTAGAAAAGTGCATTTTCTCCTTCTTTCTGTATAGGAGGTAATCTGGACTTAAATTAAAAGTCACTGTTGCGGAAACGTCTAAACTTACGCCAAACACTATTTTGGGGAAAAAATGCTGTATAACTCTTGATAAATTATTCATTTGCTTAGTTTTTAGTCTGAAAGATTTTTGAGGATCAGGTGTAATATGGCTGACGGGGCAATTTTTCATTGATGCAGTGTTTATGCATTATTGAAGGATTTAGACTTTTCTTGGTAGGAAAGTTTTTTTTAATTTTAGAGCTTAGTAGATGTGCGTTAAGTATGTAAAGTTTCGAAAAAGGAAGCACGTGCGTATGTTAAAAAATAAATATTAAAATTAATTTTGCATAATTTGAAAAATTTTAAAAAAGAAATTAAAATTTTTTTAATGCATAAATAATTAAGTTTTTCTGTTTGAGAATGAGCAAAAAATGTATTTGGAAGGCAAGATTTTGTCCCATTTCTCAGATTTTTTTTTTTGGTAACTAGAGTTACTCAGTCTCTTCTTATTGTGAATAAAAAATAATTTATTGTTCATGCAAAGGGCATTCGCATCATTTTTTAAGGTAACTTTCTCGGACCTCAAATACAGATCTGCATGATGAATAATTATTTCTTGCATAAATAAAAAGTATCATTAGGGCTGGCAGTTGGTGCCTATATGAATGTTTGTAGTGGGTCCAAATGAGTGGTCCTACCCCAGAAAGATGCTATATTTTAGTGTTGAACTACATATACATTATGCGGATTTATAGGGGGTTGAGTCTATTTGTAATAAGAATGGAAGCCCACGGGGTTGGCCCCTCTTCGAAAAATATAATTTTTGATTTTTAACAAATAGTGGCATTAGAGATGTAAAAAAAAAAAAAAACCCTTAGTGACAATAGGAATTTGGAGCACTAAAGCGAATATGTGTTTTAGACAAAGTGGTTTGCAAACTAGAACACAGGTTTTCGAGCAAAAGTAAATTAAAATCATGCAGTCTTGAAAGTAATCTTTGTGAATGTGTTGAGTGGATCATGTGTGAAAAAACAGAAACGGAAAAAATCATTTTAATAAGGTGTTTCGTTGTTGTGAGCCTCGATGAGGCAACAGTAATTATCGCTAAGTTTAAACAACAATGATTACGCACAATTTTTTTCTCCTATTTGGAATTTAGACATAACTGCGTTGATTTTTGAAGCTACGCAAAACTCATGACATGAAATATGTTTAAATTAAGGGAAAAAAAATGACCAGCATCACTTTTCTTTTGGCAAAGAACCACTTTGTTTTGCAAGACACCTACAGACCTCTTCGAATATGCCCGAAAACGGTAATGCACATCGAAGTCCAACACTAAAAGACCCTTAAAAGAGGTCGCCTTGCCAAAAATTCGCAGGAAAGCTTGTATAAATAATTATTTGAAAAGTTTCATTATTTTAGAATTTCCATACAATAGATGATAACCACAGAATCGTAACAATTTGCAATTAAGATAATAGAGATATAAAATGGCTTTAACTTCTATTTATTTAAAATTCATCATTATAAAAACTTTTCGGACCTGTTTATGAACAGAGTGGAAAACACATTTCACACGTACATCAGTCTCGAGATAAACATTGTGAAAATCACAAAGTTAAATTTCCGCACGCGAGGACATGAAAAAAATGGCGCCAAAAGAAGCACTAAATAATTTGCTGAAATAGTTTTGGTTTAACTTAATTTAAGCATGTAGACAATGGTTTGATGACTTTAAAAGTAGTTACGTATGACACCAAAAGATACTGACGAAAGCGGGCGAAAATCGTGTTCAGTTTGAGGGGGGGGGCGTTGAAAGGGAGAAGCATAAACAAGTGCTCTATTCTACCACGTTCCTTTATTCGAACGTTCGAATGTGTGACGTCAATTTCCCGTTATTCGCTACCTGCTGACATATGTTGGTATTCTGCAAGGTGCGGTAGAGCTTTAGGTGTGTTTATATTCTAGTATATGTTTCGAATTACGTCACAAATCCGAACGTTTGCTTAAACGAACAGAAAAATTAAAAACAGAAAAGAAAGGTTTATCTAATTTTAGAAGACATAGAATATGATAGACAAATATCGTTATTAAATAAAAGTCTATTAAGAAGAAAACGAATCAAAATTAAAATAAAATAAAATAAAAATTTTGAAAGCCAAAAAAAAAAAAAATTAATGAGAACATAAACTTAAAAGTTAACATAATTAATTGTAAACCAAATTAAATCGATAAAAAAATGAAAGCCAAACTAAAATGATAATTTAAAGTATTATTTGCAACGCAAAGCTCTCTTCGGATGAATATGAGGAGGTGTGTCTCATCGGTTTAGTCGAGAAAATTCCTTCGCATGCACTGAATTTTGCATCACTAAATATTTAAGTGCTGAAAGGTAACGACGAACTATTTTGTTTTCTAGGACGGAGATATTTAAAAAAGTTTTATTCAATACATTTTTGTGAAACTTTGCGAACTAAAATAAAATATAGAAATGAAACGAATTTGCCGTTTTTCCAATAACAAATTAGTTTTCTAAGTTAAATCCATTCAGCACATGTTTCATTGACGTTCTGAGATAGATCGAAACTTGAACGCATTCTTTTTATAATTATCGTTTTGATTTTTCACTATACATATTTAAAATGTTTAGATAAAGTGTTAATTTTCCCCAAATCTTTGCGACCGTTTTCTTAGATGTTGCAACGAAATTTAAGGCAAAAGGCCAAACACGACCATCCCTTTTCTTTCTCTTTCTCTCTTGAATATGTGTGTCTGTCTCTGTATATTTAAATTTTCTGGAATGCTTCATTAAAAATATTTTTTTAATATTGTGATTAATTCACAGGCATTGAAACACTTACAATATTCAAGAATTTTATTATACATTTTGAATTTTAAAAGCGTACATCAAACTGATATCACTTAAAAATTTCATATATAATGAAGTTCAACTTTTAGTAATTTTAACTAGAAAGGAAATATAACATAAATTCAGTCGTTTGTAACGAAATACGTGAAAATATAACCAATAGCTTTTGATTCCAATCTGTATTAGAAAATATGAAAAATAAACTGACTTTGAAAGTATGCAGATAAATTAATAACTGTGCGTAGAGAGAGAGAGAGCATAACTCCTAAATTTTAGTTTGTAATTACATATCTAATATGTATTACATGTTGCGTATGTAAATTATACTAATCTTCAACATTTCAAAAAATATTTTCTACAAATAAAAGAAATTTTCTTTTTATACGTAAAATTCAAATATACAAATAAGTTAAATATGTAGTTTTCTTCATGAAATTTTTGTTAATTAATTTCTGTATCCATCCATACTTACGTTCCTATGTGAAAAAAAAAAGTATCCTTTTTTTCCAAAATACGGCCTATGAAAAAAAGAAAACAAAATTTTTGTTTTTCAAAGTCAGAAGGAATATTTTTCATGAGTTATTTATGTATTAGTTTTCTACAAAATAAAAATTGAAAACGAAGCATGATGGAACATCGTCTATCATACTGAATTCCGTGGCCGGAAACTACTGAATTCACAGCATAGCATGCATAAGAAAGATCATTTCCTACTTCTTAAAGAAAAATGGTTCTCTTAAAAACAAATGGATACACTTTTCACACAACTCTCGTAGAATCATTCATAATATAACGGTTTATTTAAAAAAATAAATAAAATCCAGTCTTCTTTTTTCATTAATATATTTTTTAAGATATTCAGATAGGAATACATGCAGATAGAATATCAGTTTTAAATGTAATAGAAAGTGTACGACTTACTAGATAAACTGTCTCAGGTAATCACTCTATATTCATATATGTATAAGTGGCGGCTCCTCCATTTGAGCACATGAGCACGTGAACCCCCAGAGGAAAAACCAAAGAATAAACACACTAACAAATTAAATTTTAAAAATATATATATTAAGTACACTTCTAGATTTTTGTGAATATAAAACAGGAGTTTTACTCTCCCCAACCCCCACTATTATTAAACGCGTTTATTATAGCTAACGAACTGTACCGTAGGTTACTACATCACAGTCTTTCGTCGCTCGTACGTGCGATCGACCCGAGTGGCCCTTTCAGCCGGTCTCTGAGGAAATACGCCGAGAGAGTGTGAGAGAGTTGCGGGGGAAGCGAGGCGCTTTCAGTCGCACAATTTTATTGTGCCCACAGCAGATGTTGTTGCCGTTATCTCCTCTGGATTCTCTCTTGGCTTGTTGTGTTTGGTTAGTTAATCCATTTTTTCATATTCTTATTATTTTCTTAATTTTTATGATTTTTCACTACAGTATTTTTTACAGTTATAATTTTTCACTACACATTTTTCAATGCCATCCTTTGAAAAAAAAAAATTGAAAGAAAAAATCAAGACTATACTTTTGCTAAAACTTATCTTAGCGACGAAATGTCAGATCAAAGATGGCTTGTTTTCATTCAGTTTCGTGAATTGTTTTCCTTTAACTGCTGGAAATGCAAATTTTTGTTAACTTGTAAGGTGCGTCGTATCTGCATATTTAATTTTCGAAATTAATTTTGTGAACCTCCATTTAAATAACCCACGAGCCGCTACTGATATGTATACGTAGCTAATCCCTGAGTCAATGAAATTCCATGTCTGGGTGCGACAGACAATCACACACGCAAATGCCACTAGATGGAGCTAGCAGTATCGTATAGTTTTAAAATTTGAGATAAAAAAAATAAGACGACGCTGACGGATATATCATCAGCTATTGAAGTACTAAGTTTATGCATTAAATAACCCCCCCTCCTAACAAAAATTTATCATCAGCTAGTAAAAGTGCCGCATTTCTGCATTACAACGCCCACCCGAAAATGGCCTTGATGTGTCTGCAAGCGTATATGGGATTGGCTATAGCGCTAAGGATAGAACAAATAGGAACGTCCTCCCTACAGCCCGGATCTCACTCCTGCTTATCTGCATCTCTTCGTGCAGTAGAAGAAGTATCTGTTATGAAGGCATTTCCAAGCCGATGCCGCTGCTCTACACCGGAAGTGGTTCTGGTATTTTGAAAGCTGATAAAAAAAAGAAAAGAAAGGAAAATCTCAAGACTTTTAAAACGTACTGAAGTGCTATAGATTAAAATTGTATCATTATCCATGCGCGACCCTGCCCGTCTTCCTTGTTTCACCACGTTCGAAATTGCATTAATATCCATGTGTCGACCTTATTTGTCTTCTCTTTTTCATTACATTAGAATGTGTATCATAATCTATGTGTCAGCGGTATATGTATTCTTCGATTCATTACGCTGGAAAATGCATCCTAATCCACGAGTGTGCTGCATTTGTCTTTCCATCTCCATAAAATACTTCTTCAGAGTTAAAATCCGTATTAAAATTGCCTAATAGAACTTTTACAATCTTCGTCAGGCATGTTCTAAATTTACGCCACCTTTAAACATAGTATTTCCAACGTGTATCATAATCCATCAGTGTGCCATAATTTTCTTTCTTGTTCCATAACACGCTTCTTTGGAATTTAAATCTATATTAAAATAGCCCATTGAAACTGTTATTCAAGTTTCGCCAGGCTTATTCTAGCAATGTTTCACCTTTATTTCCAGTGTGTGCATTATTTAGTGTTCTCATTAACAGGAGCAGTAACCCATTAAACAATGAGGTTTGTGAATTTCTCGCCAAATACAGAAGGTATTGAAGGGACCTATGTTCAGATTCTGGGAGTTAATTTATCAAGCCAAACTTGGCGATAAATCGCTGAAAATGATCAACTTTTGTGACTTTTGACACTAACCCCTTGTTATATGGTATCCCTTGTGAAATGATTTGCCTTTGTCTGAAATTAACAGCACACAAGTGCTATTAATAATAATAATATAAAAACATTTTTCAGTGATACTAATATAAGTCAAATTAACAAAACATTTTTAGATTTTTACTGAAACTTTGCTCAAAAACTTAAAAAAAAAGTTAATCATTTTTTTTTTCTGACGATGAGGTAATTTTGAACTCAAAACATCTAATATCTACAAGTTTTTTTACACTCCGCTCTAAACAAACAGAAGCTCAAACACATCATTTTTGAAAGTTTGAAGGATACATTATTGCTGTATGGTTATGGTCGCTTCTGCTTGCATTCTGTGTGTAACAGAAAGCGCAACTTACTTGCAAATACAATTTTTAAAATAAGTCATCCGTTTATTAACTTTAAATATGATCAATGGGATATAAAGTGGTCTTACTCACTAGGTTAAATGCTCATAAGATCCAAAATAACTCCTATTTAAGGCGATGAATTAAGATAAATTCGCAATGCACGTGTAGACTGAGAGAAGATACCTCGCACAAAAATTTCAGTACTGCTATCAGTTGAAACATATAAGTACTAGATGCAAACTTGCTCTTTTCACCCATTGCAATCTTCCTCCGAGTTACCTTAAATATTTCTCATGTACCGTAGAGAAAAAAAAATGGTACAAGTTTATCACTGCATTTTAATCCCAGCAACTGTTCCACATTAACCAGATTCGCTTACCTGTATAAGTTAGCTTTCTAGAAATCGAAATTTAATTTTAGCCATTGAAAAGCAACACTCCTAATTATCCAGATTAGCGTACCTACATCCTAAAAAACATGCATCCAAATGGTCAAAGCTTACAAACATTATTAGCATCAATCGAGTTTTACTCAGGTGAAATAGCTTTTAAAAAATACACTGGTTACAGTGATCTAGATAATTGAATGCTTGATTTTTTTCGTTGCATGCATACATAATATTAATCACTGTTCGGATTCAAAGAGGGAGGACTATATACTTGCTGGCCAGAAAGTATTCAACAAAACAAACGCTTTTTATACAATTTTTTGGCCGATCTGGCCATCGGGCGAAATCTTAGATGTTCTCAAGCCATCGTCTCACGAACACATCATTGGATTGGGGGCACCAGCGAGTTCATTGCTGTTGTTTGCAAATTACGGTGGCAGAACCTCTGCAGACTTTATTCGTATGAGCGTGTAATGCAGATCGCATATTTAATATTAATTCTCATTTACTTTCTGTTCCTTAAATGTAATCTATTCAAAAGCAAGCCTTTTAGCTTATGCTTCAGCTCTCATTTTTCATTAATTCGGCTTTTAAGTACGCATTCCGTTTTTCCCTCATGAAATATTTTTTTTTATTATTCTTATATAGCAGTCAACTTGAAGCCTATCTGTTGAAACATATAAGTACTAGATGCAAACTTGCCTCTTCCCCCCCCACTGCCTTCCTCATCCGAGTTACCTTAAATATTTCTTATGTGTCATAGAGAAAAATAGCAAAAAAATAGTTTATATCACGCCAGTTTGCACTTTATTAATGTTTGATTTTGAATAGATTACCTTTAAGAAACAGAAAGTAAGTGAGAATAAATATTAAATATGTGACCTACGTAACAGAGGGGTTCTTCATCGGGCTGTTCTCGGAGTTGCCATCATTTGGAAAAGCTTCAATTTATATTTCTGGCTCTGAGGTATGCCTTAGCTAATGCCTACTTTGCTTTGCCTTACTTTTCTGCATCATCTCATTCTTTGAAATAAAAGATCAGTCTTTTTAATTTCAAAAAGATCGCTGTATACTCTCATTTTCCTCTTTTCGACACTCGGGCTGCACGCAGTTGGCTTCTGGAACTTTACTCCGTCACCTTCTTAGCATGTCGTTTGTCTGCTTATGCCTTATTTTGCGGTATTGAGGGACTGGGTTAAGTTATTCTGTTCGCTCTACACCGCTTGCATTTTCTGTCTTAAGTTGTAAATAATTTCTATTCATTTTATTGATACTATGATTGCTTAATAACGCGGAAATTGCCTCCATCTTATCTCCAATCGCGAATTGCATTTTTGACTTCCTAACACACCATTGCCTTCTTTAATTCCACCGTCTTCTCTTTTTTTGAAATAAACTTCTATTAAAACTATGTTTCCCCTCGGCCATACTTATTTTATATATTTACTTATTTAACTTTTCCTTATAGGTATATCCTAACAAGTACTTTGCAGAATTACTAGTTTGACTTGCACTTTTTCTAATGTACTTTCATCTCAAAATCTTCAGTCATCATTCTTTCCAAATGTTTAGTTTTAGATACTGTCAGTTTCGTTAAGTTCGAAAATTCTGAACGTATTTTTTTTAAACCTATTTTTTTAGATATTTTGCGTTGTTTCTTTGAAACCCTGCAACTTTAACCCCTTATGTTCAAGGAAGAAATATTATGTATCATTGTAAAGTTTCATTTTTTTTTAGATTTCTTGCACGTAATTCTTATTAGCAAACAAAAACTTTACACAAAGAACTAGTATTATCCTTTGTGTAATTTAAATTATGATCAAATGCAATATGATTTTGTCCGGCATTGGAAGTTGTCATGCCATCGTCATTCCTCAAAGCTCTACAAAATGTTTCTTTTCAAAAATGAGAAATTTTAAATTATCAGAATGTATTTTAAAAACAAACATTAAAAATTCTTCCTGATTTTGTATTTGTACGTTAAAAATTGCTTACCTTATTTGGATTTGTTCCATTCATATACTGTACTGAGAACGCTGTTGTACGCCTGAATCCTCAACCTTGATTCAAATCCCTGTATTTTGAGCGTTGATTTTATACATTAGCAGCACACATCCCATAGTGTCACTAATTAGTATTTTCAAAATGTATTGTCAACTCTGAAAGCACACTTTAATTCAGTTTACATCATTATTTATATTTTTCTATACCAACCCCCCCCCCCAAAATGATGTAAAATTTTTCTATTTGACATGCTCTCATTCGTTGTTTATTGTCCTCAAAAACAGCCGCAATGTTAGTTTTTTTTAAACGTACATCGCATTTACATATTTTATTAAAATTTAAAACTTATAATTTACACACCTCTCCAAAAGTACCTCATCCTTCTATGAAAACCATGTATAAATGTTAGTAAACGAAAATTTTAATCTTCTATTATTCAAATAACAATGAAATCTTGCTGCTGCGGACATAAATCAAAATTTGGAAACAGGTAACTGTAAAAAATAAAATATTAAATAATGTTTTCTTCATATTTTACTTAGGAATGGTATTAATTCTTTTACAAAATATGTAATCTTCATATTATGAACTCACAAACTATGTCTAATTCACGTTACATCGTATGCAGCACCGCTGTTTTCTAAATAATGCGGCATGAAAAATGATCCAACTTTTGGTGCGACTAGTCTTAGACCAACTGTAACACGCCCTGATTAATTAAACTTTCATCCGTTTAATCATATCATACGAGCGTGTTACTGTCATGCAAAATTTAAATTACATAGCCCAACACAAAATGCGTTTTAGGAGTAAAACGTATTTTGCTTACGTAGAAACCTATTCTTAAAAAATGTCCAGCCAGCTTAATGGCTGTAAAGATAATAAAGCATAAAAAATACCGCAATTGATTGATGAAGGGAATTAACCTCAATTACAAGAAGTAAAAAAAAAAGTTATAACTTTAATATCATGAGTGTGCCATACAAATAACAGAAATAATTGAGTAGAAAATAATTACAGTCTTTTATGGCAGGTCTACCTTTCTTATAAATATTTCTTTTTTTATTATTGAAAATGCTCCTTATTACAGGGCATAGATTAAAAGGAAAAAGCAGTATAAGCATGGAAATTAAGTTAAAAAAGAATAATAAATAATAATGTTAAAGCTTGGGGTATGGTTTTATAAACTAGAACATAGTTAGGCAAAATAATTGCAATTATGTACTAATGGATTACAAAATAATAGAAAAATGGAAAAGAATATCTTTATGAAAGTCAAACAGTATTAAAGAATGACATTAATTGCTAAATGAGTTTGAATTGACTGTAATTCATCATCGCACGGTTATTTAAGTTAACATTTTAAAGTTTCAACTATGACCCTTTACTCTAAAATCCACCACCCTCCTTTTAAAATTTATTTGACATTCAAGAATTTTTTTATACACCAATGCCAATTCTACAGTTTTTTAAATCAAAAAAAATTAACAATTATGGATTTAAGCTGATTGAACATTTTGAACCGTGTAACAAAATAGTCTTAAAGTAGACTTTTTCAATTGATCCAAAGCAACTCTGTACTTAAAATAGAATATAATTTTTGTATTAGAGGAAAACAAAACACACAAAAGGCAAAGTCAGTTATAGAATTCAGAGAAAAATTAGTGTTTCCTTTGCAAAAACTCAGTTATATTTTTCTTTTTGAGTTTAAAAATCCGCTGAATATCAAAATTAATGACAAGAGTGAAAAGCATTATGTATGTTTTGAATCCTTATTCATTATAATTTTTAATTTAAAGATGTCATTATACAGTGAGAAAACAAGGCATAACTTAACTTGTCAACATTTAAAACATTCAAAAAATTATAATATTATTAACACACAGCATACAGATTGTAATCATTCATTATAAAGACATACATTATACAAATTTGTGGTATAATTCAATCGTCCTTTTAAGTACTGAAATACAGTCAGTAGAGTTAGGAATTGCCTGTATTAAAATAAATATATTGAAAAATGCATTGGATACATCTATGAATAAAAAAAAATGTTACAACAAAAGACAATATTAAATCAGAACTTTTTTAAATATATCAGTTATCTACTACATCAGAAACAGTTGAATCTTTTTAATATGTCTTGGAGATAATGGGTGATCCCCTCACAAAATGTCAAACTGCTAATGTTATCTCAATCTTTAAGAAAGGAGAGAGCGATACTGCGAAAATTGTAGAAGCATTAGTCCATTAAACAGTGCCTAGAAATTATATAGTGAAATAATTAATAACAGTAACTAAAATTTCAGAATGAATGGTCTTAGAAGTACATGGCTTCAGACGAGGTAAACTATGTACAGATGATGTTTTAATTTTAAAACATCTTGTTGAAAAACGTAGAGAATTCGATCTAGAAACACGTATTTCTTTATAGTATTCTCGAAAAATCTTTTGACCGAGTGGACAGGGAAAAGCCTGGTCAGTTCGGGAAAGTAGGGGGAAATTTAGACGCCCTAGAAAACCTCAGATGGTTCTCTGGACACCTGATCCAGGCATATCAGTCCTTATACCAAAATGCAAAGATACTCATCGGCACACACAAAAGAATGAAGCTGAGGCTAACCTAAGAGTCAAACAGTGCTGTGGATTATATCGAAGTCTGCATAATATCTACATAGACGACATTATACGAACATGGAAGCAATCGACCGTCCCAGGCATCCCGATAAATACGACAACTAACATTATCTCTCTACTGTTTAAAGGTAACCAAGCTGTTATTCACTAAGATGAGAACGAACTCCAGAGAGCGACGCAGTCTTTATAAAATTTGCCAATATTATGGAATGAAAGTTTCAATAAAAAGAACCAACTTTCAGTCTGTTTAATATCGGTATCGATGTCATCATAAGAACATAGAAACTATCGGCCATCCCCGAGGCATTAGGGTACATGACACAACTAACATCAAAACAATACTCTTTGCAGATGACCAAGCTGTTATTCGGAAAAACTATAACGACTTCCAGACGAATATTCCATAAAATTTACCATGATTATGGAACCCTTCCGGGGGAACTGCTTCCAGGGGTTATGAACCGACTCGTACCAAAATTATCATCTTGAATAAAGTCATACAACGCATTTCACAGTTCAGCCATTTAAGATGTGGTCTTAATTATCAATATGAGAACGGCATTAGGGAATGCAATCTCGATTTCGCGGAATTGAAACTGAGAAATAAATTACCTTTATTACAATTTTACGGAACCTTCCCAATCATCAATTGACCATAAATTGTTGCATATGCATATATCTTATCGCGCAACACATGGAGCAATAATTACAAATTTAAATTTATAGTTTTATTTTTTCTAATTAAACTATATTGGGAGACTGTATCAAATGTAATCTAAATGTTTCGCTAACTTCTCAATCCCCAAGTGAGCAGAAACATTTCCTAATACTTTTTCTCTTAGCGAACAATCACAAATCAATTATTAAAAAAATCATTTTAGGTTTTAACTTTTAATTCACGCTTTTAACAATTTTACTAAAATTAGATCAAAACTAGGAATACGAGTGCCTATTTACACACACAGACTTTATTACATCCTTTTTTAGCAACTTGGAACTAAGTATATTACTTTTAATATCATAACTATAATTTTCATATTTCTGTAAGTTATGGTATTAATTATCACACACACAAATATCATTAATTATTACTATAAAAGTTAAACGTCAGGGTTCTTAAAAATCTTACTTTTTCCTAATTTTCTCTGTTGAAAAGAATTCTTAACTGAATGAAATGCCGATTCCGCGAGATCAATGTCTCAATCCCAAAATACAACGAAATGAAACACAGTGCGGGATTGCATGCCCTAAAAGACTTACAAAGAAGCATCTTTCTCAGGTTGATTAGAGCCCCCTGGCAGATAACCCGAGAAGAAACACAGCTTAAGTTTTTTAAGTCAAGGTAACATCTGTCCTGTTCTGTAGCTTGCAGACATGCATCCTTATGAGCCAGGATTTGAGCAGAATTCAGGGGGCGGAAATGAGACTGAGACATCTAAGATCAATAAAGGGATCCATAATTACAAATGAGGTCCCAAGTGCAGACAATGGGAATGAACTTAAGATAGTCAATTTATGCGATAGACTACAAGAATACCGTACTAAATGGAAAGACCATACATAAGGGAGATGCAATACCTCATTTATACCTCAAAAGACAGAAGATACCTCGGGCGACCGAGAAAGTGTTGGTTAGACTAATGAAGTCGTAACAGGCATCTTGTGATCTGCATAAAGATGAAAATAAGAAGAAACCTTTATACCACTGTGAAAAAAAAGTGTGCGATTCCCAAAGTAATGCTTTTTCTTTTTCTAAAGATAAGTCCCCTTTTTAAACATACCATTAATTTACTTTTTATGGAAAACAAACACAGAATATTAATCGAAACCTAAAATTAAATATGAAGCGTATTCATCATTTATTACAATCTGAGTGTCTTTGAAATAGGCAAATAATGTAAAATTGTTTTCACGCAAATGTAACAGCTTTTAAATTATTGGAAAAAAAATAAATTAACAGAAAGGTTCGGAATTATTAATAAATAGGCTCCTAACTTACTTACAAGCTTTAATATGAAAACATATTTCACGATATTTCATTATTGCAAATAATTTAAATTATAGATGCATTGCAACAAAAACCTGGATTAAAGTGGGCGGGAATTTACGTCACAGCCTCTTGTAGAATTACGCACATATTGAAAAAGCAGAAAAACTCTTTTTGAAGTATAAATTGGATAACGAAAGAAAATACCCTCATAACTAAAACATAATGGTTTATATATTTCCTTATAATTATCACATTCATTAAAATAATTCTTTGTAAAATCTCAATGATACCAAATGAATAATTATAACGGCCATTTAGAACAACAAATGTTGTTTATTTCATTTGAAGACATCGGCTAATTGGAAAATTAAAATATGAGAACACAAAATATCTGTATCCTTCTAACATAAAACAAAATAAGAATTGTTTGACACTTATGATATGTAATATTTTTTCTTTGTGTTTCACTAGAAATAATAGCATACACCCTTTCTCTTTTTCTAAGAAATTGGACGAAAATGAGTTTTGACGTGTTTTCCCCCTCAAGTGTTCTAAGCAGTTTGTGCTTTTTTAACATCAGTGTTTGATCCGTCAATTAGTGAAAATCCTGAAAAACAAAATCCTGTTGTTTTAATAAAATAAAATTTAATCATAATTTAAAAAATGGATACAGCGAAATAAATATAGTAATAAAATATAAACATTAAAAGATTTTTAACTAATTATTTTCAACAAACAGTTTTAAAAATATGATATGGCCTATTTTAACATATAGCGCCATAGTGAGCTACTATGGAAAAGAATATAATAATAATAATAATAATAATAATAATAATAATAATAATAATAATAATAGCAAACAAGAACTCTCCTGTCACTTTATAATATGAATTTTACATTGTTTATAAATATGAATAATACTTTTATTTTCCGAGCATGTTAGGAGGAGCGGCTCATAGTGAGACAATTTTTATATGCTTTAATTTACTCCTTTTTAAATAAAAACGAAAAATTTAATAAAGGACAACATTCAGCTGAATTTTAGCTTCGTTGTATATTTTTTTCAGAATTCATCCTTCTTTTATTCTCTGAAAAAAAGTTTATTCGCCAAAAGGTACTCAAGTTGTCCTTGTGTGCTTCTTTGATGAACACTAGGGTGGAGCGAAAAATTAAATTTTGCCAAATTGTTTTTTAATAGCTATAAGAATGTGACCCAACCTTTCAAAAAGCGTATCCTAAAATATTTTTTATTTATTTTGAGTCTATCTACCCGCGCATTTGATTTGAATTTTGCAACGTTCGCCAATGCAAATGCCCAAAAGAAAGAAGAGTTGCGAAAGAAGAACAACTTTTTCTGACGGATCAGAGGACTGACAGGAAAATGGTTATTGGTGGTATAGACGTTTCACAAACGAAAAAAATAGAAAAGCGAAATGATAGAAATCAAAAACTAGAACAATATTACGCTTCTGTGACATATGAGGATAAACAGGAGAATAGAGTTGAACTTTCCCCACGAGCCCCTCTTATATTGGATGAGTCAGAAGATACTGAAGAAATAGACGATGGCTTAGAACTGTGTTCTTCAAAGCACCAAGGGTCCAAGAAAAAGCCAAAACTCAGCTTGCCATCTTTGTCAAAAACATGTGACCGATATGGCGTATCTGATAGAGCTGCTGCAGCAATCGCATCAGCAGTTCTTCATGACATTAAGTCAGATGTGTAAGTAATAGATAGATCAAAATTGCGCCGTGAAAGATCAAAAGGACGCAAAGAAATATTAGCTAAAAATAGAGTTGTCAGTGTTACAGCTATATACTTTGATGGCAGAAAAGATAAAGTTTTAAATGTAGTAAAAAAGGGAGTCAAAAAATACCGCCAAGTTATTGTAGAAGAACACATTTCTGTTATCAAGGAACCTGACTCTGTTTATGTCGGCTACGCTATCCCAAGTACTGAGACGGCCAAGAGCATAGAACGTGCTATGTATGACTTGTTCTCTTCTGAAAACGTTTCATTGAGAGAAACTGTAGCTGTTGGTTGTGATGGAACAGCAACAAACACAGGGAAAAATGGTGGTGTAATACGGTTGTTAGAAAAACGTTTGAATCAACCTTTACAATAGATCATATGCCTTTTACACACGAATGAATTGCCTTTGAAACTCTTTTTTTCATTCTTAGATGGAGCAACTACTGGGCCAAGTTCCTATTCTGGTACTATTGGAAGATTGCTAGAAAAATGCGAAGAAAATCCTATTGTACGGTATGAAGAGATAGAAAGCGTTTTGCCAGATATTTTGGCCGATATCATCAAAGACCTAAGTTCTGACCAACGTTACTTGTACGATATTACATCAGCTGTAATTAGTGGCGATTGTCCTCCCGATCTAGCACACAGAGCTCCAGGGAAAATGTTGCATGCTCGATGGTTAACAAAAGCCAACAGGATATTCAACAAGTAAACCATCTGAAAACCTTAATCATCTTGCCACGTTTATTGTTAGAGTTTACGCTCCTGTTTGGTTCCAAATTAAAACTCATCCGTCATGCAAAGATGGATCTTGAAATTTTTGGAAATTGGTTTCGAATTCTCGATACCTTCCAATTAAACTAAAAAAAGTAGTCGACCCTGTCATTGAGCGGAACAGTTTCTTTGCGCATCCTGAGAATCTTCTGTTGTCGATGCTCTCAGATCCTGAGAAACACATTCGTGAACTTGCTGCTAGAAGGATTATAAAAGCAAGAGAAGCGACTAATTCTGAAAAGGTCCCTCGTATTTTTGAGGTCCCTAAAATTAAGCTTAATGCCAAATCATACACAGACCTTATAGATTGGCAACAAAAATATTTTCAACCTCCCATCCTTAGAGACGTCAAGAATGAAGATTTGCTCTCGATGGTGGAAACAAAAGGAAGTACAAAAATACCTTTTCTAAGACTGCCATGCCATACCCAGGCTGTAAAGTTCAGTAAAGATACTAACAGAGGTTTCTATGCAAGTATGTGATAAAAAGGCCAGAGAAGGTCGCATAAAATCAAAAATTGAGTCAAGAAAACTCATGCCCAAATTCGACACCAAACGTGATTTTAAGGTCTCCTTTTACTATTTTTATGTATGTTTATGTATGTTTTATGCTTTAAGTGGCTCACATTTTTAGTAAATTAGCATTAATTTGTTCTATCTGACTTGTTTTTTTCATTATAATAAATAGTTTAATAGAATTTATAAACAATATGCTCCTTCAAGTTTTATCAGTATGGTAGCACAAATGTAAATTTTCAAAATAAATGCGCGGGTAGAAGGAAAATACTAATTTTAAAAAAGTAATGCTTTTTAAAATCCTCTAATCTTGGGTCACACTTTGATCACTATTATAAAGGAAAATTTAACAAAAAAAATTTTCCCATATAAGAGTGCTCCACCCTAATGAACACAGTCGGACAGGGACTGACGTGCAAAGGGACAATGAGTAAGGGACATACAAATTCAGCTATATTATGACAGCAGATCATTATTACAATGAGATAAAGATTGAAATATTCAAGACAAAATAAATGAAAGCAGATTTCAAATAGCAAGTCTTAAAAATAATAACAATAATGAATCACATTTAAGAGTCGCAAAATTATTTGATAAATGATGTTTGATGAATTGCAAATAAAGTAACATCAAATTAAACAGTTAACAATAAGAAATTGCTTTAAAAGTTCATTTTATCACTGAATAAGATCGGAAGTCTACTGGAAATTATAATTGTGCCCTTCTGCCGATCTTCGTGAATACAAACTCAAAAGTTGTACAAAATATAATAACATGATAAAGAATATTACATCCATGCAGTTGAAAAAAAATTAGGCTCTGAATTGAATCAAATGTATTGAACAACGGATGATAATCTATATAAATAAAATTAGACTTTTGTCTGTACATTTCTTGGAATTCAAAAATTTTGCGATTTCTAACCCTTTCAAGCACCCGGGAATCCGTAAAAACGACTGAAGCTAATGATATGAAATTGGGTGTCATGATAGGTGGTCACTCAACTTAAAACATAGGCGTCCAATTTTAAAAAAATCTTCATTAGATTTTGAAATTTTGCGAAAATCATTTCAAACTGCGTAAATTTGTGTTCGCACATCACGTAATAACTGCAAAGGTGAAAAAATGATATTTGGTGAAATGGTAGGTGGTCAATCATCTTAAAATATAAGCATCTAATTAAAAAAAAATCGATCAGATTTCGAGATTTTGTGAAAATCGTTTAAAAGTGAGTGAATCTTTGTTCCCGCATTACGTAATAACGACTAAAGCGAATGAGATGAAATTTGGTCACGCGATAGATGGTTGCTCAACATAAACGATATGAGTCCAATTTTTTAAACATTTTTATTAGATTTTGAGATTTTGTGAAAATTCTCTCAAAATACGTTTATATTTCTTCAAACATCACGTAATAACTACTAATACGAATGATACGAAATTTAGTGATATGATAGGTAGTTGCTAATCTTAATTTATAGGCGTTGAATTTTTAAAATATTTTGATTACATTTTGAAATTTTGCGAAAATCGTTTTAAATGCTGAAAAATTGTTCCTGCATCACGAAATAAAGACTGCAGGGAATGAAAAGAAATTGGGTGACATGATAGGTTGTCACTCAACTTAAATTCTAGGCTTCCAATTTTTCAAAAATGTTGATTAGATTTTGAGATTTTGCGAAATTTATTTCAATATGCGTAAATATTCGTTCGCGCATCACATAATTACGACTAAAGCGAATGAAATGATATTACTTAGTTACTCTCTAACCTGTAATATTTTAACAATACATAAAAATTATAACTTCGCTTTCTTTGGCAACATACTACATCCATTCTGTGTACTCCTACAATGCTGACGAAAGTTCTTGCTTTTTGGAAATTTGCATTCACTAACCCGTCGAGGACGGGTACTTCAGCTAGTTTACTGATAAAATCCAAAAAAGTAAAGCTTCCTACAGTGAAAGTAGCAACAAGAATGGCTGCAACTTCCCTAGAAGATGAATTGTTACAGTGACTAGCTTCCGCAGTGTTACAATACAACTCTTTTAACTAGTAACCTATTATATATTTTTCGATTTTTTTATCATTTCAATCATTAAAAAAAAATATCTATTTACCCTTTCCCCCGATATGTAGGAAAAGTTTCTAATATTGCAGAAATTCGACAATAAGAGTTGGACGTATTTACACGTTTAAAGACACTCTAAATTCATCTACGCCATTTCTTCGGTGATGTATGTATGTGTGTATGCCTACGTGTGTGTATGCGAATGAACACGATAGTTACTAAATGGTGTGTTCTATTGATCTCAAATTTGGTATTTATATTATAGACCACGCTCACGCGACTGGTATGGAATTTGAAGTGTATAGGACGTATACTTTTTTACAAGGCTACAATATAGAATTCTAACACATTTCGGTTTTTGGACACAATTTATTGAAAAGGCAGTTTAAACGGTGCATTCAATTCAACGCAAATTGGGTTAGTGTATTATCGATCAGGGTCACATGACCTCCATACATTTTGTTCAGTACAGAACTGCAACTGGTGTGAAATATGGACTTACAGCTATAAGCATAGAAGTAATGCAAAAATATTTATTTCAATAATGGATAAGAATTATGATTGATTAGTGCTATATACCTACCACAAACTATATGGGGCATTTTTAAAGATAACATTTAAGAACAATTATCTCATAAAACTGCATTAATCTCGACGAGAAAACACTCATTATTACTTTTTTATGTATGATAAATAAAATCACTTTTCTCGTTCTCGCTTCATTACAGACCAAGTAACAGGAATCAAAGGAATAAAAATTAACATTTCTGATACAAAACATAAAACACTTTCAAGCAGTTTCAAGGTAAGAACTTCGAGGAATTATAAGTTTTATAAAATATTCTATTTAAGGCCGGAGAAAGAATTAACTCGGTTCCAATAATTTTCGTTCTGAGAAAGAATACTAATGAACCTTAATGGATATCGATCGGCTGTTAAGTAAAAAGCTTCTAACGCAATGCGTTAAAAACGGATCTTCAGAATGACTTCCATAATATCTGAAAAAAAGGACAGTTTATATTAAATTCCATGAATATGATTCCTTTTTGATATAAAATAGAAAGAATGAAAGCATTTTTAATATTTATAGTAGGATGTGCAAATTATTTCAGAGAATTGATGATTTTTATTTTTCAGTAACAGGCATTGTAAAGTTAAACAGACGTAAATAGTTAAACAGATCGCGGTATTGTTTATTCGGAATTATTTATGCCAAAACTAAAATGTATTTTCTTAGAATACAGGAAGATGTTACGGATAAAGTGCGATTCCCTTATTTGTTTTATTTTTTTGAACATTAAACATATGTTTTAGATATATAATTAAAGTAATCGCTTTATAATACATTTGTTTTGGTTTTTTTAATTTATTTACGATGTGTAATTACGTATTTAGAAAAGGGATGTTTGGCACATTCTAATTATCGCTGTGTGTTTAACCGCTATGATACATTGCATAAAACCTTTCATGAAACATTCTGCTTTAGTATTGAATAACTCAAAATCGTCTGGAGTATAGTCTTTACATAAAAGAATAATTGTATAGTCTTTACATAAAAGAATAATTGATGAATATCTGTGCTAACAGATCTACATTTTTTTTTGTTTATGCAAAAACTTTTAAATCTCCCTCTCTTTTTTTCTGATTGTAGCGGAAGCAAAGATCGCTCGTTCATAAAAATATTTGGTTAAAATAATTAATTTAAAGAACGACTTTTTATTACGTTTTTTTTTTACTTGCCATCGAATAAAAATTTCTCCATGTAACCGTTTACTTTGCCATGGATATTAGAAATACTGGTGTCCAAATATTATGAGTTACCTACCCTGTAAACGCATATGGATTTTTCTTATACTGTGCGATTTGAACCTTGATTCATTGTTTCATACATTAAATACACCTCTTTTTAGTTGTGTACAGTGTTAGCTTATTTTTTTGAAGCTTGTTTTATTTTCATTTATGGATTTTATTGGTATTTGAAACCTAACATTTATGCAGTCCTCTAAATCTGATTCACCAAAGTCACATTTTTCACAGTCTTTACGGGCGATTCAAAATAGATGTTACAGCGACTCTCTCTTAAACCGTGAGTGATAGAAACGTACTTTTAATAGAAACGCTAGTTTTGTACAGGATACTGTTTTTAATTTTACTATAGAATTAATAAATAATAAATATAGATTAAATATAACAAAATATAAAAATAGGATAAATTTTTACATATTTAAATGTAAAATAAAACTTTTTACTATCCCTTCTTTCATATGATTTATAGCTAGAAAAATGAATGGGAAGTGGAATAGTTCCCGAAATATTTTAAGTTTAAAATGGCGACTTTCATTAAATTATCTGACAATTATGGAGAGTTAACGTCATTCTTTTCTTTTTTCTTTTTAGGGAGGGGGAGACCAACTAAGCACTGATGAAAGTTAAATAATGGTGCTTTTGTTGATAAATAAAACTAAAACGTTTTTTAAATTCTTTAAATTCTAAAATGTTGTTTTTCATTGAGTTAATTCATTATAATACAATGTTTTATAGTAAGTTAGTTACTGCTTTAATTTCTAAACTATGAAATTTAATTATAAAATTCCACTTTAAAACTTCGATATTTCTGAATAACATGAAGACTTCAAGATATTAGTTAAATTCATCTAAAATTAATAAATATTGATTTGACCTCATTCTTATACATATCATAATTTGACCTTAAGTTACTTTAATTAGACTGATTTTCAAATGTCCAATCAGACAGCACTTTTCATTATGTACAGTGAAATATATTCTCCTAATTTGGAAACAATAACCACGGTAACTAGATTTTACGTGAGCTAAGCCTAAAGAGCTATCAAGCTGTTCCGAGGAAAAATTCTCATCCGTTTGCAAGAAATTTTTTCGATTTATATTATAATTTTTAGTGTTCTAAAGTGAGCTAAATAAATCAGAAGAATACAGCATCTGTTTACAATCCCTTTTTCTGATAAATTTATTAAAATATCGAGTTGTATCTGCTTAAAATCAGTTAGTTTATAATGTAAAAGGATGCTTGTTTTGAAATAAAATGTTAAACATGTTGTTCAATAATAAAGTTCTTTGGATAGAGTTCTTTAATAAAAAGTTGAGTTCTTTAATAAAGAACTCAACCTCAAATAACTTTGCTAGATTTGAAGAATCTTATTAAATAGAAAACTTTATATTATTGTTAACTAAATTATTGTAACGGGCAATGTTTTGTCTATTACAGTATTTTGGTTCAAATCTTTTTGTATTAAAATAATGTCGTCATCATTAGTTGTTTCTTACTGTTGAGCCCAGTGTGCTGTTTCAAATTCAGTATACCCAACCCGTATGCGATTCCAGTTATACTACTACATTTGAATTAGACACTATTTTTGTAATCTCACTCGTTTTACTTATGGAGAAATATTAAATAAATAAATAAATAGAATGATACAAAGAGATGATACAAAACCAAAAATCATTGCATTCAGCAGTGACGGGTTGAAGATCCAGTTTCAATGGGTTTCAACCATTACAAAATTCCTGGCAATGAAGGGCTGACTCGTTGACTAAACTTGGAGGATTGTTTCTTTTTGCTCCCTTTCTCCTGTAATAAATTTCTTGATGATGTGTCTTGATGATGATCTAATGAGTACATTATTGATACAAAAAAGATTGACGCATTTGGAAAAAAAAAAGATTCAGAGTTTTACCCAGTCCTACTCTAATGAATCAACCGTGTTATACATTTTCACCAATATTAGAATTCTAAATGGCTACCGCTATCTACACAAATACATCAACTGCATTCGTTCTTCTAAAAAGACTGACTGCCTTTTGCATCCTATCGGAGAGTTAACAGACTTACATTGGCATTCACCAAAAGTCATGTGTTCGCCATTCAGGTAATCTAAATGACCGGTTTGACATTCAGGTGTCATGATTAACTTTAAACAGGGTTCAGAAAATAAAAATAGCCCAGAGAACTGAGTTCCAGGTTACGAAGATAGACAGGAATTGAAAGGAAATATTACACGGCGCGCTAACCTGTCTACAGCAGATGTTGAAAATGCCCATCATTCATATCTTGGCAATTTCGGGTCCTGGGCAGATAGTTGCTGAAGGCAGTTCGAGGCTGGACTGCTGGGATTGCTGTAATCTTATAAAAAATGTTCAGCTGCAGTTCTTTAAGACTATGCGGGTTGTTGTGATACACCTTATACAAGGGGATTCAACACAACAGACAGATCAGGTGAGCTGGTTCACCAGCTATGGACGCGACCAAACTGCTAACATGCACGTCAATCATTCACGCGCAATCTTTCCACTCGTACGGAACACTTTTATTTGCCCCACACTGTAATTGGCATGCTGAATATCATTTTCCCCCATAACCTTTGATGTAACACTGTCTGTTGCGTTAACTAATGGTTTAATGTTTGGTGATCGCGGACATTAACAGTTTGTGCCTGGTTCGCAAGCATTAATCATTCACTTCTGGACTACTATTTTTCTAAAACTAATCCGTGTTCAGCGGACATAATGGAAATAATTAATGATTCGTAAATTCAGGTTGAAAAAGGGAAGTGTAATTTATTTATTTCGGTGATTTATAACTTCTGTTCAGTTTAGTATCATAGCTGATGATTTATGATGTTAAAAACAGAGTAAAACATTTCAGAAGTAAGTGAACGTGCAAATATATATACTGAAAAAATATTTATATTATAAATGTAAAATTTACTTACTTTTTCATTTTGCTTCGCTTAAAGTTTTATGACAAAAATATTTTTCATTTATTTTTTTATGAAAGAAACATCACAGAAATTAAATCTACAAAACTATATAAAGCTTGTTTTTCTATTAATCAATACATATTACAAAAAAAAACTCTCTTAAAGTGTACTTTGGATTTTGAAAGAAAATACCCTTATAACTGAAATATAATTTTTATGTTTCCTTCTAATTAATACATTCATTTAAAGAATTCTTTGGAGAAAGAAAATAATATTAAATGAGTAGTCATAAAAGCCATGTAGAAAAACAAAATGCTTATAAGAACAAATGTCGTTTGTTTCAATATGAAGAAATCAGCTAATTGAAGATATGAAAACACAAAATATCTGTCTTCTTTTAGCATGAAATAAATTAAAAATTGCTTGATAATGATTTTTTTTTTACTTTGTATTTCAGTTGAAATAATAACATATAAATTTTCTCTTTCGTAAGTAATTGGACGCAAATACGTTTAGATGTTATCCTTTCAATTTTTCCAAAGAAAATTTCAGTTTTTAACGTTGGTATTTTATTTCTCAATTTACGAAAATGGCGGAATACAATACTTAAAATTTTACTGAAACAATCATTAATCGTGAGTAAAAAAGTGACTACTCAGTGAAATAAAGCTAATATTACAGATTTCCGAAAAAAATTAAAAATAATTAACATTTTTTTAATATAATGCGGCATACTGAGTTAATAGAAAATAGAAAACATAAATGAAAAGGATGATTATACGATCTCTTCAAATGCCCATTGTTTGTAGTAATGAGTAAGATTTTTTTTTCTTTTTGTCACAACCTGGAATTACAAAAAAGTACATTTTATATTGATAGAACTCTTAAAGGACGCTTTAAAAAAGGAAATACATTTGTATATGTTTGACTGTGCATCATAAGAACAACTAAAGAATTAAAAGAAAGCTAAAATAATAGAAATTTTGATTACAATTAATTAAAATTTGAATGATTTTAGATTCCATGAAACCTATGTAAATATAAATGTATAAATGAAATCAATTGAACATATATAACATTACTTAGTTACATAAACTTTGAATGTTTTTACGATCATGTGGAACGTTTGAAAAAAAATAAATACAAGTGAACACAGTTAAAGCTTATAAAAAGTAATTTTATTCCACAATAGAAGTTTACGTTTCATAAAAATGAATTATATACATTTTATATATACATTTTTTAAACATTAAAAAAATGCTGCAGTCGATGTTACAGCATCCAAATTCATGAAAACCGACAGTATTCCATCAAAATTTATCGAACAGTTGAAATGAATTCAGCGAATGTATAAGTAAAGAAATGCATTTTCCTTTTAAGTCTGTTTTTAAACATAAATTAATGCTTGGGAAAGCATATAGATTCATAAATTTGAAAATTCTGCACGTCTGTGATAGCATATTCCTAAGAAAGTTGGGAATTTTAACATCACCGAACGATAAGTATCACCTTTTCGGTCTTCACAACAAAACTAACCGAATGAAACAAGCACGATGCTTAAGCGTTGAACATAGTTTTTCTTTTACAGGTTATAATGTATTCGTTAACATTTTCAAAATTTTGTATGCTGAGTTGAAAAAAAAGATCTGACAACGTTCACCTTGTAAATAATTAAAAAAATTACTTAAACCTACTGCTATTTATAGTAGTTTTTTGTATAAGATATATGACGTATGATTAAGGTGCAATAACTGAGTAGTTAATGCCTTTATTGTTACGCATTATTACGCATCTACACACTTATATTTAAGACATTGTTTGTTAGTTACTAAAGATAATAGCTTCAATCATTATGTCAAAAAATCTGCATTGACGTGTATACCCATTTGATAACTATTAAAGTGAATACAGATATTATTCACAACATACAAAAAATGCATCTTTAAAGTTACAGGTAATTCCGCCGTGGCTACTAGGTTATAATAATACTTTTCCCTTTATACTTGTTCAAGAGTTCTAAAAGTAACTATGCCATTACACAGTATTTATGCCATTATATTTATTATGCTTGAAATTACTTGAATGTTCCAGTAAACAAAGCATCGATGTTAAGCAAATTATTATTCGTTACCTAAACATTTATAGTTAAGCTGTAAATATGAATAACATATTATACTTTACATTCTTGAGCGTCATCAAGAAGCGCTTTTATCTATACTACACCATACGTCAAAATCTGCTGACTGTCATTTAAATGAACTTTTAAAAACGTATATTAGCGTTTTTCTGACCATTTGATTAGCATGCATGCATTTGACATGCTTGGCTAGCATTGATAGCTGTATCATATATTGAAATATTGTTCCATTTCACGTAAAATTATGGCATTAAATTGTTCTTCAAACTACTTATTAAAATCACGTTTCATTCTACAGTAAAATATCTATAGTACAATCTACAGTAATATGTTTGTCTTATAATGGGAAGTCGGCATACACATACGCCGGTTCAAGATAATAGTCGTTAATACTGCAACTGAAAAATAGACAACTGGCAGTTGCCAGATTACTGAACATTATAACATGAAACTGGCTGTTGCCAGATTACTGAACATTAAAACATGAAACTGGCTGCTGTCAGATTACTTAATTATATGGCAATGTTATGTGTCACTTTTTGATACAATTCAATCATTTAAATTTTAATGGATATTTAAAGCATTTATAGAGCATGGACAGAGTCATATAAAGCGTTATACACGACGGAGAGTTATATATAGTGCGTATTTTTTTAAATTCCTTGAAAATTGCTAAAAATCAATACATCAATGAATGCAAACTAACAATTTCTATGTGACATATCTAAAAGTTAAAAAAAATGATATTTTCATAATTTTCTAAAGCTAAATTAATTGCATTAAACTAAATGTTTATTCATTTTTATGCGTTGTAGTGCACATTAAGTGCATTAAATTTCGTTTTAAGTTTTTATCACTTATAAAATTTAAAAGAAAATTACTTATAAAAAAGGTACTCCATACGTCTTCTCACTAAGTTAGAAATAATTATTATGTGCTAATGGAAATCGATCCACTTACGCAGAGTGCATACATTTTATACAGAAAATGAATAAAGTTTTGGGTTTTAGTATTAGCAGTACTTTAAAAATGATCAATACACTTAAATTTCGATTATCTAAATAGAAAAAAAGTGGAAAATGTACGTATATGTATAACTTTTAGAAAATATGTTCAATTCGGAAGCATGCAAATTTATTATATGATATTCCAAGAAACATTGAACTGCAAAATGTTTAGATTAAAAACCCGAAATTGTCGTTTAAAAAGAACAACAGGAGAACTAAAGTACAAAAATAATAGTTGGTATATTTTATTTTTTAATTAAAAAGTACGGTTTTGAAAGAAATGTATTATCCTCGCAGTCATGAATGTGTAAATTGGAAATTTTTATTACTCTTTACGCACTATGACATTTCATTTCCGACGCAAACTGTACTTAAAAATATGCATGTACATAACTGAAAATTTAAAAAAAAAATAAAAATGTAATTTTCAAATGTTATAATTAAAAAGCACATTTATTCACCAAAATATTATGTTGAACAAACTGAAAATAAATAACTACCCCTTTCAGGTCGAGTATTTACTTTATTCTTAAATTGCACATTATATTTGTTTAAATATTTTACGGACATTTTATTTTTTAATGCTCACGGCTGATAGTAATCAGTATTATAAAAACTGTGCACAGTCTCACGTTGTTTCCTTTCTATCACATAAAATATGTTGATTCATTAAAGGAAACGAAGCAAAATATAGTAACAATACGTTAATATTGCTAAAAGCCGCAAAGATGTCTGAAAGACGAATCTTGTATCAAAACCTTTAATTTTAAGACTGTAACATTCTTTGCCAGTATAGATATTTTTTTATAGTATACAAATTATTTAAAAATTTTTACTCAATATTTTGATGAACAATAATAGTAAAAATCAAATAATGAAAGAAATATATATTTTTTTAACGGTCGCACATATTTCCTCTCAAAATAAATAATATTGTGCTCTGAAAATTATTTTAATATTATTAATGATAAAGGGAATCACCTTTGCACCCACATGCTTTTTATTCGGCACTCGATTGTCGTAAAGCCTAGTTACTATACCATTCGTTAAAAAACAACGTATAATTCAATTTTCTATTCGTACAGCTTGCATAAAGGCCATTTTCATATTTAATTTTGCATCAATTTACCGTAAATTAAGTTTTTTACCAATTTTCTACGCTAATTTCTGGATTTAATTGCAAATTCTTTAAAAGCGATTTTAAGCAGCTTCATAACGAAGAACACAAAAAACATATTAAAAGCAATTCACTTTGTCCTGTTTCTCGTTCATACCCACTCAGAAGAATATAAGTAATAATAGCCTATTAACAACCGAATTTTCTATTTTAATTTTGTGAATAAATAATTTTTGGAAAAACACAAAATTAGAAGAAAGTATGATGAGTTATTTTTGTATATACTGTGATTCACTTTTACGGAAGATAATTTTTAAAATATGAAATTGTCTTAACCTTCAAAGTAAGAGGCCAATTATACTTATCCTGGTATACCTTTTTGAAGATGTGTACATTTCGAAAGTATGTGTTGTTCAATGATGACCACTGTGAACAAAATTGAAGTAAATAAAATTTCCTACAAATTGCACTGTTCAACTTAGTTTATAGGACGAGCAGAGTCGGGGCTGTAAAACAGAGATTTTTAGACATCTGCAAAAATGTCGAAAATGTCCACTCCCACCTTTTACAACTCAAAACCTTACATATTATCAACCCTTACACTGCATGAAAGTACATTAATGATCAACCTGTGGCCATTAATTGAACCACTCCATTTCAAAGGATGGAAGGTCACCAACAATCAGAAGAAATAAATGATTTCTTTACATACAAACTGCCTTTTTCTAACACTTAGCTTTGGCTGTTGAGAGCGAAATGAAAACCACAAAATGTGCTTAGTGCAAAGATTTCAAACTTCAGCCAGGCATCACACTTCAATGAGACACCACTCGCTATATATATGATTGATGGGGAGGGGGGGGTGTTCTTGCATAGAGTGTAATGAATAAGTGTTCATCTATCGAACAAATTTGTAACTCATGCATGCATTATGTACAAAGTGCGATATTTGTGTTGAATGGAACTTGTCAGACAGAAGAGCAACGAGTCCATGAGCGCTTGACGAGCTGGACAAGAACAAAATGAATCCATGAAAATACAGTTTAGCAGCACCATACCAACATGAATTTCTAAGGAAAATTTTAATCACATGTTTAAAAAAATAGAAAGGAGTCAGTCTTTTTTTTTGGCATTCAATCACAAGATGATTTTCATTTGATGACTAGCAAACACCATGCTGATAACAAAAAAAATGTAAATAGAATCACTTCCATGTAAGCAGCTTATTAAGCAAGCACACTGGTAGTACGTACGACAGAATCGCCAGCTTCGACTGAAAAAATGGAAAACAAAGTGTCGAACTTATTACTATAATAATTAGTCTCCAAACTACCTCAATATTTATTTCTTAACCCGGTGTGAGGTAAAGCTTCGCTACCATCAAGGACCATAAAAATATGAATACAAGGAGACGGCATTTGCTATCTAATAGTGAATCCGAATCTGTAACCGATCCGCCATATTGCTTAGACCACATTGCAATATGACTGTGTTAATCTAAGCTGACAGTCCCATTTTTAAAGTAATGTCGCCAAAGTTGGCACCAAGAAAAATTATTTATTTGGCATAGCTAAACCTTTTAACTGCAGAATTCTGAGATTTTGTATTTAGAACTATTGCAACACATAATTGTGCATCTTTACTTTTTAATCTGTAAAATCGTACTTCTTTCACTGTTATTTAAAAAGAAACCAACAAAATGATCCGATATGCTTACACCAACGCACTTACTTTATTTGGTCCAAGGCTGAAGACAGAGATATGAATACAAGGAGATTGCATTAGCTAAGTCAAGTACGTACAGTGGAAGAATTTTTTTACCACTCCCTCGCCCGCTATGAGTGTCAGAGACCTTTCCTTAAGTTATGAGCGATTCCACGTCTCTGTTATTTAATGAATACAATGTTAAATTTCAAAAGACCCTCCCGAAAATTCCCGATCCCTATCTGTATATTTTGACAGAGTTTAAAAACTTAATACATTGGTTTTAAATAAATTAACATAAAGAAGTTGTAGATGCTTTTTAATTTTTGCATAAAACCAAAATATCCTGATTCAGAAAACATCCGCTTTATTCGATGTTTGCAGATATTTTTTTCAAGATTTACTTGAAGCTATTACTACCACAGTAATGTAAAAAGATTTAATGCAGTAAAAGGTGGAATGGAATTTAAAATTACTCTGAGTAGTGCAAGCTATCGGGGATTGCATATTGATTTTAAGTATTCACTGATAGGGAATCGAAAGTTTAGCCGTATCGATCTCGAAAGAAAATAATCAGCAAAATTTTTATGTACTTTTTGTGCATGTGAAATTCAAGCAACTTTTCTCGTTCTGGAACTCTCATTACAATAAGAGTAACATAAATCAGAGAAAGAAACTAATATTAATATTCTTGATGCAAAACACAAAAAAAAACATTCTTCAAGCTAAGAACTTTCAAAAGTATAAGTTTTATAAAATATTCTTTTTAATACCGAAGAAAGAATTAACTCGGTCCCAATTATTTTCGTTCCAAGAAATAATACTAATGAACCTTAATGGATATCGACCCGCTGCTAGGTAAAAAGGTTCTATCGCGATGCGTTAAAAACGGATCTTCAAAATGACTTCCATAATGTATGGAGGAAAAAAGACATTTTATATTAAATTTCTTGAATATGTCTTCCTTTTAAATAAAATAAAATGAACAGAGATATATTTAGATATTTATCACAGGATATGTAAATTACTTCCGCGAATCGATGATTTTTGCATTTCAGTAAGGATAATTGTAAAATGAAGTAGATTTAAGCAATTTGTGTTATTTATTGTTTTGTACATCATTTAATCACAATTTAAAAGATTTTTTTTAGAACGCAAAACAGGAATTTTCTAAAAATAAAGCTTCTATTATTTGTGTAAATTTGTTAGTTACATTTGCTCAGTGTACGTCAAAAACATATTATTCAGCAATGCGCAACAACAGAGCATGACAAAAATATAAAATACTATTTTTCTGCATAACTTTCTAGTCGCTGCAGACATATTTCTGAAAGTGGCATTAGTTGCTTTTATCGCTTATTGGTCCTGTAACCGCCTCAGAACAGATTCTGATAAACATCTGATAACTTGATAAACATCTGGTAAATGCGTCCACAAGAATATCCCTTTTAACATGCCGAACTGCAGGAATTCGTGGCTACACAGGTCAGGACTGTACGGTGAATGCTGCCAATCCTCTTATCCAAAACTGCGACGCAATTCCAATGTTGTGCATGCCTTATGAGGTCTCGCAATGTTGTGAAAGAGAACTATGCTTTCTTTAAAATTTCCAATTTTCTGTTGGTCACAGTTCTGTGAGCACTTTCTAGTATTAAACAGTACGACTCAGAGATCATGCTTGTGCTCTTCCTATAGACTTGATGTTGACCTAGATTTCTTAAGTAGCCATATTTTCATTTGCTGACGGGGGATTTATACAAACATCTCTGACAGGCGGCGATACATGTCTCTATACTACCGAAACTTGCTTTTTTTTTGAGGTGCAGAATCACACTTTTGTCTTACACCCGTGTTTACCCCGCTTATGAAATCGGTATTCCGCAGAATATCGTTTAAGGAACTCCAGGGAAGCCATAAACCTTGTTCCTATGTTTTCGGGACTCGAATATTAAAGAATCCACGGCGAAAACAAGTTTATATAATCCAAATGTTGACGGTAGATGGATGATCAGTGAGAAAGGATATTACCAATTCGTCCTACAATCCGTGCGACATTTACCATTGTTGAGAATAACGTCTCCCTGCCGCTGCACTATGTCCGATCTGCTTACCACTGTTGGCGTTCGTTCATTTTCCGCTTTGGTTACGTCTGTGCATGAGATATGAATGCAAAGCGATGACATTAGCTATCTTCATCATTGGACGAAGCGGAGTAACTGTGTTGGTCTAAGTATGGCGGATCATTTTTCTGATTTCTTTTTAAATAACAAAGAAAGATGCACGATTTTACAGATTAAAAAGTAAAGATGCACAATTATGTGTTACGATAGCTCTAAATACAAAATCACAGCATTCTGCAGTTAAGTTTTACAGTTATGTCAAATACGCAATTATTCTTGAAGCTAACTTTGGCGACATTACTTCTTTAAAATTGTAACTGTCACCATAGAATAGCACAGTCATATTGCAATGCGGTCTAAGCAATATTGCGAATCGGTTACAGTTTCGGCTTCACTATCAGATAGCTAATGCCGTCTCCTTGTATTCATATCTCTATCCGTCTGTGTGACCGTCTTTGAATGCCATTTCCAGGTGGCTAGACAACCGGAGCCATCGTAAATCTTCTATCAGGTTTACTACTAGAAAATGAAAATTGATAGAACAAGGTTCGAATTTTTTCAATTGATCGTTGAAGCTAGAAATGTCGATCGCAGCACCTTGTCTGTTTTTTAACCACCAGAAAATATAAAAACAAGCGAGGGGCTGTTATCGAAGTTTCTACCCACTTCAACAATCAATTGAGAAAATTCGGACCGCTTTCCATCTATTTGCATTTTCTGGTAGTAGGCTCGATAGTAGGTTCAGGATGGTCCGGTAGACCAGCGATTACCAAACGGTTGGACGCAGCCCGGTAACAGCTGATAAACTGCAATTGGTAAACAGGTAAACACCAAGTGGTATAATGCATGCTTTAAAAACCTTATCTTTCCTCCAAATCATCTATTTTCACTTAAATGTTTATCGAAACTTTACGATAACATTTTCTTTTCTAAGAAAGACGACTAAATGTTCATTTTAGAACTGTGCTGAGAAATGTGAGGAAGGGGGATAGCTACTCCAAGTTATCCATTGTTGGGGGAGGGGGTCAATGTTAAAAGTTTGAACCGCTGCCGTAGACAACACGTTGCACTTGGAACATGCAGTGCTATATTTCACGATGAATCTGCGTAATCCTGAAACATTTAGAACTATCAGTATCATTGAATATTGGAGTAAGTTTACAGCTGACATTTAATGAAAATGAAATGTGCAGTTTGCACTTAAATCTTCTGCTGAAGCTTCGACCTTGCTTTTTACTGTTGCCATCTCCTTGACAATTGGTTACACTAAATACGATGAATGTGTACAACCTCTGTACAAGAATTTGGTATTTTGTAAATGGAAGGAACACGTTTTACGCTTTAATAACTGTAGAACATAGGAAACATTAACTAAACTCATACCGTACAAAGAAACAGATTGTGGAACTTTACATGTTTTTCTCCCTTTTTTACATGACAATGCTGAAGAAAATACAGTAAAGATTTAGAAAGGTAATTTAAAAAAATGTGTGGACCTGTCTATCTGCCATTACACATATTTTAAGATTCACCTTAAATAGTAACAAAATATTGTCCCCTTTTTTAATATACATGCCATATACAAATACGAAGTGCATAATTAAGAATGAATATCTTATTTTTTAAAAATTGTAAAAAATTTATTTTTAAGAAATAATGCTTTGTTTTGCATGTGTTACTAAAAAATTATCAGCGGTGTGTAATAAATAATATGTTTTAGCACAGTTTGAACATTTCTAGTACAAAGCATTCATAAAATAATACAAAAGCAAAACTTCAGTTTCATTTCTGAGTATAAAATATGCAGCAAAAATATTTCATTAGGTATTCCGTTTTAGTATAGAAATAACTCAAAATCGCCCGGAGTTATACTGTATAAAAGAATTATTAATGAATCTTATGATAACCGATCTACATTTTCATTCCTCCAAAGCTTTTAAAAAGTACTTTTTTCCTAAATTTAGCCGATGCAAAGGATCGCTCGCTCTTAAATATTTATGCTAGAATATTCATCTGAACATTTTTTCATTACTTCATTTTTTAAGTAACATCACATGAAAATTTTGCTCGGTGTAGCCTTTAACAATGGCTGATATATTAGAAATGCTTCTGTCCAAATATTTTAAATACAAAGTAACGCATTGATGTTACCCTACAGCTAAATATTGCATGCTTAATAAATTATACAGTAACTGCACTAACACAAAATTTGAAGCATACAAATCCTATATATATTTTTAAACATGAAATTCATGAATACTGAGCGGTATTTAATTGGAAATTTACAGAGGTGGTAAAACAATGAGGAGAGAAACTAGACTTTTGCTATTGGACTGGATATTTTAATTGCACTTTCATAAATCTTAAATACTGAAATTTATATAAATGCCAGTTAAAATCTGTTGTAGGGTTTTAGCACAATTTTTTTTCAAGTTGCTTAAGACACAAATTATTTCCTCATTTTTTTAATTAAATAAGCGATTTGAAATATTTACTTCAACTTACTCGTTTTCATAATTAGATAGTTGAGGATCGAACAAACCAATTCTTATATATGACACATTTTCTATGCAAAAAATTATAAAAACAAAAATTTCGGAATAATATACGTATTAGAAACATTTAATAAATAAGTACGACTTCCAAAATGTGTTCGTCACGGGTAATAGTGTTACTCATATTTATAAATTAATGTTCAAAGATGGTACTTCGAATTACCGTTGTAACCATAAGGTGAAAATGATGAGTTTTCTGTGAGTGAAACTTTTCCGATTAGAGCGAATTTGTCTGCAGAAAAAAGGTATTTATAGCCCAAGGTTTGAATGAAGAAAAATTAAATAAAAAATAAGTGTTTTTATTGGAGCTTTAAATATATCTACCATACATACGTAGATTACTACTAGCAAAGTTAACTTAAAAAGTGAATTCAGCTGACAGCTTTTTCATCGATTTCTGCACAATTGGACTTATGCGTGTTCATTCACTATCAAAGAATGTATCTCCCACAACAGTTAGATGCACTTACTCAGCAATAATTCTGCAGAGGGAGTGGAAAATGTACGTGAAAGAAGTGTGCGTCAGATTTTACAGCTCTTGCTGTTATTTATGGTTGTTTTTTTTTCATTCTAATTAGCCTGATCTCTAACTGGGAATGGTGAAAGTAGATGTCCAGGCAAACATAGTTGCATTTACATCGTTAAAAATAACATGATTTCAGCATATGCCATTTTTTACTTTGTTGTTGGTTGCTAATTCCCTTAGTCGTCCACACACAAGGGCAACGTTGGTATACATCTGGGTATCTCCCATATCAAAGCATTCAAAACTTCAAGTAGTTAGTAGCGGCCGATGTATAGCGAGCAAATGACCGCCATTTTGAGAAAGAATTTTTTAAAAATTCCACTTTTTTGTGAACTACTCAAAATTTTCTCAGAAATGTTAGGATTTAGTGTTAGTAACAGTAAAATATTAAACGGAGATTACTTTCCACTTTTGTTAATTCAACTTGTGCATCTTCACGCGATGTTTTGTATTGATGCGTCGATCATCCGCTCGTATATTTTTTTTTTCATCAAATCGATAAGTAACTATTATGGCAGCCTGTTGTGCAATTTTTTTTAAGTAGTTTTACTAAATCTATATATGCTTCAGTTGCCAGCAGAAAATTCAAATCAGAAACTCAAAATTTTCAATTCATGGTTTTTCGGCAGTAAGCCTAATATGTATTAGATACTTAAATAATCGTTTACAACATGCCACCTTATATCGTTAAAAATCATTAACTCTTTATCGCTGCAATATATTTAAGTTCATTATAGTTATCTTATGTTGCACCATGTGGAAGAAAAAAATAATAAACATCACTTTGAAAGAACATTCTAAACCATAATTCTAAACCTTACCTTTAAAAGTTTAATAACCATCTGTTTACGTAATGATGAGATGTACTTGGCCTATTTCAGATGTTTTCAAATTGATATATTTGTAGAACTTTCCTCACATATTGCAAATTAATCTAACTAGTAAAAATTGAAAACTTACATTTTAAGTAGAGTACTTTACAATGAAAATTTCATTTTTTCCGCCAGTTTAAGTATGCTCATTTACCAGACAATCACAAATAAACCAATAAAAATAACGCTACAGTTAACCCTCCACCGATGCATTTTCAACGCAGGTGTTACTTTGTCAAAATATTCCTTTCTATCATTAAACTAGTGTCCGTAGGAAGAAAAAACTCTGAAAAATTGGTAGCCCGTAGAAATAATGAAAAAATTGTAAAATAATACGCATAAAATATAGCTATCAATCTAACGATCGAAAAAAAATGTCAGCAGCAGTAGAAGTTCATACATAGGCATTTATTAAGTCTTTTCAGACTCGGTAAATGTTTGTGTATGGATTTCAACTGCTGCTGAAGAAAATCGAATTTTTTTCCGCTCAAAACACATGTACATTTTGATAAGAACATTTGTGTGCGTAATTTTAGAAAGTTTTAATTTTTTTATCTTTTAAACACCATTTTTTAAAACTATTTTAACTAGGTAACTCGCTAGTCCCACATTACCCGGAACCAAAGGACTTTTATAATGGTATATTTCTGTAAAAAGGGGATAAAAAACCTTTCTTTTTAATTGTTCTGTGCATGGTTTTTTACTTCCAGCAAGCCGGGCTAAAAAGGTTAAACAACAATCTGAAAATGCGGCTTTTATAGTTTCAAATGCTCAGATAATTATAAATTATTGAATTTCTTAAATTATTAAAGAGAAATTTAGTAAATACAAGATACTGGCTGAGAGAAAAAAATGTAAGTATCGAAATATTGTGTTACTATTATAGGTATAAATTATCTAAATCACATGAAAGTTAGTTCAGGATGAAAGTATATATCGCTCTATCGCATTAAAATATGTTTCAATTTTCATGAGGAAAGAAGATCTTTAAGTAGCTTTACATAGCATAATGAGTGTGTTTTTTTAACTTTTATTTTGCAGAGTGTAAACACATAACATGCCAGTTCAATTTTAATATAATCATTTTTCCTTCTTTATATTCTGTTTTATTTTCTGAAAAAAAGTTTCTAATCTAAATCTATTTCTCTACATTTATCATCAAACTCAAATTAATTTTACAAGTGTTGTACAAATAAGCCTTCCCTCAAAATTATAAAGAATTTTTTTCTGTTCATTGCTATGTTTATTTTCTAACTTTGAAATTAATGAAAACTAATAAATGTATAATCTATCGCATACAATCTCCTAATTAACTTTCTCAACAAATAATAAATTGTTAATGGAGGAATACTTAAATGCTGATAAATTTTTCATTCTTTACACCATCAAGCAAGTGCAATGATTCTTCAGAACACTTTCGTTGCAGCACTGGGAATCTAATGGCTGTCCAAAGTGAGAGAAATCCTGTCACATTTGAAAAGTTGTTACATATTTCACGCTGAGAATATTTTGTAGTGAAAGTGAGTAACGCCAGAACAAAACATTTAATGTTTACAATGCTTTCAAAAGAACAACTTTAAACGCAGAGTCATATAGATAACAATTATTTCTTTTGCTGAAGCCATTTTTATTTTAAACAATACTTAAAAATAAAGAATGCATTTCATAGGAAAAAAAAACAGTTAAACGGGGAACAAGTTTTAAACGTAAAACTTCACTTTTCAACAGCAAAGAAAAATTAGTGAAACAATATCAAAGAAGTAATAACAGAATACACGTATGGCAAAATGATAGAGAATTTCTGGAGACAAAGGCCTTTGGCAACTTTCCAGACTTAGCTGCATTAGTCAAGTGTAGTGTAAACATTTATAGAATTTTATCGTTAAAGCGTTCTTCATTGACAATATTTCACTAAAAAACAAATGGCTAAAAAAAATCAAGAAAATAATTTAGATTTTGTTGTACTTGTGGCTGAATAATGATTCCAAGTACGTGATCAACAAAGGGCACCATATTTCATCAGTGTTTATGATCGAAAATAAGGGATTTTTTTTGTTCGCACTACTTAACAGCTTGCATTTATTTAATTTCATCTGTATCTTGGCAATATTTTATTTAGATATTACTTAATACCATTTAAGATATTTTTATAAAAGAAGCACTGACTTATAAAACTGCCAGTGATATCAGTGCTTGAAATAAGCTGAATATGCGAACTTATTATTACACAAAGACTTATATTGTGAACTGTAAATTAGACATGTACAATTTTTTTCTAGAGAATGTCAAGGGTAATTGACTTTGTTTCTGGCACATGAGGCTTCTATGTGCGAAGTCAGCTTTTTCAAAATTATGGGAAGAAATGCACACAGGCACAAACTTAAACATCAGATTAATGTCACAGAACTGTTTACGTAATGATGAGATGTACTTGACCTATTTCAGATGTTTTCAAATTCAAATATTTGTAGAACTTTCCTCACATATTGCAAATTAATCTAACTTGTAAAAATTGAAAACTTACATTTTAAGTAGTGTACTTTACTATGGAAATTTCATTTTTTTCCGCCAGTTTAAGTATGCTTATTTACCAGACAATCACAAATAAACCAATAAAAATAACGCTACTAGATTTATTTTTTGTGAAGCTCATCTTCAGTTTCTTAACAAAAATAAGTATGCATAACGACATACTACAGTTTAGTGTAATGTAGTAATTTTAATTTAGTAAGAAACTTAAAAAGTTTTCTTAAAAACTCTTTCTTCTATCGTTTCAAAGCCCACAGTTTTTTTTAACAATTCAGACATTCATTTCAGAAACACAAAATCTTTAGATAATTAAAGGTTTCCAGTTATGAGTATTTTATTGAAAAGTATTTATGAATTATCTAAACTAATGACAAATGCTTTTTTCTTTCCCAACACTTATGTCCTACAAAGCAGTAAAAAAATATATTTGTTGCGAAAAGTTTCGATG
Organism: Cheiracanthium punctorium; assembly: GCA_038373885.1. Lineage (NCBI taxonomy): Eukaryota > Metazoa > Arthropoda > Arachnida > Araneae > Cheiracanthiidae > Cheiracanthium > Cheiracanthium punctorium. The sequence continues at coordinate 255,181 of JAWZYV010006179.1, forward strand.
CAAAGGGTCATTCTAAAACTACTATTTGCACAGAAATAAAAAAAAACATCACTTTGGAGAGATTTTTCTTTCTCTGTCCTTAGCATCTGCTCTGGCAAACAATACAAGACAAAGCCAAGAGAATAATCCAAATGGGCCTTTGTGAAATACATGTAACATCTGAAAAGTCTTAAGTTAATATCGGAACAAAGCTTAGTATTTCAGATTCTTCTTCTGCTTTTAAGTCACATATTACTCTATTGTTGGCTCAGTTGTAAGGATTCTTTCTTTCTTTCTTTTCCCAGAAGATTTTGAGGGGTACGTTTTCCGGCGTGCACTTAAAAATGCGTTATAATGGAAGTTTTGAAAAGAGAATAGGAGCTTTTGTGACTGTCATCTTGATCACAGTAACGAATAGGTGCATCGTTGGACACTTTGGCAAAAATATTTATTTAGAGTTAAATTTTCTTCTGTTAGGAAGACCCTTTAGGTGGCAAGAAATCGTTTGAAACTGAAACATTTCTTGGTGTCATGAATTCTTAATTCGTTGAATGAAATATTTTTTTTTGGTGTACACACATTCATTTGACAGAAAAGCCTTTCATTGAGATGCTCTTTTAAACAAGTTTACTATGTGACTACACTTTTTGCACACTATATGTAGTGTGCATCTATGCGCATTTGAATGCGTGTATACAAGCTGAAGTTTCGTTCATTACAGGTTAAATCACCTGTTGTCTAGATTAATCACTATTAATCAAGTTGTCATGATTTAGCGTGCATCTTTATGCAAAGAATGAATCACGTAACATTCTTATGCATTAATCGTTGCTTCTGGAACTAATCAACAAGATCAAATGAAATATTTTTTTGGTGTACACATTCATTTAACAGAAAAGTCTTTCATTGAGATGCTGTTTTAAACAAGTTTACTATGTGACTACACTTTTTGCACACTATATGTAGTGTGCATCTATGCGCATTTGAATGCATGTATACAAGCTGAAGTTTCGTTCATTACCGGTTAAATCGCCTGTTGTCTAGATTAATCACTATTAATCAAATTGTCATGATTTAGCGTGCATCTTTATGCAAAGAAATGAATCACGTAACATTCTTATGCATTAATCGTTGCTTCTGGAACTAATCAACAAGGAGCGTGTTCGTCAGTTTCATGCATTTCCATGGATATATGCAGATGATTTAGGTAGAAATGTGGTACATGCAGAATATAGCGCTCTTGTAGGGAAAAAAAGAGAAAAACCTCTGTTGATTTGAAGTATCTCATCAAGTGTCATTTATTAATTTCAATGCACGTACTAAATTTTTGAGAGTTTTCCTTCGCATCTTCAAAATAATCTAATTTATTAATCAACCATATTATATTATTTCTTATATAGAAATGAAACACATATCTTCAGAATTAAAACTTTGCATTTTTGTATTCATTATTTTTTACACCAGTGTATGAAAAATTTGCCAAAATTTTCGCTGCATTCTAGAAACTGTCTTACATTTAGAAAGAACCTTTTAGAATTATTCCGAATTTCGCAAATATTTGCGACAATATTATATTTATTTTGTTCGTTTCGGGAATTCTAATTTGATGTGTACGAAAGAGTAAAAAAAGTGTACAAACTAAAGTGTACAAACAAGTGTATGAGAGCAGACAGACAAGAAAAAACCGTAGGGTTCAGGTTCCTATTTTGAATGTACTAAATGGAAGATATTGTGAATTTTTTAACTGTTAATATTGCAAACTAAGAAATACATTTTACCTAAATAAAACTCTAAATTTTGATGAATAAATTCCGTAGAGACTATCCATTAAGGAGTTAAAAGTATAGAGTAAAAACAAATGATGCATGTGTCGAAGATATTCTAGAAAAAAATTCCATTCAAATTAAAACATTTTAAAAAGAAAATAAATATTATTCCAACTATTATTTTTTTTCTCCTTCTGACTAAGACTTATTTTAATGGGTTTAACAATCTTTATATTTTACTTGTACCTTAATGCGGAAGCCTGAACTTAAAGAAAAGTGACTTTTTTTCACAAAGCAACATTTCAGTGGAAGAAAAAAGTGGCAAATAAATTATGGTCGAATGGGAGCTTAACCACACCCATTGTAAAAACAGTAGTAAGTAGCTTATAATGCGACTTACAAAAACGTTTATACCACTTAGACTTCCTGTCTAATACCTTTTTCTTCTAATTACCAAAAGCTGTAATATATGAAGTTAAGAGTGAATAATTATGGTCATTAATGTTTTGAAGTTTTTTTATAAGGTTTAACTCATTAATTTAAGTCAAATTTAAAAGAGAAATAAAATTATTTCTAATTAAGTAAAGAAAGTTCTCTCTCATATTTGAATTAAATTATGATGCTATATCACAATGAAGAATTTTAAATTTTAGTTTGTTTCAGAGATATTTTCAGATTTGTGTATTTTTATAAATTATTTCTCTTTTAATTTCACGATTTTTGTTACATTCGCATAGACTGATTTATTTCACTAAAATTCATTAATAGAATTATCGCTTAAAAAAATATATATATATGTATTTTTTTGGTTAAAAGAAAAGTTTTACATAAGAGCAGCTTTTACATAGTTTACACATTGCAGTTTACAAATTACTTTGGAATCCTTCTGAAAACTAAATGTTACCTTACACATTAGTTAAAATTAATATTCGTATTTGAATCCAAATAACTATTGAAGAAGCAGACTAATACGATGATACTATTTATGTGGCAAAATACAAAAAAAAATAAATGATTTTAAAAAAATCAAACATTCTTGTTATTTTATAATAATTTTTTGAAACTGCTTTTTAAAATATACTTTTAAAAATTTGTTTTCCAAATAAGTATTGTTGAGAGATATTAGTCTTGGATAAAAATAGTGCTTTTTTCTAATTTATAAACATAAAAATATGAAAATTGTACAAATAATAAAATCATACATTTCACAGAATATTAGTAAAATATGACATGCATTTTCAACAAGCATCTCAATAGGATTTTTATGGCCAAATTGTGTTTCATAACTATTTATAAGATATTGCTTCTTTGAGCATGCGCATTGCATTTCAATTTCAAAAATACATAAAAAGTACTTATTTTCAAAGTACTTTGCTTCATTAAATGTTTGAAGAGGGTAAATTAATTATATCTCACAAAGGAAACGCGTTTTTAAGCCTGTTTATTTTATATATGTTAATGGAATTATTATTTTTTTGTGCTTGTTAAGTTTCTTTCAACACACATTTGAAGGAGATATCCTTTTAGGTTACAGTCTTAATAATATTGTTCCTAAACACATTTTTTCTTTATAAATTAAAAAGAGAAATATAATTTTATATAAAACCAAGAAATCAAATAATTTTATACGCTGACATTATGGTGACTAAATAGGAAGATTGAGTTAAGTATAACTAGCGGCGTTTTTAAAACATTTTTAAATAATAAAGTTTCAACAAATTACTACGCGCAAAGCTTATACTTTATTTTTCACGATAGCTGTATTTCATTCGTAATTTCAGGAACTTTTAGGGTTGTAACTATTTTGAAAGCAGCTGCCGTGTTCTGCGTTTACAGTTATTTGGCGAAAAGGGAAAATCTTTTCAGGCAAGATAATTCATATTAAAAAGTATATTTCTAATATTTTTAAAAACATCTGGCATGTTTTGATATATTTCACATGGTTAAATACTTTTTTTATTTAATTTATGGCCATGATTAACTAACTATTTACTTTTAATGTGGTAATTACGAGGGGTATTCGGAAAGTAAGCACCGTTTTGAAAAAAAAAAAAGTAAAAAAAAAAAAAAATCAAGCCAATTTTATTTTTACATGAAAGAGCATACTTAAAACTATTTTTCTACATAGTTTCCGCATGCTCAAACACTTGTCGCACCCGTTTTCCAGCTTTTCCATACCGTCTTCGTAGAAACTTCCCGACAATAACGGCTTTAAGATAACTACGGCATGCAATTCTAAACAAACGGAGAGGAATGATCAGTAAAAGAATTGTGTTGCTCCATTAGAATTCTTGGCCCCATACGGTTTGTGACACGCAAACGATGATTTCACAGTTTCGTTGGGAGAAGCTCGATCACCCGCCGCGCAGTCCAGACTCGGCACCGCCCGACGACCGTTTGTTCCTGCATATGAAGCTCGAGGTAGGCGGTAAGCGTTTTGGCGATCCAATGATGAGGTGAAGATGCTATGGAATAGTGGTTATCATCAATGGCTTGAAATTTCTATAAAAAAGGTATAGAAAAGCTGGTAACCCGCTACGGCAAGTGTTTGAACATTGGCGGAAACTATGTAGAAAAAAAGTTTAAGAAGTGCTCTTTCATTTAAAAGTTAAATTGACTTGAATAAAATATTTTTACTATTTTTTTTTTGTTTTTTCAAAACAATACTTACTTTCTGAATAGCCCTAGTATGATTATTAAAAAAAGAAAAGAAAATTATAGTACAAAAAATTTGAGAAAACAGAATAGATAACGGACCTATGTGTAGAGATATTTTTCATAGTAAGTTATGCATTTAGCTTTTAAGAAAAATTACTCGAAGAACTAATCAAGCGAACTAATTGAACGAAACGAGATTTATTTTACTGCGGTCAAAAACTTGAAGCCAAAAATTTAAAACTGCGTAAGAATCATAAACTCTGTCTTAAAATTTGACTTCACGTTTATGAGAGTTATCATACATTTTCCCTGTTACGCATCATCATCGTTGGGAATTATTTGCTTCTGTTTATTTTATTTTATTTTATTTTGTTCTAAGAATGTCAGCATTACGTAATATAACTTCTATATATTTTTTTCAACATTTCTTACAATTCAATGGTTTTTAAAAAAATTAAAGTACAGTAGATTCTCTATTAACCGGGATTGCATTATCGGGGTTGCGGCTTATCCGCTACGGTTCCAATTTATTATGCTGAAGATGCATGGAATTAATATAAAGAACGAAAAATCATGGAGGTCGATTTTATTAAATGAATAAAATTTTATTCTTACAGAACACTATGATAATACATGATTTGAGAAAGTGAGACCTATTTTGAAAACTAAGGTGCAACAATGGATTAAGGAGAATTAGAAATTGAAATCTTTCAAAGTTTATAATTCAGTGGAAACAATGAATTTCGGTTAATGTCCTTAAAGAGATGAATAACTGTGTATTGTGCTCGGGTGGAGGACTTTTCAGTGGATTCTAAAGCGTATTCTGTTATATCTGGAGAAAAACCTCCCAAAATACCAGACCGTTAGATCGACTGTCATGCGGCTGTCAGGCCATAGGTCGACAGTCAGCCCATAACCCAGGACCTTCACACTTCAGCCGCGTGCCGTATTCAGAGTTTTATCCAGAGTATATTAACTACTCGGCTATGGTAGGGTGAAGTGGCTAAGGAAATCATGTAAAATTATGGAGAAACTCTGAGCACCATCATTTTCAGCTCCTCATCCAATCGGCAATGGCAGGGTTAAGAAATGAAAAAAAAAGCGTGTAATTCATCTAAAAATTAATAGCAATACGCTTCAGTACATAAAGCGTATACTGAGTTACTTGGATCAAGAAGATGAAAGACTGCTAAAAAATGGATCCTGAGGATTTTGCGTAGTAAAATTCGTCGAAGAGCAAATGTGGAAAAGGAAAACACATTTCATTCACTCTCTTTTCATTCTTCGAGAAACAGTGAGGGGAAAATACTTTTTTAGTAATGTACCAATTGTAAATCTAAATAAAATTAGAATTTATATGCATTCCCTTTCGTTTGTATTAATTAAATTTTTAGTGTCCTGTTGTATTAAAATCTAATAGCTTCTATAACTTTCAAAAATTTCCATCAAAATTTGAATTAATTGGGTTATCCGGGATATTTGCTAATCCAAGACGAGGTATTTCCGTACTATCCGGTAAATCGAGAGTCGTAAAATGTTAGGTAGAAAGAGGGTATTTTGTTTAATTAAGTAAAAATTATAACCTTATTACTCAATTTGTATAAATTATTTACGCACTGGGATAACTCTAATCACTAAAACAATCAAGAAAAGTAGAATGAATTTCTACAGCAGTGGTACACTGTGCAGAGAAATTAAGTGGTTAGTATTCCTAATAATGAATATAATTACATAAACTTTTCGAAATTTTGTGATTTTGTAAGGGATATTCATGACCATGGTCTTTAATTTAAGGAAGTGAAACTTCCACTGGGTTTTCTTAAAAGATCAAAGTTTCTCCCAATAATTTAAATCATTTTTCCTATATTTAAGATAATTAAGAATTAATAAAGTTGAAACTTGCATAAAGTGATCATAACTACCCCCCTGACCCTTTATACAAATGTTGAGTTATACTGGTCATATGCTTGTTCACTAATTTATTAAACATGATATAATTTTCCAAAAAGTTTTCCAAAATAATTTAAAATTTCTTAGAATGCATTATCAATCATTTCATAGGAAAAAATAATTTTGAATATTTTATTTATTTTAATACTATCCTGATACATGATTTTATGATATTATCATACAAACTTTATTTTTTGTCGTGATATGTATGAATCATTATTCCTTTAAAAAATAGCGTTCATTTTTCGCAATGATTGTATTTCACCTCTTACGTATTAAACCTTCAATGATTCGTTCCCTTTCATAATGAAATAAAATAAAACAATTTATCACCATTAACGTATAATTAAGTAAAAACTCTAACAATAAAAGCCTTTTGTAGATGTTCCTTTACTAAATAAATTTCATCTACTATACTGTGCTTGTATCTTGTTTCCAAATACCACTTACGGCTTTTTTTCAGTGTAACTTCTTCCCAGTCGAATGTCTTCAATACTCCTTCACTCTAATTACTAAGGTATCAAACAGGATATATATAGGTTTCTGAAAGTCTTGTCCTATAGTGGAATCAACAAGAAGAGGAATTGTTTTCGCTATTCTCATTTCCTTGATCTAATTATCAGTAGTTTTCAAGACTTGAAGAAGGCAAAAATGGATGTTTTTGTTCTATTTTATTTTATTACTTTTTGTGAGATACATGATTCTTCTATTGAATCTAAATTGGACATACCATAATTGAATTTTGGTCAAGAGTAGCTCATTAACTTTCCTTGATAAATTTTTATAAACTGTGCGAATTTATTTTCTGCTGTAAATTTTATTAAATGTCCTTTATTTAGTGCGTTATATAAGAGTGTTTATGTACGCACTTTCCAGAACTTTTTGATAAGAAATGTCTGAGACAAGTGTTTTTTAATTCACAAACTGCTGAAATTCTAAACTGATGTTCAGTCAATAGGGCACATTTTAAGCACGAAGGATATTATAAAAAATTAATTAATTTTTATCACAATTTAAAATAGTTTCCCTGCATTTCGTAAGCTATACATAGCATCTGGATTCATTGTTGCAATGAAATGCATATATAGTTCTTAAAAATAAAAAAAGAGACAGAGCAAAAAATGTTTAAAAGCATACTTTTTTCTCGTAAAAAAAATAATATGCATATATAGATATATCTAAATCACATGTTTCTTATTTTTAAATTGTGCATTGTGCAAGTTGAACGTGTCACAACACATTCTGCAATCTTTTTAATTCTTTACAGGGTGTAGGCTAGTTTCAATTTCAATTTATTCTATCACTCTGTGTTTTAAATGGTACCTAATATATTTTTTTTCGTTAATATTTTATATCTAAATGTTATACCCGATATTGGGCTAAAATGTGTTTGAGTAAATTTAAGCCATGAAAAAGCCACAATTTTAATGCATTTTGTTACAGTAAATTTATTTGTATGCAATAATGTTAAAATATAACGTTTTATGCGTGTAATTAAAGATTTTTTTTAGTAAGTTGATGTGGAAGTTTTAGCTACTTGACCTCAAGCATGTGGGAGAACTGATGTCAAAATGAATAATTCGCACGAAATGCCTGCTGTCTTAACTACAGTTAACTCTCCACCCATGCATTTTCAACACAGGTGTTACTTTGTCAAAATATTCCTTTCTATCATTAAACTAGTATCCGTAGGAAGGAAAAACTCTGAAAATTTTGTAACCCGTTGAAATAATGAAAAAATTTTAAAATAATACGCATAAAATATAGCTATTAAACTAACGATCGAAAAACGTCAGCAGCATTAGAAGTTCATACATAGGCATTTATTAAGTCTTTTCAGACTCGGTAAATGTTTGTGTATGGATTTCAACTGCTGCTGAAGGAGATCGAATTTTTTTCCGATCAAAACACATGTACATTTTCATAAGAACAATTTGTGTGTGTTATTTTAGAAAGCTGTAATTATTTTATCTATTAAATACCTTTTTTTAAAAACAGTTTTAACTAGGTAACCCGCTATTCCAACATTACGCGTAACTAAAGGACTCTTTATAATGGTATATTTCTGTAAAAAGGGGATAAAAAACCTTTCTTTCTAATTCTTCTCGTGCGTGATTTTTTACTTCCAGCATGCCGTGCTAAAAAGGTTAAACAGCAATCTGAAAATGAGGCTTTTATAGACTCAAATGCTTAAATAATTATAAATTATTGAATTTCTTAAATTATTAAAGAGAAATTTAGTAAATACAAGATACTGGCTGGCAGAAAAAAATGTAGGTATCGAAATATTGTGTTACTATTATAGGTATAAATTATCTAAATCACATGCAAGTTAGTTCAGCATGAAAGTATATATCGCTCTATCGCATTAAAATATGTTTCAATTTTCATCAGGAAAGAAGATCTTTAATTAGCTTTACATAGCATAATGAGTGTGTTTTTTTAACTTTTATTTTACAAAGTGTAAACACATGACATGTCAGTTCAACTTTAATATAATCAGTTTTCCTTCTTGATATTCTGTTTTATTTTCTGAAAAAAAGTATTTAATATAAATATATTTCTCTACATTTATAATCAAACTCAAATTAATTTTACGAGTGTTGGTCAAATGAAAGTTCCTTTAAAATTATAAGGAATTTTTTTCTGTTCACTGTTATGTTTATTTTCTTACTTTGAAATTACTGAAAATTAATAAATGCATATTCTATCGCATACAATTTCCTAGTAAACTTTCTAAACAAATAATAAATTATTAATGGAGGAATACTTAAATGCTGATAAATTTTCCATTCTTTTAGACCATCAAGCAAGTGCAGTGATTCTTCAGAACACTTTCGTTACAGCACTGGAAATCTAATGGCTGTCTAAAGTGAAAGAAAACCTGTCACATTTGAAAAGAGTTACATATTTCACACTGAGAATATTTTGTAGTGAAAGTGAGTAACGCCAGAACAAAACATTTAATGTTTACAATGCTTTCAAAAGAACAGCTTTAAACGCATAGTCATATAGATAACAATTCTTTCTTTTGCTGAAGTCATTTTTATTTTAAACAATACTTAAAAATAAAGAATGCATTTCATAGAAAAAAAAAACAGTTAAACGGGGAACAAGTTTTAAACGTAAAACTTCCCTTTTCAATAGCAAAGAAAAATTAGTGAAACAATATCAAAGAAGTAATAACAGAACACACGTATGGCAAAATGATTGAGAATTTCTGGAGACAAAGGCCTTTGGCAACTTTCCAGACTTAGCTGCATTAGTCAAGTGTAGTGTAAACATTTATAGAATTTTATCGTTAAAGTGTTCTTCATTGACAATATTTCACTAAAAAGCAAATGGCTAAAAAAAATCAAGAAAATAATTTAGATTTTGTTGTACTTGTGGCTGAATAATGATTCCATGTACGTCATCAACAAAGGGCACGATATTTCATCAGTGTTTATGATCAAAAATAAGTGGGGGTTTTTTGTTGTTCACACTACTTAACAGCTTTCATTTATTTAATTCCACCAGTATCTTGGCAATATTTTATTTAGAAATTATTTAATCCCATTTAAGATAATTTTATAAAAGAAGCACTGACTTATAAAACTGCCAGTGATATCAGTTCTTGAAATAAGCTGAATATTCGAACTAATTATTACACAAAGACTTATATTGTAAACTGTAAATTAGACCTGTCAATTTTTTTCCAGAGAATGTCAAGGGTAATTGAATTTGTTTCTGGCACATGAGGCTTCTATGGGCGAAGTCAGCTTTTTCAAAATAATGGGAAGAAATGCACACAGGTGCAAACTTAATCATCAGATTAATGTCACAGAAAAGTGATTTTTTAATTTTATTGTTTTATCCAAAAGTATCGCTCAGATTTTGGTTTTTTTGAAAATTTCTAGACTAAATTTAAATATTTTATGTATAAAAAAGCATAAAGTAATAAAAACAATTCCTTAATGTTGTTGTTTTATTACTTGGAACACAATTTTTTTTATTTCAGAAATCTTATTTCATTTTCAGAGCACAGTATCTACCAGAGTTGGGCGAAATACACCGGAAATGCATTTTCGATACAAAATACAAAATACTAAATTGATCCCAACACTAAGATACAAAATAGCTCTTGAATTTAAAAAAAAATCCAAGTATTTTCAAAATACATACAAAATACATGTAAAAATTTTAAAGCATTTGACTTGAGAAGAATCTAAATTTTCCCGCCGAAGATCTCAGTTTATTTTATTTAAATACATTTCAAAAAGAATAACAAAAGCAATCTTAATAGTTGTATTAAGGAAGAGGCTGCTGTTAATTTTTTTAAAACGTTACCTTTCAAAATTTTACCTTTATAGCAATAAGATCCGAAGCGGATTACTTCTGAGAAATTACATTAAAACTCAAAACGCAGTAGTAATTGATATAGTATGAACAATGAATAGTATTTTGTTTCAAAAGCGTTTATAAGAACTTTAATTTTGAAAAGTCACAGTGTGTAAAATAAACATCTACATATAGTTACGATTTTTGGGGGCAACCCGCTGTTTTGTGGTTTAAAATAGTTCAAAATTCGTATTCTACGAGTGAAGTAGTTAAATTTTGCTTTTTGTTGCATCAGAATCGATCAATTAGAACCGGAGATACGCAGGTTTGGGTTTCCCCATCGATTAATAGAGCATTTCTAAAAATCTCGAGAAATATTGGTCCTAAGCCCTCGGTAACATCACTTTTGGGGACTTATTTTTGGCGCCAAATTTGGCGATATTTCGCCAAAAGTCGCCATACTTGGCGACATTTTTATCATTTGGCGCGTTTTTCCCTAGGTTGCTGTAAAGCTGGTTTTCCTGCATTATCATGAGTAATAGCCTAACATTACTCTTCTATTTACGCAATCAATATCGTGCTTGTTCTAGTACATTCCCCGGATGGTTGGTTCTCTCTGGAACCTTCCACGTTGTTTGTCGAAGACTATAAAAACGGCGGGCTCCCCAGTTTGAGTCAGTTCTCACCGAGCACTCGTTGAACGTGCTATCGAGCTTCCGGTAAGTACGCTGCTTTTCTCTGTGAACGGTGATATAGTTTGCTTGCGTTTTGACGCCTATTTTAAAAGTGATGTGTGTAAATTCTTCATTGCTGAGTCTTGAGGGACTGTTAGTGTTATCCCTCGTATACTTCCACTGAATTTTTGCCTGTGGATGTGTTTTATTTTGCGTGAGAAATACATTATTTGTGAAAGTTTCAGTACTTAGCAAATTGTTATAAGCACGTTATTGTCGGGTTGTGCTTTTGAATTTTGTATGGCTGATTGCTCGACGAAGTCCTAGAAGCAGGAAAGTTCGTGTTCCATCCTGACATGTTCACTCTACTAGAACTTTTCTACACAAACTGGACTTTAGAACGACGAACCCAGGAATTTGCAGATTTTTCTGTGACAAAATAATAGTTATTTATTGACTTCAGTTGAAGGTTTGAATATAAATACGCAGCTAAATCTTTGTCTTTTAGTGAGTTTTAGAGTGTATCGTAAATTTAAATATTTTGCATATTATCTAAGTTTTCAGCTTCCTTAACTAACACTGCTTCTTACTTTTTCATTTCTTTCTAGAGACAAAATTTGGAAGCATTTTTAATTAAGCGATGCACAAAAGGTTTCAAAATCATCTAGAATGGAAATTTGATTCACCCCATCCTATTACGGGAAGCTGCCGCTCTAATTATCTGTAATTTGTGGTGTTTTGATCCATATTTTGTAGCCGAATGCTCCCTAAAACAACCCAAGGCATCTTCCTCCTCTCACCTAAGGCTGATAGCCTTCGTGTAGCTGTGTCTCTTAACCACAATAACTAAGAATTCATTGTACTTCAGCAGAAACTTCAGCATTGTACATCAGCGTTTTTTCTAGAATTTATCAGCACATTTCGAATTCCCTTAAAGAATCTAATACGAATTAAATACTATCCGCAAATGTTTTTACTACTTTTGGTTTCATATACAGAGGTAATCTAGAAACATTCCTTGACCAAATACACTGTTTGTGTTTTAAACACGAGGGTGAAAAACTCTTATTTTTCTTTCCTGTTTAGTTACATTTGCGTGTAATTCTGGTGCAGCTCATAAATAACATCAAGAAAGGAGGAAAAATGAAAATCTGCAATTTTAAGATTTTCATTTTTACATGCTATCTGAGCAATCTGTCGTGTTACGATTAATTTTAATTCAGAAAAAAAGTATTTTTATTGTATTTTCAAAATATAAAATACACTGAAAATATATTTTAAAATACATTCTTAAAACACTTTGTTTTCTACGAGTGAAGATACAAATTACAAATGTATTTTGAAAATCCATACGGAATGCATACGGGATAGCGATACTGCCCAACTCTGGTATCTATTACTTATTTAGATATGTTCAGTGTGTAAAATGCACAACAAAAGAAAATATACTATGAAATAATTCATCTGGTCTTCAACATAATATAAAGTACTTATGAACTGGCGCAAAAACATAAAAATTTTGTCTTCATACTGCCATGTTTTACAGGATTAAGTTCGTGAAATCTAACATTTCTGGAAAATAGATATTTTGAGGTCCCGAGTATAGCTTTCACTTTTCAGTAAAAGAAGAATACTGCAGACATTATTTAGTTTTTCCCTCTGTATCCTTTTTCTCCAAGAACGTTTTTAAAAAATCTAAAATTCTACTTTTCTGCTCGAGTCTTGGATACACAAAATGCAAGATTACATAACTACATTCTCTTCAGTGTGATGAAGCTTTAACCAAACGAATAGTTCTCGAACTTCGTGAATTTGCTAAAAGAAGTGAGATTTTGCCATAGTCGGAATTTTTTGTGTCTGCAATATGTGCATGGGATGATCTCCAAGAATTTTACTTTGTTATTAACACGAACCTTCAAATACGATGAAGTGAAATTTAGGATCTTTATATAAATACTATATGAAGTACCCGATTTCCGCTTGGTAATAATTATTGTTAAAGCATCTAAAGAAATATATATAAACAAATTAAATATTTGTCTTCTTATTTGAGCAATTTTTTGTATTGAAAATAATTCATATCTTTGTATCCGGTTTCATATTTTATTTTCCCGAAAGTATCTTCATCGTGATGTAATTCTTTTCGTCAAAGTTTCTTTGTATGTAACTTATTAATGCACCATTAAACGCATATTGTAAAATCAACGTCAATTAATTCAACGTAATCAACCTTAAGTAATTAGTTTTAAGTGATGACGTACATCATTCTGCATTAAGATACTTTATTTTTTACTTTCAACTTAATAATTACCGTATGAGCAACAGACTTGCTGCATGCTAAATTCAACACTTAAACGGAAACAAAATAGTGCTCAGACAGCCTTTTGTGTCGAAATTACCACGGGATATATATTAAGGAAGAATTACTTATCGTTTAGTTAGTTCTAAGGCGCCCGTTTAAAAGTCAACGCAACAGATATTTTTAATTTAATATACGCGAAGTATTAATTATTACGGTATATTGTGCTTTATTTCATAATATAGTAACAAATTTCCTATTTTCAAAATTTATAATATAACTACCTTCGTATCCGTTCTTCGTACATTCTCCTTTCGTACCCGTTCTACGAAATATCAAAATATGAAAAATTCTTTTACTCGAGACATAAATTTGCCTGACAGATTCTTACTTGAAGTGCTAGCGTAACTGCAAAATAACACACAATTTATGTCTCCGTTTTTTTAGATCAAACAGAACGTAAACAGTGTTTTGCAGGCAAATCTGTTCGCCTGCAAAGTGCTTCTGCATGATAGTTTCGTCTTTTTAGTTTAGATCCAAAAATAACGTCACATGGTGTGGACCACTGTTTTATTTTGTATTGTAATTCCTAAAGCTTAAGCGATGTGTCATTCTGCCGAACACCTTGAAAAAACTCAAACTTCTAAAGAGTCTTAAAATATTTTTGATATCAGACATAGAAATTTCTATATGAAACCTTCATTGTTTCGTGAATATTTTTGCTCTCGTAAAAGTAAACCTTAATGAAGTAATTTTTCCGTAAAACACGTTATCCTCATTAAAATTTGATGCAATTTTAAATTCGTGACATAAAGTGATATCAAATAAACTTAGATTAGAATTTAAAATGAAAACTATACTTTCATATTTATCATAATTGTTACCATAATAACATAATCTCTTACCAAGCACACAGTTAGGGAAAGGGGGTATCTTCTTCCTTACCCAAAATTTATTTTTTTTAAAAACAAAATAAAGTATTTTTGTGAAAAATTATGCCTTTTTGAATGTTTTGACACCCACCCACTCCCAATTTTTTTTCTGAGTACGGTTTTGTGCATTACTGCCACTTAAGCTGTCAAATTCAACAATGAAATGAAAGGTAAGCTAATTTTAAAGTTCTTACTTTAGGAAAATAAAAATACGTATTATAAAACTAAATAAACTTTAATTTACAGGAGTTTTTAAAATTCGTAAATTCTTAACGCTACTGCAACTATTCTGCAGTTTTTCCTTCGCATGTCTGGCAACAGACTTTTAGATTTACCCGCTGCTGCACGTGCGCACCATGCTCTAACCCACTGCAAATACAAAGAACTTTTGACCTCCTACATGATACTTGTCCTTTAATTTTAATTAACGATTTCTTTTACAGCAAAATTATTCAATCCTGTCGTTGCTAAGGAACCTGGAAGCATTAAATTCAAAATTTTGTTTAAATTTGGTAGATAGTCTCCTAATTAATACTTTTTTGTTGCAATTTATTACTTGAAAACATTTAAAAAAGAAAGATTCTGATTAATAGATTTCAGGATGCGAGAGTGAAAATCCGAAAATGATACGTAATCTTAAATTTTAATAAATGGCTATACTCCTCAATTGATCTGAAATAAGAGAACTTGCAGAATGGACAACATCGGACGTTGTTTTTCAACCAACACGTGAGCTTCAACCAATGAACTGCAACACCAGATTCTTCGTTTAATCTGATTGATTCAAATTTATATTTCCCATCGAAATGGGACTCAAATAGCCTCGAATCGATATCGTCCATTTTTTCGCGTGCGGCGTATTTTTTGCTTTGGATAGTCTGTTATTCTGATTGAGTTTCGAAAGGGGGTTTGAAACTCGTAATATCAAAGTGATGTAGATCTATCTCATTTACGAAAACTCGGAATCTTATTTTTAAAAGTTGTTTTATTTATTTTTTTCAGCGGGCAATTTTATTCATTGTTACTGTTTCCAAGGCAACCAAACCGCAAGATATTAGCGAAATTTTTAAGCAGCTGCTATTGAATTCAAAATTCTTCTATACTTAAAAATTCGTAAAAAATCTCCCAATTTATATTTCCTGACCGTTTTTCTTTTAAAAGAGGGCAAAACGCATGCTGAGTCATTTGACAAAATATCAAAAAATTATGACTTATAGAATTAAAGATGCAACAGTTTTAAAATTATTTTAAAAAAATTATCGTCAAAAGGGATTTTCTTTTAAAAAATTCCCAAAAATCTGCAAATTATGTTACACAGTCAGAACAAACTGCTTTTAAAAGTCAATTTTTCTCTTCTATAAGATGATGCAAATATTGATTAATTGAGAGTGTAATAACCGGCGTTATTGCGTATAATGCAAAAACAAAATGCCAAAAATTGCATAAAACAAAATAAAAACTTTCTAATTTGAATTTCGGAAAAATCGATCCGAGGTGTGTTAGGAAATGTCCTAGGGAAGCTGTTTACAAAAATTGGTAGGTCTGCGACCACTCGTCTCGTCGCTATGCTTTCGGCAGGCACGCGGATAAGAAGGTCAAAGGTCAGAAACCTACAAACATACATAATAGCCATCTGCAAACTTTGTTTACTCTCGAATTTTATATGAGATTTCAAGCTTTTTTGTTTATTTAAACGCATCAGTTTTTTGGTTTTTCTATTTCAGTTCAATTTCATGCATTTTGAGCATTTATTGTGGAGTTACAATATGGTATCGTTGTATATCAATATAACGATACCAAATCTCATATGCTTTCATCACAATCACTGATTTTATAAGAATGCCAAATTTCATTTGCAATCCAGGGATTGAATTGTTGCCAAACTCATAGTTAAAAAATATGGAATTATGAACTAATTAACGCTTGGGGATATTCCTAGCAAATCAGAATCATTCTGATGCGAAAATGTCCCACAAGAAATTCCACACATTTCCAAAATGTGTATCGTATTTGAAAGGTCTTAAAATCTGTCTGGGAGTGAGCTTACGGAAACTTTTTGCATTCAAAAGATTTCGTTCGTTGAGTGCCCCTTTTATTTACCTTTGTGTTTGATGCAGAGAAAATCATTTTACTTGTGAGAAAGAGTTAAATTAGTAATCTCGAGAATATCTTTCAAACGAATTGGAATCACAGTTTCCTTCCGAAAGCTTGATTTTAGTAACATCAAAATGCCGTCAATATTACGTACGATACCGAATTTCGACACTCAGTTTGTTAAATTTTTTATTCTCGTTTATCTTAAAAGTGTTAAAAATAACTGAGAATCTCTGTAAAATCGGAAACAAGTAGATTATGCGATTTTAAAAGTACAGCAATCATTCCCTTATTTACATATTTCTTCACAGTTTCAAGTAGATAGGTCCAACGGTGTAGATTTGTATAAGGCAAGGACAGGCAGTGGGAATTTCGTTTTTATTTATAAGAAGACAGTAATAAATTTGTTTTGATGAATGTAGTATTAAAATGAAAATATGAATTAAGCGTGTTTGTAAAACAGCTTTACCCTACCATATATTTTCCAATGCTTAACTAATTCAGCTTTTAAAAGCGATTACAAATAATTATGAAACTATAATATAAAATTTAATAACATTCTTTAAATTGTGTAAATTTTAGTTTCCATGAAACATGAGTTTTTGATAGTATTTTTGATAAAGGTAATTAAAATCGGACAAAATGTCTAGGAATTTTGACAGAAAATTCTACAGCAATATTTATACAAATACCAATAAAAAATAATAATAAAAGTGTTATTTACATATTTTGTTCAGTACGATTCTTGAAACTTAAGTCACAAATTTAAATATGCTCTAAACGATTTGAATTTTACATGTTTAGATTCTAGTTCGTATGAATAATTAAGGTTTGTTCACGAAAGTTGATGTTTAAACAATACAAATAATTTATACGAATGCAGTCTTTATCTCTACCTAAAAAACGAATTAATGAGATTTTTCGTCAGGAGCTCAAAATTGACAATATTTGCAATACAATATTTATTCTCAAAATTATAGAGCTGATAGCACTCATGACCATTAACCCATTTGTGCCCAGATATTTTTGCTATTTTCTTCGATTTTTGCTAATACCAGCAAAAAATAGATAAATTTCTGATGTCAACTTCTCAAACAAGGATGATTTCTCTTGAAATCATAGTGTATAAAAATTGAAATGCCAACATCCTATTAAGGCATGTTATATTATTTAGTGGAGTTGAGGTTCAATACTCGTGAATAAAGACTAGGAAAAATAAATAACGTTTTCAACTGATAGCGAAACTGCCGTCCCAAAAATGGGACATTAGGCATAAATGGGTTAACGATACACAGAATACTGTTAAGCCAGATAACATAAGATGAAAAAGAACTGATCACACCAAACTTTTTACCGTTAAGGGCATATGCATGTGCCAGAGGTTAATAATATTCTTCTATACACGAAAAATAAAATTATATGATGCATTTATGCGTACGTTGGCTGTAAAAAATAAAATAAATAAAAAGAGAAAAATGCAATGAGTAACATTAAGGAAACAGGCATTTATCCCTAAGAAAATTGATTAATGTTTTAATTAAACAATTGAAAAGAAGCTTACCGATATTTTACTTATAATCTTCTCGGGTTACTTACTACTCTAGTTTAGTTTAACTTTTAATTTGTAATTTTCAAAAGGACTTCTCAGTGTATTTTTATTTTATTTTGCTCTATTATGTTTTCGTTATTTTCTTATTAAAATAAATAATTTTGGAAAAAACTATATTGAAAAAAACATTTCGTATAATTTCGATTTTTACAGCTGCGTTAATTTGCTTTTATTCAATTAAGTTAGATTTCTTTATCACCTAACAAAAAATGCAGTAAATAAAGTTTTGTTTTTGCCTCTACATAATACGTATTTATTTAATTAATTCTAACTGAAATCGTAATTTAATATTGAACGTTGTACACAAGCAATGCGATATCTTTTGTAAAAAAATAATTACTGAAAGTAATCCGTAGAAAAGATAAAAAAAATTATTTTCTTAAACTTGTAAAAAATCCTTTTATGCCATTAAGTCAAATTTATTTAAATTGATACAGTAGTTTAAAAATTAAATTTAAAGTGTAGTTTCTTTAATGTAAATTTTGCTTAATTTTCCACATAATGGCAAATGTTTAAAAGTTTCTTAAAAAAATATGTAGTTTTTTTTCGAATACACAGTTCCAAGCACAATAATGGAAATACAACAATACTTAATAACCATGCAAAATCATGCATTTTAAAAATTCATCTTTTTTTTATGAATAGCAGTTTTTTATACTGAATATATTTTAAAAAGAAGTACTACTATTTTGCTGTCTTAACATTATTTTTATTATTACGGATGTTTTTGCTTCTATATTATGAATATCTATGTTCCACTTGTTATTTATACTTTCCAATTATTTTTTCAGTAAGTAGAAGGCTGTTGTAGTTTTTTAAAATAGATCTCGTACTATTTTAAATCAAAATCTTTACTGTACACTTTCCATACATAAAGAATACAACCTATTACTTTTATAATGAACTAAACCTTCGCTAGTTAAATACTTTAAAGTATAAAAATAATATATTTTGATTTTTCAAGACTTTTTAGCTATCTTAGTCATAATTTGTCAGACAGCATCAGTTGGGTTGCTACCGTTTTTACAGATACTTCATACAGAGACGACAGAGAGATAGTTCATACAGGTTGGTCGAGAGAACTTTCAGTATTTGCAGTCAGCTGTTAGCGTAGCCGCTGTAGGTCAAAATGCTGAAGGACTGCATTTTCGGCAGGTCAAGAGAAAATATGTTCAAAATCATCTGTATCAGGACGGTTTCTGCAGAAGGAGTACATTATGATTCCATGCCAGTTAATTTTTATTTCCCTGAAGTGTCGAGTTTTAAGTCTTCTAAAAGGTATTTGTAATGTAGTTGTGCTTATGCTTAATTCGCCCGATGTTTAAATTTGTCCAGCCCATTCCGGAATTTTGACTCTGCCAATGAGGCATCACTGAGGTTGGCATTAGGAAGGAGCTCTATATTAAGCCGCTTTTTTTCATGCATCAACAGTCTCATTACCCTTAATACCAACTTCACCTGTGCATAACACCTTGTTTTGCCAGAAATTAGCCTAGAACGTTGTTTAGATTAAGTAATAGTTTTAAGTAATTCCTTTGATTTGCCAGGAGGGCTGTTTAAGGGTCCACAACAAAAAAAAAAGCTTAGATTAAAAAAAAAAATTGTGATACTCTCAATATTGATTTGAATAATCACAAACAGATTATGCATAAAAACAGAAAAATATTAAAAAGTTTAAATAACTGATTATTTTTAGTTAGAAATATAATCAGCTGTTATTAAATTTTGTGTTACGTTAAAGATCACTTTTCTTATTTAAAATATTATATAAAAAATCTGTATTTGCATTAATTTTACAATCTCAACGAAAATAAGTGGAAAAATTAAGAAATTATTTAAAAAGAAATTTTATTTCAAAATGACGCAAAAGCTTTTAAAACTACTTGCATATCTAAAAGTCTTTTTTTTTCTAATTTCTTATATTTTCCTTTTATGAATATTCAAAATGAAAAAAAAATCCACTAAAAAAGTTTATTAAAATAACTAAAGTATTAATATAAAATTGAAAATAAGTTCTACATATTAGTCGTTACGTATGCACAAAACTGAACTTTATAATTCGTTTGAATAATTTGTGTTTTTGATTATTTTTTAAAGAAAATCGAATTAGTTTAGTTTAAATATACTATATTTTGTCAAGGAACCCATAAATTATTTATGTTTCAAATATTAAAAATGATTTGACTACTTAAAAGCTCTGCAGTTTTTATTTTTCTCTGAATCATTATGTAGAACAATAACTTTAAAACTGCTCAAAAAGCATATTTCTTTCTACAATTTGAATATCTTTAATTAGACAATTAATTAATGTCTTAGACTTTAATTATGACTTCCGCATTTTTAAAATTCTTTTGAAACACCTCTGGATTTTTTAAGTGGTTTCATTGATTTTACAGATTTTATTTTTTAAGCTTTCATATATCAATAAATACCAAGAAGAATTCGAGAACACAAAGCCAATAACTTTTTCAATTCAAGAAACGGTTCGAACAAAGGTACTGATTACTTCATTTTTATATCCGTATACAAAGGTAAACCATGTTTGAAACTTAAAACTAGAGTTATCATAATGATGCTGATTGAAAAAAAATCACTACTCTTTTCAGTTCCTTAATTAGTATCCTTATTTGAAGCAATTAGGGAATAGTAGCGGGCATGTAATGTAATGACTAATTAAGAAAATAAGGACTTTTTTATACTAAACCTTATTTCTTTAAGTTAAACTTACTGCTTCACCTGAATTGCACGCATGTAGTATACTCGCAAAACACTTAGTGAGATCAATGGTAAAAGAAAAAACAAAAAAAAACCTTCGAATTAAAAAAAGGGTAATTTTTAAAACTGTTTTAATTTAGTCATTTACATGGATTTACATTATTTCTTTATAAAATAACGTGACTTGTTAATAATTAATTTCCTCTTAAAAAACCTAATAAATCTCTTCCATGTATACATTCTAAATTTAAACTTAAAACATAGAATGCTATGATATGCAGATTATTCGACTTACTTTAAAAACAGATGCTTCCAGACCTTTAGTATTTTTTTTGAGTTTAGTATACTTATCGTTAGTATATATATCGTGTTGATCGCTAGTTACACACGCTAGTTACACACGCTAGTTACATTCAATAAAATAAAAATATTTTATGTAAGAGAAGGATTTTAAAATTTTGTTTGCTTTTATGACATTTTATGAAGTGCATGTGCCCTACTCTTGTGACGCTGAGCTTGTGACTCCACCATCCAGTCACAAGGTAACAACAGAGTAATTTGGGGATTCCGACTCCTGTCGAGGGATACGAACTAGGATCAACAATCGGTAGCAAGACACGCTAACGTCACGCCATGCAGCCTTGCAACAGCTTTTTTAAAGAGTGAACGGATTGGAAAGATTAGTTTACAAATCTGAAATTTTTCTGGTGTATTTTATAAATAGACGAAAAATATATTTATTATGGAATTAAAATGTTAATTAAATTTTCGGAAATCATTTTTTCTGTCCTCTTTTTCAAATATTATTTTCTAAGAGTCTGTTATTTTTTATCTATTTATTATACATAGATGATAACTATTTCTTGAACATTTGTTAGGCTCGGTATTTGAGAGATGTATTTTCAAATGCATAAATTTTCATAATTCAAAAGATTATGAAACAAATTATATTTTTTGGAAATCAGTCGCTCCCCCGTCCAAGAAATCAAAAGTATATCTTTTAATTTTTGATTCAAATATTATTTTCCACGATCAGTTTTTTTTTCAATTTATTCACAAAAAAAGCTAGGTTAGCTCAAAAAGTAAGGTAATCACAGCAATCAAATGTGCTAGATGGTGCTGGTATTGCAGTAAATTTTTTAAATTAGAGATATAAAAAGATTATAGCTTTGACGGATACAAGATTAATAAGGCATTAAAGTGCAAAGTGAAATAAGATTTTTATTGTTAAGAAACACCTTCCTAGAAGAAGTTCATCGCCAACCAGTGGAAGTGTCATTTTGTTGCATGACAATGCCTGCCCACATACAGCTCTGTGACAGTGCTACTGAGGAAACGTATAGGAATACCCTCCTTACAGCTCGGATCTCGTACCCAGTGATTTCCATCTCTTCGGACTTTATTTTTCTCAGAAGAGGACATCTCACGTAACTGAAAGTGTTGTTTAGTACTACATGCGTTCTTCCTAGAGTATGCCGCGACAATTTGGATCATCTTAAGGAGGTAGGGGACTCTTGAATATTTTCAACTCTCGGAAATTGTTGCCAGTTGCCGATAGGTTTTTCTGAGCCACAGATTTAATATGCACGTACACCGCATGTGCACGGTAATCTTCAGTCGTAAATTTGGATCGAACCCATAGCTTGCCGGTTACATATCCTATGCCTTAACCTCGGGGCAACACATCTCCGTATATCATTGGGCTTTTGAAGAAGCACCAGGTACGATGGCATTTCCGATCAGGATGCCATCGTGAAGTGGCATCATAAATTTACCTATTTTTTTCTGGTATTAGCAAAAATTGAAGAAAGTCGCAAAATTATCTGTGCACAAATGAAATAACAAGTTCCACCTTGGAATCTTCAGATACCGACTAGGCTTGCTCCTTTTGTCCCGTCAAATCTGAACTTGGAATGTTTTCACTTTTCTTTCTAATCCTTTTGCAGTTAAGCTAATTTACTTTAAAATATACTTACTCTTATTGCTCGTTCTTAAATTAATACTACACTCATCAATTTATTTAAAAAAAACTTTAAAAAATAAAAAGCTATATACATGCTCTGAAAGACCAGATAGTTGGATCATGGTTACACTAAAGTTCTTGATCAAAATTATTGAACTGAACAAAATTATTGTTTCTGAAAAAATAGGAAAGTGCATGCTTTTTATTGTTAGAAATTACTATATACAGAAAAACCTATATGCGTACTCTGAAAGACTGGATAGTTGGATCATGGTTACACTAAATCTGTTGCTCAAAATTACTGAATAGCACTCTGAAAAAAAAAAGGGGGGGGGGAAGTGCATGCTTTTCATTTTTAGAAATTATTGCATACACGTCGATATATATTTTATTTACAATAAGTATTTATTTTTTCAGACATTCAAATGGTATGACGTGTGAGCTTGAGTGCTAAAATAAAGGCAAGCTAAAATAAACACATTTTATGATCTATTAAACAATATTTGTAACTAAACAATTTTAAGTTACACCGTTTTAAGTTCAGAAAAGTTGACTCGTATAATTGCTGTATCATTCGGGGAAAAATGTACGTTCAGTTAAATTTAGAAGATAATTCAACAAAATACGTCACATTACTCATATAAAAACACTCATTTCAAAAGCAGTACTTTAGACATCAAATAAAATTATACTTTTCAATGTTTCATAGTTTGTGTCTATGAATGATTACATCAAATGATGCTGCTTCAGTTCTACGCATTAGGCCAAGGTTATTTATCATCACATTCTTTTAGAATTTAACTGGTCATTTATCAGAAGAAATGTTGGTTTCTTGGTATTATTAAAAATGTTACGCTTTTGGTAAAAATCTCTTACAGCTAAAACTTCATCTGCTAGCAAAAAAATAAAACACTGAATAAAAATTTCCAGCAATACAACATTTTAAAAATTTTAAATCAGAAAATTATTTAAAAAATAAATTAAAAAAAATACAAATTGTTTGTGACTCATATTTTCAAGAACTTTCTAAATTTTTCAGCAATTCTGACTCACCCTTTAATCACAACTTAATATTCTCATGCGAAATGTAAAAATTTAAATAACAATTCTATGGAGTATTGCTTTATTTTTAATTAAGAAAAATGTGTAATTAATCTATTCTAAAACAATATTTCAAAATTTCTCAGAAGGCCAAGTTTTATTAGTTTATAACTGAATGCTTTTTGAAGCATTTAACTATGTTTAAATAGTATAAAAATGTACTTTTCTGTAAAAGAATACAAGGGTTTACAATAATTCTCGTGATTTTTCTACAAATGGCATTAAAATATTTTTTAAATCAGAAATATCATTAGAAG
Organism: Cheiracanthium punctorium; assembly: GCA_038373885.1. Classification (NCBI taxonomy): domain Eukaryota; kingdom Metazoa; phylum Arthropoda; class Arachnida; order Araneae; family Cheiracanthiidae; genus Cheiracanthium; species Cheiracanthium punctorium. The sequence goes on from JAWZYV010006179.1 coordinate 279,498, forward strand.
TTTGAAAAAAAATATATTTTACTCTTAGGCGTTACAAACGGATTACGTTTAAATGACTAGCCCTTTGGAAAATTGTGTCATTATTAAACCATCAATGCTCACTTATGAAATTTTTCATATCAATGGCTAAAATCAGTTCTTAATTGCCCTAGATTAGTGAGCTAATGAGTAATCGTTAACAGTAATAAAATAAAATGCTCCATTGAAATTAGAGTTGTTAAAAAAATGTAAAACAATTAGAGCCTGATGTTTCCATTAAAAAGCGATAACTTTTGCAAACTGAGTTAGTTGAGGTTGTAAAATGTTAAGTATCATTTTAACAAAATATGAGCAGGATAATATATTTTATGGAAGGCTTTTCACTTGTTTTACAAGGAAAAGATTATAAATAGGTTCAAATTTAGGAACATCTGGGCTTTTTTTAATATTCTGATTTTAATCATCTAATAAAAATTTCATAATGAATATTAAATTTAATGTGACTATAATGCTATTTAAAAAATACTTTATAGGCTGGAGAACATTTCTGTCTTCATAAAAATGTCAAATTTTTATCATAATGAGATAAGTATTTGTATATATATTCTAGTCGGAATACTGCAGTAAAACACAACTATTTTTCATTTTACTTCGACAAGTGCAATTGTAAAAATGATTGTAAACTAATCTAAATCTGTGAAGGAAGATCTCTTGTATAATTCTAAAATAAGTTATTCAAGTTAGACAGCCCAGTAGATATTATTTTATTTTTTAAATAATCGCATCATGAATAATTTATTTTACGATTTTTCAACTTTTATCCGTTTCTTTTCATTAAATTTCCGTACGAATTGTATATGTGCGTTAAGCTCTTATTTTAAAATTACGACAGTTTTCAAAAGCATAACCCATGTCAAAGAGTGTAACGTCCGGAGTTGCTTGCGCTTTATCCATAGATTTTGCTTCAACTAATATCCCAATCTTGGGAGAAAAAGAACTCACAATTACGAGCTGTTCCTTGGAACTGCAAATAGTTACTGGGAGAATATTCGCTTCCACGCATTTATTGCTGCATGGAGAACACGTGGACTTTCTACAAGCTATCTAATGCATTGATAACTCAGATTCTGCAGTTTAGTCTTACTATTTGCTTCCTTATTTATTTTGGATGTTGTTGTTATATGAACAGAGCCTAACTAAAGCAGAGGCAGGCGGGGGATCTGCTCCGGTGCCCTCAGTAGAAATGGGGAGGGGAGAGGAGTACATCAAGGATTGTTCCTACTGTATTGTGTAGAAATATTTCGTTTTCAGAAAAACTTGCTTCCATCTGTGTGTTTAAATAATTCTCAAAAACGGTTATTAAAATATACTGAAAAAAGTGTTTTAGTGAAACATTTTGCGTAAAATAATGATTGTCTCGTCAATATAATCACGTTCGTCGTTACCAAATGTCCATCCCTTTTCCCTTGCAGCTTCAAGTTTCAAGCATTCACAAGAGTTGAAAGCCTAGAACTTAAGTAAGAACGATGTCGGACTCTGCATATGAAGCTATTCAGAGAGCCTAGAACTCATGTCGCATGAAGCATCATGTCGTGCTGTGTATACGTGGCTATTCAATGGCACAAATTGTGATGTTTCGTGTTTCCTATGCCCTTGCTGTCAGTTGCATTTCTATAATTTCATGATATTCCTAGGCGAAAAGAGAAAGTCATCAAAGGCCCTTAACGTACACTGTATGTGTATGTTGATATTAACTGTTGAATTAGAGATAAAACCGCAACCAACATTTTTCTAAACCATTGCACTTTCATGTTCTACTCAGAACCTCGAGATAGCCAAGGAGATACCTTTTTGGAAGATCAAATTAAACGTGCACTTACACCATGTTTACTCATCTGAAAGTACTCGGATAAAGATCGAACTCGTGACTCTCCCGTTATAAATAGTGCAAAATATTCGGTCATTGATGCGATTGTATTAATCCAAAGGTACTTGTGGGCTTGTGACCAAGTTCACATATTTTTCGTGTCTTAAAATAATATTCTTTTGTTTCGTCTTTCAAAATCAAATATTCCGTATTAATCTCTCTCTCCACTTTGTTTTTCGGCTCGATAAAATGTTCTTCCTTTAGCGCGATGGTTTGTCTGGGATTCCGGGGGTTCCCCTTCTAAATTAATTTCGTTTTAGCGTATACTATATAAGTTCTTGGTGCTTCCCGGTTGTCCGTCGTTGGTTTCTCACGGGGGTTGTAGGCTTTTGTTTTGGCGATCGCCAAATTCTGGCACTTCTGCCTTGGCGATATGCATTTAATTCGTTTGTTTCATTTTTTTATATTTATAACGCCTACCGGACAGTTCTTGTCACGTGGTAAGTGATTTATGAATGCTCATATTTTTCTGGCCAGGGTATTAAAGCTGGCCAATTTTGTTAAAAGTTTTTGGAAGATTTCTTGATAGATCTCCGTCAGAGGAGGTTGTTTTCCATAATTATGGGCCTCCGGCACGCCGTGTGGCCGGAACGATCAGGTTAGTTCCTGGTGTTTACTTTATATTGAAAGAATGTACTGTATGAGCTTGAACTTGTTTCCTTTAATACTGTTTTGCCGATACCTCCAATAAACGCTCTCATCATAGCTTTCCAGAATTCTAGTCGTCTGCCTGTTTTCTAAGTCTTCAGTGTAACTCATGGATTTCATTTACAGACTATACGTTATGTAAAACGGCCGAGGGAAAGTTTCTTGATCGACCACCGACAACTCCCCCATAAGGAGGGGAAGATGGGTGTGCCTTCAGCGGAAGACTTTTAAAGGGTCATAACGTGGTTTCTCGTTACGTCTGGAAAAAAGCGCCTACAACTCAAGACAGTCAGATCAATGGAAGCGCGATAGGCTCGAATCTGGGGACTTGAAACTTCAGCCGCCTACCTCGTGTATCATTGTTCTTACTTTTTCCCTCATAAATGTTACAGCTTTACGTATCTATGTAACCAAGTCTGCATTACTTTGTATTTCTATCAGTAACTTTTGATTTAAGCATATTGTCTTGATATACAGTGTAACATTTCGCTATAATTTTAACTTGCCATATAAAATAATTTTACTTTAATATTATTTTTAATTTGATAAGTTACGAAATTAGAATGTATTCATATTATTCTCTCCGCTTTTAAAGATTTGATCTATTTACTAAAATTTAACACCAATCTTAATGTTCATGAAAGGCATTACATTTTATATTCCAACCAACGTTCAATATCATACATTTACATTATCTCCCTTGTAAGCACTCAAAAGCTTGTGTAACGGAAAATTTGCATCAACATGCTGCATAACAGATTAATTATCATAAAATCTCTGATGGTTTAAAATCGTTAATGTTCGCTACATAAAGTGCTCCAAATTATCCATCGAAATTATTCTTTGATGGTTACAAATTAGCGTTTTAATGAGAAATCATTTATGGAATTTCAATCAGTTTGTAATAATCTGGAAACAATTTTATCAAGCCGTGAAACTACATTTTTGTAAAAATGCGTGTAATGTGCAACATTAACAATTTAGATATTCGATAGCATTTTACCGCAGTTATAAAAATGGATGGAACTGAAAAGGGTGACGCCATAGAAACAAATCCCTGGAAATCGTATGGAAGGTAGGATATATATTTGGGGGGTGGAGTAACAGGAAGGTAGATTTTGTAAATTTAAACCACCAAACATTCCCGAAGTTATATTTTACTTAAAAATAAAATGTAATGCATTTCGGTACCAGTTTAATGGCAGACAAAATTAATTTTTGTTTTCGCAAAGTAAGTTTTTTACTTTAATATAGACTACATGTATATATTTAAAAAAACTCTTAGCTGTTCGAGCCTCGTTAGGGGAGACCCCCTTGAACCCCCCCTAATTTTTTAGTTTCATTATATTAAAATGATATTAATTGACAATGTCATTTTCTCTCATCTTTCGTGTATTTCGCGCGGTAACCCTATATTGAAATTTTTATGATTGTAATCTATTTATAGAAAAACACATGTGATGCTATTCTACAGGTTACGAAATGTTGTAACAATAGATTAAAGCTGTTGTGAACTAATAGTATTTAAATATATATAAAAAATACATGTGAAGCATATTCTACAGCTTACGAAATATTGTAACAATAGATTAAAGCTGTTGTGAACTAATAGTATTTAAATATATGTAAAAAATACATGTGGTGTATATTCTACAGCTTACGAAATATTGTAAGAATACATTAAAGTTGTTGTGATCTAATAGCATTTAAATATAAATGCAATCTTACGGAGCATATAGAAATCGGTGGTTTACATAAGACATACTACCTTTTTATTTTATCTACCCATTGTTGCCACATTCTCATAATACAATTATAAAACGGATGAAAATTTTAAATTATCATTTTATCAAATAAATGCAACCTTACGGAGCTTATAGAAATCGGTGGTTTACGTAACACATACTAACATTTTCAGCGGACATTTATTCTTACTTTTCTGTCACATTTTTGTAACGCATTTTCTTGTCCCTATTTTATGTCACGAATATAAAATGACAGTGACAGCCATTAATATATATATATATATATATATATATATACAAATAGCCGTTTAGGCGACGCAAGGATATCATTTCGATATTACATCCAAAATGAGCCACAAACAGCACAGTTCACAGAGTGCCTGATAAACTCGTTTCACAATGAAGAACAAAATATACGTAAAAATTTATTCTTGCATAACTTGGGCGCAAAAAGAACAAAAAGATAAAACCTAAGGAATTGGTTCGATGATAATCAGACAATAAAATTCAATATTTAAAAAAAAAGACAATAAGCTCCTTAAGTTTGACTGTGGGAACTTGTAGGACAATCTGCATTCATATAAATATTATTAAAAGTTATATATGCCATGTGTTATATATATTATTAAATATGTAAAAATTAGTTTTGCAAAATTTTAGGAGGGGGAGGATACACCAAAATTGTTCAAAATAACATAGAAATGCGGCATCGGAAACGCCGTCTTCATATACCTGTTAATAATTATTTTGGAAAAAGTGTTAAAGTGTGCTTCTAATTTCTTAACCAAGTTTCATAAACAATGAGCTTTCTTCCGACAATTTCATCAATGTAGTAAAAGAAAAAATACCGAATTAATAATTTTTATCAAGTGCAATCGGTGAAAGATGGATTGGTTTTTGTAAAACGTTGGTTGGGAAGTTTACTATTACTTGGACATTCCTTCTAAAGTGAATATTAAGAGGTACATGAAGACGACGTTTCAGACCGTGTATTGCTATTCGATTCTACCCCCCTGTATCCTACCCTCCTAAAATTTCCTAAAACTATTTTCGAATCACCCCGTACATTATGAAATTGCTTTTTTTTCCGATTGGGTCATTCCACGTCAAATCAAATACGTAATTGGAAAAAGTCTCACCACGGTATTTCAGATTTTCGCCAAATTGTGTGTAAATGATTTGTATAATAGTATAACTCGCCAAATCTCCACAGTAGGCTAAGTACGAAACTATATTGATGATTTCTCATTGGATTGCATCAAAAGATGAATCCTTCAACGTTAAAGGCATCCGTGCACTATCTGGTCGTTGGCGATAGGAGCTGGAAAATTATGGAGATTCCATTATTCGTCAAAGTAGACGAACAAATGTGTTATTATACGTTCTGAATTGCATATTCATTTCTTAGACCCTCTCTTTAAAACTTATTACTAGACAAAATATACAAAAAGTCATATGAGCGTTTAATAATTTTTTTTGCTCAGCTCCCGAGCAGAAAGCCAAGATGAAACTATTTTGGGATGTATGTAGTGGTATACCAACGCACAAAATTTTAAAACATGTGTTTTTGATCAAACATGCCCAAAAAATTCATGATTTTTGTTGGCAAATACAATGCTCACACATAAATTATAGAAGATACGCAAACATTGATAACATTTTTGGAATCGGCTTAAAAAGTTACCCCTAGAAAGAAACTTTTACTTCAGTAACTTTTACAGGTAAGGAGATATTTAAGAAATTCAGAAAACATGGCTGATCTTGCAGAAAACTTTAAAAATTGTATAATTAATTTCTTGGTAATTAATTATCGTAGAACCTTCAAAATTGAGATTTTTGGTTATCGTACCCTATAAATCATCTACATAAAATTTGAGGAAAATCTAAGTTGATGCTGTGAACTGCACTGTTTGAACTGACGTGGAATTATGTGTACTTTTTAGCGCTGATTCCGAAAAGTACCTTAAATTTTTACCCGCTCGTCAGGATTTTTCGTAAATCGCGAAATTTTAAAATGTCGCAATATTGTAAAAATCGGATACAACAAAATAGACCTAAAATGTTTTAATGTCGATATTCAAATATATCGGCGATTAAAATCAGTAAATTAAGATAAATTCGCAGGTCCACTTGTACATTAGGACAAGTCACATCACACAAAAGATTCTGTATCGCTGTCGGTGGCCCATAAAGTATTACCAAGAAACTTGTGTATTACCCCCCCACACACACACACTTGCGTCGATCCCCGAAGTTCCTTCTGCATCTTTCGCTGACATATGCCGACATAAAATACAGGTTAAACACATTATACCCGATGTTGACGTATGAGTAGAGTAGAAAACTAAGTTTATATTGTTGCAACATCTATAATCTAAAATATATGAGAATGGATTACAAAATTTAAGTACGAGGTAAATAGATTTCAGCAAAACATAGCACATAATCCCTTTTCGATAATAAATGCTATCCTCACATCTTTTACCTGCTCTATATTACATTCATTTTGATTATTAACAACTTCGCTCTGAAAAATGCATTTTTCCGCGCGCAGCAATGAAAATTATCATGCACTAAAAACGCAAGTAACACTGCTTTGTGTCTACTTTAACTGCTCAGTGGGGCTGCCGAGCTTGTACGTTGCAATAATAAGATTAGTGTTGTTAAATTAATTATGCGTCTTAATTGCATAAAGCCGTATTTTGGCGTTTCTCCCAAAGACTTCGTAATTATTCTTAGAAAGAAATATGATCACTATCTATTAGATTAAAAGCCTGAGGGGGAAGATAAATCATTGTACTTCCTTAATTCAGTGGTCAGAAATAAGTGACGTATAAAAGGGTAAGGAGATTAGTTGCGAGTTAATTAATATTCCTTTATGAGAGCTAAAATTGAAAAATATTTGTTTTTTTGCGATGTTACTTTCGAATTGTTAGATAAAAGATGTAGTCTAATCCCTGATTTCTGGAACAATCGCACTTTGCAAAATAATTTATGATACAAAAAAACATGTTAAGATTTATACGTGCAATTTTCATGTAATCCCCGTACTTTATTGCTGCGAATGATGCCGAAGAAGAAACAGACAAATCTCCTAGATTTCAATTTGTAGTTTGAAAATCTGTGAGATTTTGAATAATTATATCATTGGTTTTGGGATAGCAATTAAAGTTATGTCTGCTTTTGAAGATGCAGAAAAGACAAAACAATGTTAGATGTCCATAAATATTGAAAAGTATATTTAAAATGATTTTAGATAGTTAAACTTGGAGTAATTCTGCTATACAGATTTTATATATACTACAAATGTATATGTGTATGTTCTGAATGACGAATACCTCATGACAACATCCCTTTCAGTAACCATTCGTGTGAAAGACAAATTGCAAATTACCCCATGATTTAGAATTTCCTTTAGAATATTTCATAATCTCAAAACATAGCTATTTTTAAGACAGCACGGGACATTTACAATTAATTTGCTGATAATAAGCAATTGATGCCTCATATAAGGTTACACTAAATTGGAAAGGGTTGGAGAACGTTATAGACGACTTTT
>JAWZYV010006185.1:0-19707 GCA_038373885.1 Cheiracanthium punctorium
TATAATTTCAAAAGCAAATGAAACTCCCATCAACCATACATATTAATTACATTTACGCAATCCTTAAATAAATAAAAAAAAGCAAATATTTTTTCGGTGTCATGTCACATTATATATACGGATTAAATCTGAATCTTTATCACTTCAAATGCACATATATGGTAAGTAATATACGTACTAATATGGTAATATGTATAATTAATTGTTATTATTAATATTAATTGTCAATAAAATACAATTAATGTTACTAAAAATATGCTAACAAACTCGCAGTCCTTAATTTTGCGAGACATCTCGCACGAGACGAGACAGGCCTCTGCCAGACACGAGGCGAGACAAAGTGTTTGCGATAGAGGTTTACCACTGCGAGACGAGACGAGACTGTCTTGTTTCTCGTCTCGCGTCCATCCCTAAACCTGAGAGCAATTGCTTTTTAAAATATGTATCGAAAGTTACTTTAAAATATTAAATTACATAAATGATTGTTCACCATATGCTTATGCTCACTATTTATCTAGTGCTACAAAGTTTGAAGTTGTATGAGATTAATAAAAGTATTTTAATAAGATAACGATGATTTTGGGAGAGACAATTACGAGTAACTCATCAAAATCTATGACTCTTTTAGGCCTTCACCTCAGTTTTTCCTAAGTGCAAGATCATCCTTATTTCAAAAAACATTTTTATATCACAGTATTTCGACAAACAAATACATCCATGGGCTAACGGGATTTGAACCCGAGACCAAACCGCTCTCATAACGCCCGACAGCAATATTTAACAGGATATTATTACAATATTTAGTATTACTTGCATAAGATATCGTAACATTATTTTTAGATATTAATAGTTTGTCTCATATGTATTTTGATTATTTTATACAGGGTGTGTCACAATTCCCTCCCGAGTTTGGAAGGCTTATAAATATATATATATATTACCAATACAGCAACAAAGTTGACTTTATGGGAGAATGTTACAAGTTTTTTTTTCACAAAAGGCCAATATGTGAACCTTTCGTGAAAGCGACGGATTAATGCAATTTTGTCGGGGTTAGGGGAGGGCAGTTAGTTTGTTCTCTAAGAAAGTCAAAATTTGCAATGTTTCTTTCTGTAGTAAAGTCTTCTCCAAGGAAGAAACATTTCTAGTTCTGTTTCACAAATAACGGGCTTCCTCGTCGTTGAATTGGACGAGGTTCTGCCAACAACAATCGCCTTCTTTTGTGGCCACCTCGCTCTCCGGACCTAAAGGGCTAGGAGATTTTTTTATGGGGTTACATAAAAGATCGGCTGTTCGTGCCGAAGACGAAATTTACACCAAAGGATATCAACTGCATTTGTTACCATGTTAAAACGAGTGTGTGAGTGTAGGAAGGATTCGACTTTAGACTTTGTCCAGAGTTGTAAGTTTGGGTATTATTATTTTACATGTACCTTTATGAAATAGAACTTGTAACATTTCTTTCTCCAATAAAGTCAACTTTGTTGCTGTATTGATAATATATATATATAAGTCAAAAAAGTCAAACTAATATCAATATATATAATATATATAATACTTAGAAAATTTATAATGAAAAAACCCCCCGAGCCAGTCATTGTTAATATATCAAAGCATTGTAAAATGCATTGTCCTCGTCAGAGGGGGAAATGCACAACTATACACCATAGGTTTCAGACTATATATATATATAAAAGCCTTCCAAACACGGTAGGCAATTGTGACACACCCTGTACTGTTTGATAATTCTTCTGGCAAATTTTTGAATTTGAATTTATTTTCACTCCATTGATGAGATAGTGCTAAATTTATATAAAAAAGCATGAGATTCAAATAAAGAAAAAGTTAGTATGCTTTATTGATTATAAGTGCATTTTATGCTAAAATTATGTGGATAAGAAACCTCAGACATTTTTACGGTGGAAAGCAGGACATTTTAGTATTTTCATTTTTGAAACTTGACACGTTTGTAAGCTCTATTGTATTTCGTTTCCAGAAATAATTAATAAAATAACTATTGTGCTTTACTAAAATGTTTTTATAAGAGATCAGAGCTTGGGTTCATTACGTATAATTCCATGAATGTGAAATTTTGAACTAAGGATAGTTAATTGAACATTCTTTTAAAGTGAACACTCTGCAAGATATATTCACTTCCTATCCTTTCTATAAAAAGTAAAACAGGGAACATTTTCGGATATAAACTTTGAACACATTAACTCAAATTTAAAAAATTTACAAGGAGACGCTCATATACATATTAATTTTCAAAAACTTTAACCTAAAAATATAGTTTTAAATGTATTCTTACACACTAAAATAAAGAGTATATAAAGTAAAAATAACTGCAACAGGGTAGAACTTACATTATAGCTCACAGTTTCAGTGAAAATGGGAACTAGCAATTTTTATGAATTATGTTTTACTTACATTTTATTAAAAAAGCTGGTTTTATACCATTACATCAAAGCACGCGCGCACACACACACACACACACACACCAAAAAAAAAAGGGTAAAATGCTGTATTTCTGTATACTGATGTCAATAAAGAGAAACACAGGGTGGAGGATGATCTAAAGTTGATGAAATATATTTTGCTGATTAATTTGAAATATTTTTTGTCCTTCAGCTGCAACAGCTTTTACTTTCAATGCATTACTTTAAATGCATAAAAGAATTCACCTTTTTATGTGATAAGGTAAGTACATTTTGTTGACAATTACAATATTTTATGTGTACAACAAGTGATCCCCTTTTTCTCATTTTTAAACGTAAAATTTCGCTTCGTTTATTTATTATTTCAAACTGCATGATCGTTTGGATAAATAAATTTTTGAGATATTTCCTTGGTTACCGTAAATCTTGCTTGCTAAATCCCCAGAAAATGATAATTATTACAAAAGCACGGCAGTAATAACTTCTAAAATAATAATAAATTTCTATAATCTATCCATTAAAATACAAAGCAAGCACACAAGCAAATGAAAAGACCAGCCAGTAAGACAGTAAACAAAATTATATTTTTCATTATTAAAGTTTAACACAAATAAAAAAAACAATTGAAATGAAACCATCACTCGTTCTGCATTACAATATATATTCGTCACAGGGATGAAACAAAGGAAATTTGGATGCTGCAAAACCCTTTAGCAATAACTCTTTAAACGAATATTTCGCTTTGAAATGTCGCTCAGCACTTGTGGATCAGTCGCCTATACCGCGTTTCAGAGATGGCGCTGAAAGAAAAATAAAATTTCCGTTTCATAAGCAACTGGTGAGACACAGGTATTCGAGATAATATAATTAAAATATCACGAAAAACAAAACTAAACAGTAAAACAGAAAGACAGAAACAACTTCCGAAAGCCCACATTTCTATCTCCATTTCGCAACATTCATTACAACATATCTAACTTCGAACCTTTAGATAGCTATCTAAATAATAAGAATACTATTCTGCTTCAATGTCAGTTTTATTACCGTTACAGTAGTTCTTTTATTGAGTTGCAAGTCGGTTTATGTATACAACATTTTATAAAGTAAAAAATACAATCCCCACGAGTTTTTGTTGAACTTTTTATTATTATTATTATTTTACATGAGATATCAGCAAATCAGCAACGCTGACACAGGAAAGAAACAAAATTAAGATATATTTTAGGTATGAAATGGGAAATTATAATGAGCAAATAATATCAAATCAAAAATAGATTTTTTTTAAAAACATTCAAAAATTAATAATAACAAAATTTTTGAACAGAATTAACGTACAACGTCCTTTTGTAATGTACAATAATTAATAAATTTTAAGAATTTAATTAAAATAAAACATCTGATGTACGAAATTGTTCTTATGCCTTTACGAACTGTACCTTTTTTTCTTGTTAGGTTAACAACAAAAAAGTACAGTTCTTTTTCAAAAACAAAGGTACAGTACTTTTTCACTTACAAAAAATAAATAAATAAAATAAATCATAGTAATAATGTTCAAAACAGAAAGTAAAAAAGTTTCCCAGGGCAGTGATACAACAATAAGTATAGTAAAGTCCTCAATAGTTGGATACATGTTGTTAATAAAATAGAATATCCAAAGATATGCTTTTAATTGCTATATAGACACATTCCGTTTCCCAGACACTGGCCAGGTTGGGACGTTTCACTGTATTTGACATAACGAAATAAAATTTTCTCCTAAAATCTTGAGTTCACATAAACAAAACAATGCCAGACTCGGCAAGAAATCACTTTCTATGTATAGGCAGCAGAATTATAACATTTCAATTGAAAATGTTCTTTCTATTTTCAGTGAGCTATCTTGAGCAAAAGAAAGTTCTGTCTCTAAAAAGGATATGGTATTTTTGAAAATTCCTATGTAAATTTAAATAGAAAAGCAGAGACTGATCATGAAAAATAAATAAATAAACATTAAAAAAAAATTAGCACATACTTGCTTTGCCACTACTGAAAAGAAAGAAAAGAAAGAGTAAAACTGTGGTGACGAATTTTTTCCCTTCAAATTTAGAAAACAAACAGAATTTCCCAAGAGATATTTCTACTTCAACATAATGGCATTCAAAGATATACAAAGCATTGTTGTTATTTTCTTATAAATATGATAATAATGTAATAAAAACTTGTTTTTTAAATTTGACTTACAGTAAACTAACAATGAACTTTTAAAATTTGAAATAAAAACTTATAATTAGAAGGGGGAGTCTATTTTAAGGAAATTATATATAAAAAAGAAACAAACTTCTCAAAAGTCCTACAAGAAAAACTTTTAGAACCTTTTTGATTGAGAAGAGAAATTAAAAAAAGTAACAAGTTTAATTTAGTGAATTAAACCACTATCTTGCATTTATACTAACAAATTGAGTACAAAGCTTACGTTTAAGTTATAAAATTTTCTACAGATTTAAAATAGAATTTAAACAACAGATCATCGTTTTAAACACACTTACAAAATGAATACTCTTTTAATTGATTGTTTTAGCAAACAATACACAGATAAAACACGATTTTTTTTTTAAATCGGCTAATAGCATCTTAAAAATAATATTTAAAGGAGAAAACTGTATATGATGATTTGTTTCATGAAGGAAAAATCATATGAAGCTTAAATATTGCAAATTCTTTTTCATGGAATAGCAATTTAGTCAGACTCTCGTTTTATCCGTATTTTCTTTAACAAATAATCAAGAAAAAATTTCCAAAAATTGTGTATTATTTTGTCTAAAAGAAATGTTGCTGAAAATTCTAAATTGAAGTTTTTTAAGCATATAAATTAACAAAATTAGATTAGATTAACACAAAATGCATTAAAGTTGGAAATGGAAACAGCAAAAAATAATTAAGGACCATGAAAACTGGACGAGAAAAGACATGGATTTGCAGATGTGCGGGGCGAGACAAGCCTGCATTTCCTGTCTTTCGTCTATCCCTCATTAAAATTGCAAGATTTTTTCCAGCTAATTTTAAAAAGAATAATATTTGAAGTAATTCAAGAGATTTATGGGGTAAATGCAAGGGATTACAAACGTACACAATTATACATATTTAATCAACACCCACGGATCGCATCACATGGGCTTGGAAGCTCCACTTGATGAACATTTAAATACATCGGATATTTACACTACAATTCTAGAAAATAAAAGCGAGAGAGAATTCATTCTGTGGACTAGAGGAGACTATATGAAAGGAGACTATAAAATGTTTTCTATACATGCGTTTGACTCACGGGGAGCTTTTAAATATGGTTTCATTTTAAAGTAAATCGATATAAAATCCTAAAACTTAAAAACGAACTAAAAAAGGGGGGGGGCGTAGAGAAATAGATGAATACTAAGAATCCACCAAGATCGTTGCACTTTCAGGCAAAAGAGCACTTAAATATATCGATAAAAGTCGGCTGGGTCGGTAGTTTACTATAAGGCTTGACCGCTAAGCGGGCCGGAAATATTGGTCATTTCATTATGGGAGCGTTTAGCAGGCAAAATAACGTTGCCATCCATGAGTGGTTTCTGAATTTTGAACTCATTCCAGATGAGAGACCTAGCAACTGAATTAGCACCTAGAAAGTGCCTTGATCAACAACGGCCTCAGATAGGGCGTGTTCAGACTGCCACTTTCGGGTAAAACTCGAGTAAAACACGAACTGCTCGAGTTTTACTCGGGGAGATTGACATCGTGAACGATTTTGGGTATTTAATAGGAAAAAAAGGGGTGGTACGTATTTACTACCCTGTGGAGCCAATGGGAGCGAACAATAACAATAAACAAAGCTCACGTGATCTATCTCCCCAACTTCCCAAGGAAAATCCTTGGGGAGTTGGGAAAAACTCGAGCTACTCAACTTGGCAGTCTGAACGCTTTGTTTATCTCCCCGAAAATCTCAAATCGGGCATCGTGAACGGCTTGGGTTTTTCCCGAGTAACTCGAGTTACTCAAAAGTGGCAGTCTGAACGCGGCCATAATGACGCTTTTGGTTTATGACGAATGTATATATTAAGAAAATAATCTTTGTTGGTGGAAGGGAGGAGGGATGATCACCAGCGCATATTTATATAAACGTTTGTGTCCGATTTAACCTTTGTTTGCTGCATAACACACAAAGGTGAATCACTGGATTTCAGAAAGGGGCATTCAAAAACTTATGTGGTTGTCGGATCCAGAGAAATAAAGTGAAGGGCGAAAATGTATAACGAAAGCATGTTATCAGAAATGGGTGGTTACTCTCTCTCTCTCTCTTTTTTTTTTTTTTTTTTTTTAACTTGAATCTATGTTTAACCTGCTCGTTCTCATCCTTAAAGAGACGCAACGGAGAAGATTTTCCTTATTTGACCGATGTTACAGAATGATTTTTTGAAATGCTCCACGGGAACCCAGCGATTGCGCATGCGCCTAAAACTGGCCCCCCAACGGACCATTCAAAGAAGCATTCTGGAAAGCAACATCGGTCAAAAAAGGAGAGCCTTCTCCTGCGAACAGGTTAAACATGGGTTCTAATGGTGGTTTTAACCCTTTGACGTGCAAAAGCATTTTCACATCAATGTAGAAGACCAACCGGTAGACTACCCAATGCTAAAAAAGTGCAGCCGTTGGCAACGATCCGTTTAACTACCAACAACATCGCGGTCGATCGAATAGCCCATCCCCTAGTAGCACAATTAGTCCAAAAGACGTTTTAACGTCAAGAAACGTGTTTCCAACGAAATTTAAACGTTTTTTGAACTAGTTGTGCTACTAGGGTCTGGTGCCACAGACCTAAAGAAATTTTCAGACACAGTTGGCTGTACGTGGCAGTTAAATGGATCGATGGCAACGGCTGCAGTTTTTCATCGTTGGGACCATTTAACCGTATTTTTTTACGACTGGCAGTAAACGCGCTGAAATAAGGTTTCTTCTCGGCGCAACTACCGTTCTCCAAAATGTTAATTGCGTTCTGTGCCCCATCACCGCCCCCACCTCCTTTGGATCCGCCACTGAGCAACGCAGAGGGCTCAGAAGGAAAATCATCGGCACTGTGTCTTTGAAACGAATGAAGCGAACCGGTTAGGAACCCGAAATTCGTTTGGTCACTTAAGAAGATGCATCCAATTTTTCAGACGTACCTGTATATAATAATCCATCCGAAGATTCTCCGAGAGACAACTTCAACTAATTCATTTGGTAAACTTTGCCAACTTTCATCTGTGAATATCTCTGGGTTGCACGGATGAAGGGTGTCTCGATTCTAAGGTCGCGTATCCAAGCAGGCATTGGCAAAAACTAGCCACCAGAAAAGTCATGCCATTTTGGGAATGCACAGATGAGATGACGTAAACACTTCCTAATGCAAAAAAGAAAGAAAATCAATTAATTAGTAATAACAGTGATGAAACCTCAACGCACATGCATAAAAACATGCATGGGATCTGTTTAAATAGAACCGCAACAATGAACTACATACACAGCACGTGTAAAAACTTTAAGGCCAGGTAAAGTTTCATTACAGGTGTTTTCAAATGTAAGAAAATATTTCCTATAAAGTAGTATTAGAATGTTTATCGATAACTTTATAAGATTAATATTTTAGACAAAATTTTTAATACGTGATGATAACAATTAAGTGAAAATAAAAAGCAGTTTAACTTTGCCGTTCAAAAAATTAAGGACACCAGTAACATTTTACAATATTTTTGTATAAATTAATATAGTACTCCCGAAATAATAATTTCACGCCTGAGTGCAACCATAAGATATTTGAGAAAGGTAATTATTGTTTGTTTTTGTGTTTTGATAATAATTACAACAATGACAAGATCGAAAATATTAACAGAATATGAAAAAGGACAAACTGTTATTCTTCCGTCGTCAGGATTGAGTAGCCGGGCTATAGCGAAAAAGACTGTAAGGTCTAAAACTGTTATAGATAATTTCTAAAATTTGAATGATAATTATGGTAAAAGAAACTTTGGAGATAGGCCCAAAGCTTTATCATCCAGGGTTGAAAGAACAGTTTTGCGACTTGCTTCGACAGGAAAACATTCAAGCACTGAAATTATTAAGCAAACAGGTTTCCATGTGTGTAGAAAAACTATTTGCAATATTATTAGAAGGGCTGGTAATTTGCAGTATGCTGCAAAATCTTGTTAAATCCTTTTTATTACCCGTTGATAAAATGCAACGTTTATCATTCACTCGGGAGACAATGACTTGGGATGACCAGTGGCTCCAAGTAGTTTTCTCCGATGAAAAAAATGGAACTTAGATGGTCCTGATGGTTGGAGATATTATTGGCACGATTTGAGAAAATAAAAAGAAAGTTTTTCAAACGTCAATTCGGTAGGGCAACTATTATGACATGGGTATGCTTTCCTTTTAATGAAGTTGGATCTATGGCTTTTATTTCAACAAACAGGAGCATATAAATAAGTTCTTGAAGACCACCTGTTGCCAAATGTAGTTTATTTGGCCGGACAAAAATGGGTTTCCCAACAGGATACTTCCCCGATTCGCAAAATTCTGCTTATGGTTTAGATGCAAAAATATTCAAGTATTAGGTTGGCCATCTAGAAGTCCTGATCTCAACCCCAGTGAGAATCTCTGGGATGATCTTGTTCGACGCATATACAGCCATAAAAGACAATATTCTTTCTCCATCAAATTAATATGTATAATTGAAAATGAATGGTATATATAAAACCGATCCATTATTGTGTCACAGCCTTATTCTATCCAAGAAAAACAGAATATTCCAGCTGATTAGGAATAATGGCGTATCAACAAAGTATTACCAACTGTCTTCTGTATCGTTAAAACGCATTTCTGTTTCGTGGCCTTAAAGTTTCTTTGCAGGCCGTTAGGAGAATATGTATAATTTTATTGACATTTCACAATAAAACATTTGCAATAACATTTTTATCTAACTTCTCACTTTCTTATAATGCCTGCTAAGATTTAAAATTCAAATTTTCAGGAAGCGCTTCTTTCTTTTTGAATATTTACGATAACTTATACTGGCCTTAAAGTTTTTACACGTGCTATATTTATTACTCTCATACACAAAGAGACTGATAAATGGTTCGTTATAATCGCCAGCATTCTATAAACCAAAATCAAAAATATAGTGGGCCCCCACCGTGGCCGAGTGGATAAGACACTCAAAATAGTAGATGGATTGAATGTGGGAAGGTCCATCTTCTGGAGTTTTGGTCGGCCACACCCATCTTTGACAGATAGCTTTTGTATAGCTTTGCCACAATACGCACACTCGGCACTCAAAAATATGATGCTGTGTACAAATGCTCACGGCTGTGTCCAGTATAAATACAGAGCACTATATTTTCGCTACTGACTTACAGAATGCTGGCAATTATAATGAATAATTTCAGAGAACCAGAAACGAGCCCCAGAATTTTCCCACTCAAGTGCAAGAAACTATAAAAAAAAATTTAAAAATTAAAAATATTTTCCTTCCGCTCACACAAACATAAACATTTTCATAATTGTTTATCAATTTAAATCTATCTGTTTGTTTATCTCGATATAATATGCTGCCCTTAAGGGCATGTATGAATATATAAAAGTACATGTGAGATTTTTTTAACAAGATTGGATTTTAACATAAAAAAGGTTTTAAAAAAAACAATGTTTTATCAGATAAGCACTTATGCTTTCATTTGTAAGAAGGTTTGTCCAAATTAAGAATAGAATTTAATCAATTTATTAACTAAGGAATTTGATTCGGGGAAAAAGCTCCATTAAATAATTGATATAGAAAATCCTCTTCCCCTTTCAAATATGCAACAACAAAAGTGAAAGATGATTTAAAGCTTCACTCTGACGAAATTCACGAAAAAAATAAATAAAGATATACAGTGGAGCCTCCCAAGTTGAGCACCCCCATAACTTCGACACCTCTGAAAGTTAGACACTTTTGAGGGGACCACGGGTGCCCAACTTAAGGAAGTTTCACGCTTGTAAATATTCTAATAAAACTACAGCGTAATTACGACCAATATGCAGCATATATATCAAGTTTTAAAATTTGGATATTAAGTACATTGGTATTAATTAATAACATGTTTTTATGTATCTTACTAAACATTTAATTCTCATAACAGTAACGGTATTCGTAATAAATATTTTACATTGATTCTTATTTAAATCTTAAATAAAACAGGGAAAAAAAAAACATGCTGCGCATTTGAACCTTTTTTTTCTGTTTCCTAAAAGATATAGACACATGAGCGAAATGGTTGAAATTAAGGATTGCCGGGAAACAAGAGGAAATGCAGCTGATTTGTTTCTTGTCTCACGACGCGACCATCTCTAATGGAGAGGCTGCAATTTCGACAATACATATACATTAAGTATACCGCAAGATTAATTCTCCTTTGCTGATAGGAAATGCTGCAGTTGCCTAGAAATCTAAGTCTTCTGTTCTAGCTACAGGAAATCTACTTGCCAAAACTTTTCATGGAAATCTTGAGATTTCCTCTGACCAGATAATCTTGAAGTTGACGTGCACCGAAATACAGAATGTTGCTGATTAAAAAATCTTTGTTTCTTACTTTTAAACATTCACTTTTGTGTATTGTGTTAAGGCAAACCTACACAAGCGGTATCTGCCTATGGGTCAACTGCCTTGGGCAGAGGACTTTTTAAGGAATTTTAACCCGTATTCACGTTACATCTGGGGGGGAAAAAAAGCCGAAAACTCACGGCCGTTAGATAGATACAAGCGGTAGGCCAGAAACTTAGACCTTTACAATTCAACTATAAACTGCATTCAGTGTTATCCTCAGCAAGGGGCCATAGCCCCCTCCGAACTTTTTTTTTTTTTTAGAACTTTAGATGCGTGTACTACATTCCCCACGGTCAGCTCGCATTTTGAACAATTTATAGATTATCTGAAAAGTCAATGGCCCCTTCCGAAAATTCAGCATGGAGCCGCACTTGATCCATAGCATGTGCTTTAACTCCCATAGATACGATACTGGCGGTATTTTTTTCAGTACACTTCTAAAAATAATAATTTACGTGACGGAGAGTTTCGGAAGGAGCCCCCCCCCCCTCCTCTTGGGTAGGGCTTTGTATTTACGCGTGAATGTAAATATATAATTTAGAAAATTATTTTGTAAAATCAGATAACTCCCATAATTTAGGAGCTGTTTGATCTACGGAAAAGTCAGCCACCAATCAATAAACAAAAACCGGTCTTGTAAAATTTTCGCGAATGGGAGAGGGTAAAAATCTGAAATTAACGATGTATTTTAAAAAAATCTCGTGATTTCGATACATAAATACAAAAATAGTAATTATATCGACCACTTAAAAATTTTTAAAATGTCTCTTTGCAAGCGATACCATACAGTGAAAAAAAAAAAGAAGAAGAAGAAGAAAAACGATAAATCTGTATCAGCAAGACACTTTTAGAAAAATTCTAAAAATTTGGAAATTTTACAAAATGTGTCATTCTTTGAAAAACGTTATTGTGCAATTCCATGTTTAAGAACTTTTTCTGAAAGTTTCAGAAAAGGGTCGTTTTTCTTTAACTTATTTCAGTACTAGCGGCTACCCGCGACTTCGTCCGCGTCGGCTTTACAATTAGGTCCCGAGAGAAACGAAGCATCTGTGAATTACAAATATGTTTGCGACTAAAGAAACTTCATTTAAATATTATTTGCATTTTACTTATTTTAAATGAAGTATAATGCATGGTAGTATACTTCATTTAAAATAAGAGAGTATGCAGAATTACTAAATTAAGATTTTTTTCAGGCATTTGGCGAATAGAGACAATTACGACAGTATTTGCGAACTGTTTTGAGTGTTCTTGTAAAAGAAATATTTATTCTACATGCATGAATTTTAGCCTATGTTAATCAAGAATAGTGCAGCTTTCTATTAGCGAAAAAGTTTTAGAATCGGTTCTGTAGTTAAAGAGATGCCCATAGAGCGTAATGTATTAGAATTATTTTGAATGTTTCTGTAAAGGAACTATTTGCGTTACATGCATGAATTTTAGCCTATAATACTCAAGAATAGTGTAGCTTACTATCAGTGAAAAAAGTTTTGGAATCGGTTTAGTACTTACTGAGATACACATAGAGCATAATGTAATTCTTATGAGTATCCCTGTAAAAGAACTATTTGTGATATATGCATAAAAGCTGGCCTATAACACTCAGGGTCCCCCCAGTGTCTAAGAGGTTCTACTCTCAAAACTGGAAGACGGGAGGTGCCAGGTTCAAACTCCGGTCGCGCCTGTCGACCTAGCCGCTCGCAGTTTTCCGTGTTTTTTTCCAAAAACTCGCGAAAATACGGAATAGGATCCCTTAGAAAATTCCACACAGAGGAATTCCCCATATAGGCCTAGGACCCTATAGGCCTAGGACTTTCAATCAGTGAAAAAAGTTTTAAAATAGGTTTAAAAGCTACAAAATTTCCATAGAGCGCAATGCATTAGCATTATTTTGAGTGTCTTTGTAAAAGAATTATTTATGCTATTTGCTTGAAAGGTTGCCTGTATGTTAATCCAGGGCATAAGCTATCTTCATTACAAATTTTTCCAACCATTTTTGTGTGATTCAGTCAAAAACATCCAAACACATAAACGTACACATTTATATTATTGGTAGGATTTGGAAATTTACGAACTTTAAGAAACACATCTGGACTTTTCTTGGTACTTACGTATTTTCCCGGCGGTCATTCCTGCCAAACTGTTTTTTCGTCAAATGAGTTGCCAAACGTATTCAAAACCATTAATAATTTCATGTGCCCGGCATTTATCTCGGCAAAAAATCGCTCGTCTTGGCGGACAGCCGGGATAATACGTAAATACACTTTTCTTTATTTATGCTTTTTAATTTGGCGTAAAATCATTATAATTTCCATACTTATTTATGTTTTCCAAATGCATGTGATTTTGCAAATAGAATTTCTGCTTTGTTTCAAAAGCATAAATCACTTTGTGCGGGCGATAAAACGGTTTTTAATTAATAGTTAGAAAAATAATTAAAATTTCTGAGCCTCAGGTACACTTTACCGAAGTCATGGGCCCAGTCATGCTCAAATTTTCAAAGCTCTGCTTTCTGTAGATTTGTCTGGAGAACATTCATTTTATTATTATAGATAGATAGATTTGGCATAAAACTGGCATAATTTCCGTATTATTTAATGTTTTTCAGATGCACGTGCTTCTTCATTGAAGTAATAGCATTCTTGTTAGCTCAAAACATGAATCACTTGAAACGGGCGAAACTCGCCAAGCATGGCAACGTAAAAACGGTTTTTAATTAATAATTAAAGAAGTAATTAAAAATCTATAATTCTAAGTAGCCTATAACCTTCTCCAGGGTCCCATCTATATCTAAAACCAAAATTCATCCTAATTTATTCAGCGGTTTAGGCGTGAAAGCTAGGGATGGACGCGAGACGCGAGAATTCTCGCATTGTTTCGCGTTCTCGCATTGTCTCGCGAGACGAGACAGGCATTTTTTTGCGAGACGAGACGCGAGACTAGAAAGAAAATATTTTGCGAGACGAGACAGAGTCTTGTCTCGCGCGAGAATTCTCGCATTTTTTTCCGTCTCGCATAAATACGATCTGAAAAGCGACAATTTGCCTGAAGCCTCTACCGTTTAACTTGCGTCTCCTTCGTTTTCGGTCCTGGTATACTATCAGCACTCTACAATACGCACAAACACGTAACATTTAAAATTAGAACAGACGAGAGATATACAAAACACACAAAGGAGAGGATAAAGAAAGAGGCGGGAAAAAAAAAAGAAAACAGAGAAGAGTTGAAAGAAAAATAATAAGTAAATAGGAAAGGCGGTACGGTATGTTCAAATCTGACCACTTTTAGACGTCGCCCGGGGCATTAAGTTTGGGTCCCCCCTTACTATCCCCTTTTTTACGCATTAAGCCCCTTTACTGAGCCCCCCTTTTTTAAGCATTTTAACCCAGTTTTGACCGCTGTTGTACTCGAAAATTGCATTTCAGTTAACTGTAGTTTTTGTACTTTAATCAAATCGTATTTATCACCCCAAAAAAATATTTCTAACTTGATCTAGTGATAGACAATTAGGTAATACTTATATTATAGAGGAGATTCAGTTTTCCCCCCCACAATTACTATTTCAGTACATATGAATTTATAATTTAGATAATCGGGATATATATGGGCCCCCTTTTTCTTCAGGGGCACCGGACTACCGCCCCCCCCCCTTGCCCCTGTGATAATCGGGTTTCGGGTATATCAGAGAGAGATTAGAAGTAGAGCAACTTGCATTCGCATTGATGCTTAGTCTGAGTAGATTGAAATATGGTTGAATATCCTTGGTTGAAATATCCTTGTACCGATATTATCCTCAAACTTTCCCGCACGTTGCGGCGTGCGTATTGAGGGGGGGCGCCCACCCTGGTAACAACTTTCTAGGGGCGGTTAAATCCCTATTGTTGGCCTATTTTAAAGAGATTAAAATGACATTTTTTATTCTTATATATTAATATCGGACGGAAAGAAATGCAAGCAATTTTTTTAAAAACTATTTCTCCTTTCGTTTATATTATCATGTTTTCCCTTCCTTCGGCTTGCAAAACTTTTATAAATTTTTTTCCTCCCCATCATTTTATCTTGCAGTTGGATTCCTATTCTAAAATTATCTTAGCCTGTTAGATGTCTTTTCATTTTAAAAAAAAATCCACACTGGAATTACATTGCAAACATACATTAGGGGGATTATGGTTTAATTTTTCTGTAAACAGGGCGACCATAACGACTGTAGTACTATCGCTAAAAATTTTTGTGGAAAAGTACAAACGGATAGTCGTCAACAAATTAACTGTTCAGTAATTTAAAATATAAACAAAAAAATAAGACGTCTATTAACCAACTGAGATACTATAATGAAATCTAAAAATGCACACACGGTAATGTTATTGGAAATATTAGGCAAATAATTATAATTATCGTTAATATAATATTGTTTTCATTAATATAAAAATTACACATATTTTAGAGACTTGAAATTGACGTTAAAGTAAATAGTAGAGATTTAATAAAGACTAAAAGTGTTCTGTTTATAATTTTTCAAGGGTTATCTTACAACCAATCGAACGATAAGTAATTCTAATTTGTGTTAATATATCCCGCAGTAATTTCAACAGAGGAGATTACTTGAACTTAAAAAAAAAAAAATCTGTTTTGTCTCATGCAGATATGATTTTAGTAAAATATTCGCTACTTCTCGTATGAAGAGCGGGTGCGCAGCTATTTTAAAACAAACGGTTGTCCATTTCATGTAGTGTCTGAGGTATTTAATGCTACAACTTGAACAGTATGATGTAGAACTACAGTATGATGTAGAAATAACACATTTTGAAAGTCGAGAGTTCTCTGCAAACCGCTAAGCTTTTCACTTTTCTGATCGCGAATGACACTGACGTAGTTTTTTGAGTCATTATATTGCAATGATGCCAGGTTAATACTCATGACGCAAACTTTACATCAAGAGTCAAATAATTTTGCTTTTATTTTATATTCCACATCACTGGAATTAATTGAAATTACTCATGTTAGGAAATTTTTCGTTTACTACAGTGCGAAGAACGGACACGCAGCTAGTAAATAAAAATAAATACTATATTTTCGGTGTGACATTATATATACGGATTAAATCTCAATTTCTTTTACTTCAAATGCCGATATATGCTGATATAGTTATTAATATATCTACTAATGTGGCTATATGTAAGTAATTGTTATTATTAATATTAATTTTCAATAAAATCCCAATAATAAGTTAGTATAAAATGGTAACGAAATCGCAGTCCTTAATTTTGCGAGACTCGCGAGACGTCTCGCGTCTCGCGCGAGACGAGACAGCAATTTCTTTGCGAGACGCGAGACGAGACACAGTGTTTGCGAGACGAGACGAGACAGAGGTTTACCACTGCGAGACGAGACGAGACAGCCCCGATTCTCGTCTCGCGTCCATCCCTAGCGTCATAAACAAACAAACTCACTTTCGCATTTATAATATTAGTTAGGATGTAGTGCATGCAGCATAACAAAAATTAATTGGAATTTTTTAAAATACCTGTTGTTTGTGTAGCGGAGAATGTGAGGCAGATATTGTATCCTTTTACAGCAGGTTTAGCTAATGAATTTACTTATTCACGCATTAATATTATGAATCCCATCCCTAAGAATAATGACATGTATTAGCTATACTATTACAGACAATAGCCTATCCAGGATTTTATTTCGGGGAGGGGGGGGGGGATCAAATTGTAAGCTAAGTAAAGGATCCCATTTCGGGGGGGGGGGGGGTCTGCAGCCCTCTCTGGCTAGGTCTCTGATTACAGATTCAAAATTTAGAAGACAGATAAGGATTAAGATTTTTCTGAAATAAAATAAGTAAATAAAATGAGTTTATTTCTAAGAGTTGGAATGCATATACATATACATACACATTGAATAAAATAAAGTATGCGTTAAATTGAGTCACTGTTAAGCCATGTTTTTTGCAAAAATTGTACTCAGCGATGAATTTCAAACGTTCAATCCCTTTAATTCGTTCGTTAGTGCATCCAAAGATAATAAATTTATTGCAAGAGTACGTACGGCATACAGACTTTAATACAGCTGAATTGCTTCAGTGCGAATGCATCTCCAACTGAGCCGCAAAATCCCATTTTCGACCGTGTTTACAATTTGAAAAATGTAATAAGATTTTACATACTTTCGCAGAAAGGGAAAAACACATTAATAATAACAACTGAAGAAAATATTTATGAATAAGTGGAAGAGAATAAACAAAAAAAGACTGTACAACAGATAAGAAAAGAAAGAGCCTTTTCGGGGAAGGAAAATAACAACATGTGAATTCCAAAATATTGCCCATTTAAAACGGCAGACGATGACCGAAAGAACGCAAACGGCCGACGAACGAACGAAAACAAAAATAAATCAGAGGAAGGAGGGGGGGGGAAGAAGAAAAAAAAAATGTGAGACTGGGATTTGAGAGAGGAAGAGCAAGTCCAAGGTCATACACGAATAAGAACAGGGTGAAAAAATAACCAGAGAAAAGGAATGAATGATGAGCGGGATAAAGAAGAAGGGGGGGGGGAGGGAGAGATATATAAATAAATAAAAAAAAAAGAACGCCAATGTCATTGAATCGATCGAAAGTGTTGTGATGGATGCGGGTATAGTAGGCGTGACTAAAGACGGGAACGGCACGATCCCATTGGCTGAGCGAGGGAATGTGTTTATTATATCAGGAAGTGGGGCTTTGTTCGCCGCGGCAGTTGGCATTGAGCGAGGAAGACAGATCGAAGGAAAGATTTTACCGCGCATTCCCGCAAGGGAAGCACCGAAAGTATTTTCATTTTCCATATTTGCCAGCCATTGGCTGGAATCAGCTGGAGTGCATGTACTTGGCGGGAGATAAAATTATCAAGGAGAAATATTTACGAATTAAACTTTTGGAAACATTAAATCGTAATTTGACGAGCCGAGTAAGAATTCAGAGAGCGAGAGAGACTCAGCATCAGCATAATGGAAAATTAATCACGCGGCTATCACTCGATTGGTTTGTTTTGTGCTCCTCCGATAATATTAAATTCTCCAAGATACATGGCTACATCAGATTAGATCAGCTGCTTTGTTTCCCTCCACCCCTCCCTCCATCTAAGGTTACAGTACAGCTACAGGACTATGCTCCATGTAAAGCTCAGGAATTTGTTTTTTCAAAATAATAACTAAAACGTACATAGCAGAAGGTATACGCAGCTAGTATTCGGGAGGGGGCCAACTGTCCCACCACTTCCATAAGTAAAGAGTTTGACACTTGTTCTCCCCCCCCCCCCTCCACTTTCCAATGCTCAATAATTACCGAAGGTCATTTAACCAATAATGACGTTAAAATCCAGTTGTAATATAACCCAATTTCACAATTTAAATAATCAGCTTTAGCCTCCTAAGCATCTCTTCTGACTCCCTACTTTTTTGGCGCAACAGCCGCCTATGGCAGAAGGGATTGATTCACGACAAGGATATATCGGGGCACGTGCCCTGAGCAATTTCCTTCAAAGGGTCCCCAAAGAATGGACATTTCAAAACAGTTCTTCAACTTAAAAGATGGGAGAATTCACGTCCGCTCTAGAACATTTTGGCGATTGAATGTGTGTCATCAAAAAACCAGCAATACAAAATGACGTTCACATACCGAAAATTTAGTAAATTGCAAGGCAATCCAGATCCCATGTTGAAGAACCAGTAGACATACAGATTTGTTTCGAAGCATTGAAAATAACCACATATAATCACCAAAGTGCAAAATGACAGAAATACATTTATTGATCGCTTTCATTTTCACGCTTTCTACTCGGAGTTGGGGAAAGGAAGTGGGGACTGGTGTGTAAATCGTGTGCTTCAGTACAAAGCATCCCTACTAGCAATTTTGCTCGGGCTACCACCGGCACCACGCAGCCAACTGATGACAGCCCGAGCCAGGGGCGTAGCCAGAAATTTTTTATGGGGGGGGGTTACTACTACTACAACTCATATATATGTATACGTGTGTGTGATAATGTAGTGAGGAATATACATTTTGAATGGCAAAAAATTCCTCATGGGGGGTTATGACCCCCCTAACTCCCCCTTGGCTACGCCCCTGGCCCGAGCAAAATTGCTAGTAGGGATGGGCGCCCGAGGGGAGCACGTCTAGGATCCTGCCCCAGAAAGACACTATATTTTAGTGTGAAACCACTTCTACCTAATACCACTATGTAAATTATAACGATAATATGGAAGCTTGGGGTGAGGGGGGGGGGGCATGGTTCCGCCCTGGCCATAGGTACGGGCGCACAGGGTACTAAGTTTTGGTTTTCGTCTATAGCTCCAAGATAAAACTGAATAGTTCCATTAAATTTCATGTTTTAAAAAGAGTATGGCAAGTCTCATAAAAAAATCTGTCTCGCCATTTTTTTCCCTCGCACTTCTGGCGATGAAACAAAAGAAAATTGGAGTTTTAACAAACCTGCGCCCCACACATTGAATTGGCCACAGTAATTAGACCCAGGGCAGTGGTGTACTCAACATTTCATCAAAGTAACCGTTAGTTCCAAGCTGAGGACATTTTAAAAAGATCCCTTCAGATAAGCTACTGCCATAGTGGAAAACGCAAACTTTTTTGCAGCGGCT
>JAWZYV010006187.1:0-13712 GCA_038373885.1 Cheiracanthium punctorium
TTAGAATACAGCGTTCAATTTTAATGATCCGTGAAGAAATAATGCAGTTTTTAAGGGATTTCAAGCGATCTATCTCCAGAATTCTCGCCAAATGAGTACATTAATTTAAGTTGGGGGAATTCTGCCAAATTTCAGAAAATTGAAATCTTCTCATTTAGTACATCGGAGTAACGATGAATAAAACACGTTATAGTTGATAATTTAAAAAAATTCGGCTGTATTAAGGGATTCCACTTTTCAAATAAAGGCTTGCTTTACTTTTTCGCGGTCGAACCATTCCCATATTGATTGCTGCTAAGTCAATGCTTCAAATGATTTCCTGAAAAAACGCTTGCAAAATGGCGTATGTTGGCACTTTGGCGAGGCTTAGATTTGAAACTGGATTTTATTTGAGACTGGGATATATAATGACACTGGTTATAGATAAAAATGAATGTTGGTATGTGTGTATGAGTTTGAAAAACTCCAGCACCGTTGCACCATGAAATTTGGTTCACCTAAGTCTTTTATCATTGAAAAGCTTTTTATGCTATCCGTTTTCCTCTAACTTGCCACCAGGTGGCGCAGCAGAACGTCAAATTCTATTCCGTTTAGCCGTTTACTATGCGAATATCGTCCAACCGATTTCGATGAAATTTGGTACACACGGATATTAGAACACGGAGAATATTTTTTAGTATCCATTTTGCTGTAACTTGCCGCTAAATGACGCTGCATCAACTTCTATACCGTTCGACCTATCGGCATAAAATTTCTTATACTTACACATTTCAGCACGAAGAATATATTCTAATTGTGTTCCTTTTGATGTTACTCACCATTAGATGGCACTGCAATGCATTATTATTTTAACTCTCAACTAGATGATGCTGCAGCAGGCTAAATTCTTGACCATTCAAACGGTCGCTATGAAAATCAGTATACATAGCTATTTGAACAATGAGAATATTTTGGCGTTATCCATTTTGCTATAACTTGCCACTTGACGGCACTGTAGCAAATCATTACTTTAATTAACCACTAGATGGCGCTGCAGTGTATCACTTCTTGACTGTGCAACTGATCGCTATGAAAATAGGTATACATAGATATTTGAACACAGGGAAAAGTTTCGCGTTAGATGTCGCATCAACACATGAACTTCAGGGCTGTCCAGCCGATCGTCCTGAAATTTCGTATTCATCGATATCTGAATGCGAAGAATATTTTCGCCGTATCTGTTTTGCTAAAACTCGCCACTAGATTGCGCTACGCCGCATGGCCTTCTGCGTCGTACAAACGATTGCCTTGAAATTCGGTATGCATGGTTATTGAACACAATATAATGCGATATCCATTTTGCTATATCTGTTTATTACAATGAATAGTAATCACCATAAATCGTAATATCAAAAAGTCCATTCATTCCCGTGCGAAGAACGGGTACTTCAGCTAGTTTTTTATATATTAGAAATAAGTGGGCAGTGCAAATAGAAAAAAATGTTCAAAATAAGGTCGGAATAAGACTTCGTTAAGAAACCATTCCTCTTGTTAATTTTCAAAAAGTTACACTTATCAAATTTGTATATGACCCCTGTACAAAACAATTTCCAATGAGTGAAATGTGCCCCATACATCATGGGGTGACATACAAAATTTGAAAATTATACCTGAAAAAGTTCCAAAGATATTAAGCTAAATATAACACTGACTTAAACCACTTTTCAATGGCTCTTGAAGGAGAAAAATCATGTTGAATGATCAATGATCACATTTCAGGGGTCATATTGAAATTATGAAAGAAAATCATTTTTTTCCTGCTCTAGCAATAAACATTTATATTCAAAATCATGTACAGTCCCCGATTACATTTTTTTTTTTTTTTAAGATTGCGACATTGTATGATGAAAGGTTCAAATTTGGTAAATCACCTCATTAGTGAAAATTAATGAGAGGATTTTTTTTCTTAATAGAGTCATATTTCTGACCGTATTTTGAACATTTTTTCAATTTACATTGCCCACTTATCGCTAATAGATAAAGAATCAAAGCGCTTTACCACCTTTTTGGGACACCCTGTATAGCTTAATTTTGATTTGTACTATTTTCACATTAGTGTTTTCCTTATTATTTTCACAATTGATTCTTTTGTTACAGTATGAAACCTCTTTTCCAGAAATCAGTTTTCCGTAGAAATGGTTATCCGCTCTTATATTAAACGAGGAATGTTTTTTGTGTTTGTGTGTATGTCCGAACGATCTCGAAAACTGCTCTAAGGATTCTTTTTAAATTTCGTAACCTGGGGTTTTTTTTGGCCCCTGAAACGATTGAGCTAGGTCACGTGATCGAGAAAACTCTTAAAACACTGAAAATTTAAAATTTTGGACAGTAGCGCCATCTATTGAGCGTTTGAAAAACACACTTGATGCAATCTTCCTAAAAGGGACACTCAAATGAGTTTGGGGCAGATTAAAAAATACAAGCCTGTCACGTTGACACAACGTGCAAATTTTTTAATGAAAAATTATTAATACAAATCCTAATTAATATTGTCTAAATTTAAACTAATAATCTATTCTAAATCTAATTTTAAAGTTTTTAATAATAACTATCTTTTAAAGCTTTCGTTTTTCCTCTTGGCCTTCTCAATTACAGCGCATTAACGTACTTCTAAATCATTTCCCTCTTATCAGCTGCTTTGAAATAAAATAACAGTTGACGCCGGCTAAAAGAATAATCATAACATCCCTTTGCTCGCATATTTCTCTGCTCCGCTGAAACAGATGTGTCTCTCTTGCGGTTTTGCCCTGATACGCAAGAAGCATATTGCTCGAAAAACATCTGCTAAAATTGTTCCAGAAAGTTCGGGCTCTTTCTATAGACACATGTTTTAACGGTTTTTTCTTTAGCAGTTGGAGAGTAATTTTTGGTGGGGCAAGCCACTCACTTCACGTGAGGAGGCTTTGCCCACCACGACGTGTTTCACGGATTAGCATCTATGCCGATCACTTCATGGTGACGGAGGCGTTCACCCACCGAGGTACCAGGCCGCTTTAATATGAACGCCGTGATGTTTTTGTCAACACGCTTCCCCAAGTTTAC
The DNA here is from genome assembly GCA_038373885.1 of Cheiracanthium punctorium. Lineage (NCBI taxonomy): Eukaryota > Metazoa > Arthropoda > Arachnida > Araneae > Cheiracanthiidae > Cheiracanthium > Cheiracanthium punctorium. Next base: position 3,082 of record JAWZYV010006187.1, read on the forward strand.
TTTTGAATGCAATGTATTGTAGAGTTTTAAATGTATAATCCTGCATTTTGAAAATTAGTGACTGTTCCAGTGAGAAAATAAAATAATATGTTTCAAGTTTAAAAGTGTTGAGTGAGACTCCTTATTTAAAGGGAATGTGGTCTTCAAAATGTGTTTTTCTCCGGAAGTAAAATGTATTAGCTCAGTGAAGTGTTCAAAGTATTTGTGTGATCATGTTTCAGAAGAAGTGAATCGACATGCGCCATCAAAAGCGAATTTCAATCTTGGTTTTGGAGTTTGTCCTACCTAGTCGCTCTGATGAGGAATTTCTAGTGCATGTGTGATTTCGTTCAGTGGGGAAGAAAAGCATGTTCACCCCTACGACGCGTTGTGTATGCCATCGTGTGTTCCGTATGAAAGAAAGTACGTCTTACCTAAGGGGAATAATTCTCCTTTCGACATCGTTGCGAGCGTGAATTTAAAATGTGACCCACTATACGATCGTGTTCTTAAAACTATGTCGCTCTCACTACAAAGTCGTACCAGTTATAATCTTTACAAAATAATTCATCGTCTTTTTTACGATCACCACCTTCCACCATACATCTCCATATGATAAAGCCATCGATATATAATAGTAAAAATTAATTCCGCAATGAAACAAAATAAATGGAACTTGATATCCAGTACACAGACAAATAAATATTTTAGTAACTAGATACATTACACCATTCAGCTACATAAATTTGTTTAGAATTAAAAAGTTATTTTTATTTCAAAATATCGTCCTGGCAACCGGCGAAAGAAAAAGAGAAAAGAATCTTCGTTACCATCCCCGCAAGCACCTTGATGGAATATACGTAAATAATTTAAATATTTTTAATTCATAGTTATTAATACAAAACTATTCGTATATCTTATGTGAAAAATTGCCTGAATTTATTACAATTATCCTTTTGTAACTAACGTAAAGCTAAACGTATTTTCGCGTATATACTAAAACAATAAAGATTTTTCATGTATTTTATTGATCATAATCATGCAAATTTCAAAAGTGCATAAAAGTTTCAGCTTAGCCGAATAATTTAAATGAAAATGACACCCTTTTCAGTCATTCAGAGTAAGAAAAAAGATCCTGTGACGTAACATGAAAATTCCATTTTTTTTTTTTTTTTTTTTTTAATAACGGCACTAGGTAGAATTCTATTTTAACTGCCTTATTCCGCCAAGTTGTCGATAAATATTTAAATTTAGTTACCCTGACGTTTTTTTTTTTAAGGGACAACCGTTTATAATGAAACGGTCTTTGAAACTCCGATGAAAAAATTTATAATGATACAATCGATTCCTAAATTGTTCTCACAGCCGATATTCAAATTAATTTTGCAGGTGATCAGCCATCAGTTTAGTTTTCATTCACTGCAGTTGATGATTTCAACTCATTTATTTTATCATCGTATGGACAACCTTTGAAAAGTTGCGGGCAGAACTTTACGATAGTAGCGAACTCCTGAGCCTGACTTTAGGATGTTAGCGAAATCGCGGGCCGTATAATTCGGATTTATATGGAAGTTTGAATGTTTTATATAGGTTTTATACAGGGTTTTGACTTGTTATGAGGGCTGGTCCAAAAGCCATGGCGGGCCCCATCCGGCCGCAGGCTGGGAATTGCCCATATGTGGAAGCAGTAAATTGGGAGGCTGAAATCTGGTTACTAAGATTTTTTCTAATAAAATTTCAATTCTTATTTAGACGTGGATTAGACTGTGTTGTTTTGTGTTGTGTACTATCATTAAACTAAAGGATAAAGCCCTTTGTGGAGACAATTACAGCGGGCGATAGAATGTCTGCACTCAGAATATTTAATATTTACCCACTTAAAATCAAATAACTTCATATTCAATTTTTATTATACATCGAAATTCGAATTGTATAATCTGCAGAAACATTTCGTATTCAAAACATTTCGTTTGGTATCAACATCCTCTCCTATATCCATGCTTAATGCATAGAAAACCGTTTTATTTTTGAAAAAAAGTTAAACTGAGTAGTAATTTAGAAAAGCTATCTTAAGCGAATTGGAATCATAATTTTTCCTCCAAAGCCTGATAACCGTGACTTCAGTGTAACGTCAATGTCACTTGCAATAGAAAATTCTGACACTCAAATGATTAGCTTTTTTTTTATATTCTCTTAAATGAAATAGAGCTTTAAAAAAAAAAAAAAAAAAAAACTTCAGGGAACGGGTGGATTATCAGATTTTTTCTTTATTTATTTTTTTTTTCTTATTTCTTCTTTATTTTTTTATTTTTTTTACATAATTATGATAATTTTCAGGCTGATCGCATCAACGAACCGTGTAAATTTTAAGTTATTAGACAATACATTTTTAATCTGTTTGGATTAATGATGGTAAAAGTTTTATTTTGAGTGGTTGAACTGGAATTGTGACAGAGTCAGGGATCAGCGTAACTGTATAGGAGCGATGTATTTTTGATTTATTCGAGGTTAGAAGTCCATTTTCTTCAGTCCATCCGTTTGTTCTATTATTGTCAACGTTTAAGTAGTTGTTAGGGTTATTATAAAAGAATATTTTTGATCTATTCTGTTTTTGATTTCATGATTTCGAAGTGTCCTTTTGTGCTAATAATTTAAATTGCGTTACACTTTTTATTTTCTTAAGCATGAATTTATAAAATAAAATTATGTTTAAAGCATATTTATGTAAGATTATATTTTTATGGCATCTATATTTATGTATCTATAAGATTGAATTTACGTTTGTAGAATTTGTTTATGCAAGATGTATTTTCTTTGAATTAGAAAAAAATAAGTATTTTATGTTTGAATTGAAGCACTGTAGAGAAATTTACAATTTCAATCGTAAAGAATTATCATCATAGATGTATTATAAAGACGTAAATGCATGAAAGTGTAGCTCAAAAACGAGCTGTGGAAACATTTGATCACCGGCAGCAGCACTTGGCCCAAATGTGTGAACGTGCAGTCCAAACACAAGCAGATGAAACAGATGATTAGTATTTGGAAGGAGAACGACATAGAACAGCTAGACGTTGACAAATACTTCGGGTAAACAGTCTAAGTAACTACAAAGCTGCCACAAATGTCGGTACTTATTATCATAGTTTAAAACTTTTTAACATGGATTGCATTCACCCTGGAGCTTTGCATTTTTCTGAAGAGTAAAAACAAAAGTCAACCGAAACCATTTTGGGGACTGTAAGATTGATGTAGGACATTCCGAATTTCCTAATGAATGGGTGTGGTTGTTTCTTCGATGTCACCCACATTTCAAAGAATTCGAAATTTGAAAGCATACTTTACAATTGCTTTGTTCACAGTATATGACGAGTGAAACTATTAACAATTTTGGTGTGTACTGCTACGTTGTGAACAGTGTATTACAGACTTAATGAATTTTTTTTATAAACTCATTCATTTGACAGTTCAACGAACTCAAATTCTTGATGCTGAATTTGAACGTCCTCAATATGGACAGATATATTTCTGAAGTAATGAAGACGCTGTTAGTGAATGCATCGCCCAAGATCTTTGCTGATACCCTCGCTGATCTGCTACAGAAGGAAAGGGGGCACCTTACGTTAAACTACTTTTTGCTCAACTCTGATGGCACCGACCATCGAATATTTAGCATCCCTCTTCAAAACAAAGTATATGGCATTGTAACATTGAATGCCGACCAAAGCTTACCTGATAATGTATGAGTGATCCGACAGCGATGAAAATCTTTGGCAACCATGAAGATTATTGATACGTGCCAAGGCATTTACGTATTCATTATTTTACAATTAAGGATCCTTTAAATTCTGAGCATTGCTCGGTAACCTGGTACTCTAGAATCATTTTTCAATCGATTAAATTCCTATTTTTTCCAAAAGAAAAGCATGTAGAGAGGTTTTTTTTTTTTTTTTTTTCCCTTGTGTTTTTGGTTTTTCATTTTCAGTACTTCAACTAGAATTTAAAATTTAAGCGAGCAGTTATGGTGCTATATTTATTTATTTTTTTACTGTGTATGACTAAGTTTTCAAGAAGTCATGATACATTTACTACCTCCTGTCTAAATGTGATTATTATTTATATGGATCTTATTAAGATTTTTTAAATAATTTTTCTAGTATATTAAAAATTTGTTTAATTATAATCATAAGTAGAGTAACATATATGCTTCCAATCAAATCAGTGGAGGATGTGTTAATGCCCAACCGTTTATGCAGAAAAGTCTGTTATCCAAAATAAAGGGTTTTCCAATAAGGATGATACAATTTTAAATGGTTAGAATGGCTGCACTACATATTCTTTTTTGACATTTCCTGTGTCATTTGTGTTTAGTATGCTATGCCATTTAATCATGGAAAGATACACGCTTGAACAATTTCGAAATTATAAAATTGTTGTATCAAAATCAGTGTTCATATGCGAATACTGATAGAAATTTGAGACGAATTCATGGACGACATTATTCAGTTCTTGTGATTTCTTTCTTTGCAGATATGTTAAGTCACAAGTTTATGCTGATAATCCAATAACAATTGAGCAATTAAAAAAAAATTGAATGTGTTCTTCATGAAATAACACCAAATTTATGTGAAAGAGTGGTGGAAAATTGGGTTGATAGAATGCGGTATGTACAGAGAAGTCGTAGTGCTCACATGAGCGATATTATTTTTCATACTTAATGGCATAATGTAAGCTTTCAAAAAAAAAAAAAAAAGAATTGTGTCTTACTGAATAATTTATTTATTTATTATTTTTTTAATTGTATCACTCTTAATGGAAATCCCTTTACATCTAACAATCTAAATAAACATTCAAGGACATCTGCATCATGTTATTTCAGGTTTTTCTAAGAGGGATCGCATGTCTCGTTAGGTCGCTGAGTCGGTTTTTTGCTATTGTCGATAGATAGTTGGCGACTAATCTCATGCTTTGTTTTGTTTGTTTTAAACAAGTAGGTAGAAGAAGTTTGCTTGAAGGGAGCAAAGAGTTGCTTTTTTGTATTCGTTTCTGATTTGCGCAAGTGACAAGTCTGCTAAATAAAGTGATATGATAAAAAAGATTATTTCGCGTTTTAATTTTTAAGTCTAATATCAATTGACATCCTTCAAAGTTCTTTCACATTCCTTGACCATTAAGATTTCAAGCAGTGACTGCCAAGCCTCATGTCTTGATTTCATTTTAAAAAGCAATTCCTAGTTATTTCCTAAGGTTTTGATTTATTTTCTAAGTGAGACATTTTTTTTTTTTTATGTGGTCCCTATTCACCACATGAAAAAAATACCTTTTTATTGTGTTGCAGAAACTATTTTTTATAGCTACATGTGAAGTTTCATGCAATTAAAAAAAAAAAAAAATGTGTTTTCTATTGTGAGGTGCCTATCCACCGCACAAAAACAGGTTTCAGTGTACTTGTAGATGAGAATATGCTGTGCCATATCTAAGAGAAAACAGAAAAAGAATCTCACTAGCAACTTGGTATAAATGAATAGACTGTGCTGGAAGAGATTATTTTCCCCCTCTAGAATAGATCTTAAAACCCCAGAAGCTGTTTTAGTTTATGAAATAATTTAGAAATTGTCAAAATACCAATCCATATTTTTTTTTTTTTTACTTATTTTCATTGAATAAATAAATATATATATATTGTTTGTTTTTTTTTAGGTGAATTTTCCTATGTGGAATGAACTGCCTGACCGAGAAAAAATTCCTTATTTGATGAGGGAAATTAAACAAGTGTTTCCTGAAAGCAGCACTGAAAAATATAATTACAGCGGAAATAAGATTTTAAATCCAAGGAATAAAGTATTTTGTTAGTCCATTGTGAGTTTATTTCTTCTTCACTGTGACCTGTTTAAATTTAAGTTCAACCTTCTAACAGGTCAAAAAAAAAATTCTGATAGCATCCCTCCCCCCATGAAAAATGTTACAGTTTAGATTTTATTTATTTTTTAATCTGAAGAAACAATGAACAGTTTGCTTTGTATCATTGAGCATTTTAAGAATTAGCATTTATCAGTAATGATTTAATCAGAAGTGCATTTTAGAAAACTAACATTCAGTTGAATTTAAAGCAAGTCTTTTTGGATTGGACTGTACCCTAAAAAGCTAGGAACTGTCATTTACAAAAGTTTATACTTATTGTCAGCAATGTTTGTGTGAATTTTTGTAGTTACAGAATGTATATTCAGAAAAATATAATGAGCTGATATATGAATCTGAAGAAGACGTCATATTAAAATGTGCACATTTTTTAAACATTTCATTCAAACTTATTTAAATCAAAATTTTGTCGCCTAGTTGCAGAACCGGTCATCTTTCAGAAACAAAATTTTCCGTGAGAGCTGATTTTCTGCCACACTTCATCAAAGTGAGATAGGAACCAAAACTCTTCGGTTTTAGAGGCATTAGGGCAATGTCTTTTAAAGCACTATATAAGGTGATAGGAGCACGTGAATGGAGGGAGTTATTCAAGTTTCTTTTTTTGGATTTGGCTGGTTTTGCAACTTACTTTGGAGTGCCGGTTTTGCTATAAACCAAAATTTAAAATTTCATAAATTTAGTGTAAATACTGGGTTTCTAGAATTGAAAATAGATAAAAATGTTTAATTCAACTAAATTTTATTTAACTTTGTTAATTTTACTTGTTTACTTATTTTTGATTAACTATGTAACCTAGCTTACTCTTGTTCATAACAAGAATACTCAAATATACTACTGAATTACATAAAATAACAACCATAAAAGGTACTTATTAATCTGGGCACGTGTGTAGGACAGAAAAAGAAAAGAAGGCAGGAAATGTTAAAAATCGAAAATTCAAACAGTAGATTCCAAGAATGGAAAGTTTTTTGCCTGTTTTTATAGAGGTGAAGCATCAAAATCAAAATAAAACGCCCACAGTGAAATAATGTAAACTTCAGTATCAGCAATAAATGTTCTGAATTACATAAATATGAAAAAACTGTTTCCATAAAAAAGAAAATTTTTGTGTGTTTTAATACAGGGGCAGAGCGCATCAAAATGAAAATGCAACCCCCGACAGTGAAATAATTTACTCTTCAGTATCAGCAATAAACATTCTGAATTACATAAATATGAAAAGTTTGTTTTCATAAAGAAAGGAAATGTAAAAAAAAGAAGGATTCAGAACAAAATTGTACTATTTTCACAATGCATTTCTCAGAGTTTTTTAAGGAGCCTCAAAATCATCCCTGTAGGTAGTTTCTTTAGTTAAAATTACCGTGATATACCAGGTGATTCAAAATAGATGTTAAGGCGATTATTTTTTAAGCTGTAAGTGATCGAACATACTTCCAATTAGAAAAGTTCATGGCATTTTTTTACTGGGGGTTGTATACATATTAAAATACGAAATTTAATTTTTATGCGGTCCCTCCTTTCCCACCCTTTATATTTAGAAAAATGTTGCTCTTTGCCTAAGAAAATTAATAAAACAAATCCTGTGTCTCTTAAGTGAAATAGTTAGGGAAAAAATTATTTTTAAAAATGACTCTCACCATTTTACCCGCTGCATTGGCAGAAAAAAAATCTTTACTTTGGGGAACCAACTATGAGTTGAAAAAAGTTAAATAACAATCCCATTGTTGGGAAAAATAATTAAATGCTTTCAAATGTGTAAAATTAACAGGTATAGTTTTACCTAAAGTGATGGGCACTACTTTATGAAATTAGCAATAATTTACTCTTTTTGGGTGGGTCATCTACTAATTGCATAATGCTTCAAGAGAAGGAGTTTTAAAGTGTAAAAGAGAATGACAAAATAGTGATATGGGGTACTATGGTGTGGTAACATTCACTAGAAACTACCAAACATGCTTTACAAGAAAATTCTAGCTAAATTAGGATTTGGGGAGTCAACTGTGTCTATCGAGCGACTATTAACATAAATTAACGTCAGTGGAAAAGTAATTAAATTTTTCTCACTTTGGAGACATCCCCTTATTGCTTGGCGACAAATGCCAAAATTTTCAAATTGATATAACCTGGAAACTATTCCACTTAGGGACACAGGTTAAGGAGGGACCGTATAAAAATTAAATTTTGTATTTTAATATGTATACAACCTCCAGCAGTGGCAGATCCAGAAATTTCTTTTGGGAGGGGCTAAATTTAAAAAAAAAAAACTTATTTCACCCAATTAAAATGTAAAATAAATCAAAATTTTAGTCTAAACCAATGTATTAGGCTTTTGGGAGGGGCTAAGTAATAAAATAGGATCGTTTTAGCTATTTAAAGTGTATAATAAAGCAGAATGTTAGCCTTGAGCAATCTCTTTTGGGAGAGGCTGAAGCCCCTATCCGCTACTGACCTCCAGTAAAAAAAATATATCTGAAAGCTACTCTTAATTTGGCAAACTTTTCTAATTGGAAGTATGTTTTGATCACTTGCAATTTGAAAAATAATAGCCTTACAACTATTTTGAATCACCCGGTATATTAATATGTTGTAGGATTTTTTATGGGTTAGCTATCTATGAGGAACCCACTGAAAAATGATGAAAAAACAAACCTTAATTAAAAAACAAACCTGGTTAATTAATACTGTGTGTTTTCCTTTCATCCATATTATTGTAACAAACCTACTAATACTATCTATTTTTGTTTTGTCCTTCCATAAATACTCAATTTAAATACTTAAATCCTCCTTTCAGCAGAAGAACATGTTTTAATCTCGTGAAAAATATTAAACTGTGTAACCTTGAAGAGTTACTTGGAATTGTACAAATTGCGAATTTTCACAAACTGCGTTGCAGAACAGGAGTGATAGTATTCCAAAATTTCTTGAAAGTTCAAAAATTTGATACAATATTTCCAAAATTTTCAGAAATGAAAGACTACATCTGCTAAAATTCTCTTTTTTCAGTTAAATTGCACAGAAAATTATGCTGGAGCAGTCTGGTTTCAATCTTTTTCCATCTTTTTTGTGAATGCTAATTTTTATTTTAGCTTTCTTTTATTTAAATCTTCAATACTGTAATGTTAAAAGGTAGACGTCCTATTTCGAATGTATATTTTTAAATTTTACAAATTTGTCATATTAATACATGCTTATGATATTTGAAAGTTGCAGCTGATTTTTCTGCTATCCACTTAAAACATATATGGGCAACTTTTGGCCTGCTGCTGCTTTTGATTCGGCCTGCAGAACATATCAAACCCCCATATAAACCATTCAAAATCCCATATAAATCCGAATTATATGGCCCGCAACTTCGCTAACATCCTAAAGTTTAGCCTGTAACTTTTCAAAGGTTATCCATACCTGACTTAAAAGATCTACATCTGTTTGTGAAATCTTTATTGGCAATAGTTAATGAAAGTTCTAGCATGCTATTTGTCTTATTTAATAACAGGGTGTCTACCAGTATGGAAAAAGCCGGGAAATTGGAAAATGGGTCCGGAAAGTCTGGAAAAAACTGGGAAATTGGATAATGGGTCCGGAAAATTCACCAAAAGAATCAATTTTTTTGTTTCGTGTCCCTCCTTTTTTTTTTTTTTTTTTTTTAATTTCTCTCTAATTGTCAGACTGGAAACCAAAAGCAACTGTAACACATTTTTCGGACCGCAAAAGCATCTAGCGATGTGTTTGTATAAGGAGGGAAAAATGGGGACTCATTCATCGTGACGGGAGGGTCAAAGACAAATTAGCTTACTTGGTAACTTATGTCTTAGGACCGTATTTCCAAGAACAGTTAATTCATCAGAAAGTGCGACTACTTCTGTTTCTCTGATGTTCTGATGAAAGCTTAACCCTGTATACTTCAGTTAAAATTGATGTCAAGAAGTTGTACAAAATATGCAAATATAAAGACAAGGGAGGGGGCATTGTGCCATTTCCCAAAGTAAAATGCACTGGTCAGGAATTTTTTTCCCGGGACCTCCCAAAAGTCAGGAAATCGACTTTCAGATATTTGGTAGACACCCTGAATGAGAATGGATGTGCTACATAGCAACATATAATACAGCCGAACTAGTTACAATTATACTATTGAAATTAAAATTAATAAGTACTCTAAATGCATGTATGGTATTTGCTAGTCTTTTAATAATTTAAATATACCGAGTAACAAAAGTTCCTCAGTTTTAATGTCACACTAATTCTTCGGTCCTCAGTTTTTTGCCACGTTAAGTTCAGCTATTATTTTATGTTTGTGAACTGTTATGCCTGATAAATGAAGGTATTTCATAAAAAAAATCTGGAGCAGTTTAATTTTAAAATGTGTTTTATCTCATTTAAGAGGTGAGGTATGTAATAATTTTCTAAGTTTTGTGTAAGTGAAATTATTGAAGAATATGTTTGAAGTAAGTGCAAATATCATTTTTTTGGGGGGTGGGGGGGGGGGACTAAAATTTTCGTTCATTTACAGGGGAATCACATGTAGTTTCAGAAATTTTTGCTACAGCCTACTATCACTCCCTGTGGCAGAGTTATCGTACATAATTTTTTATTTATGACGTCTCATTTTTCATTTCCGTAAAAGAATCTAAATAATAAAAGCCGTGGATGTCACTATTCCGGGATCGATTCATCCCTCCCGGTGCATCTGCGGCAATGTTGAAATTTTTATAACATTTTTTTTCTCTAAAAGCAAA